>CM076571.1:420839677-421026698 GCA_034641835.2 Pinus albicaulis
ACGTCGAGGTCACTGTCCGGGGAGCTTCCACGTTGGTTAATGAATAAATGTGCTCCCATCATCATCATTACTAAAATATTTCAGTGTATTTTGTGTAAGTTACATCTTTACTATCCATCTAATATTTAGAAACAATGTATATAAATATTTTATTATTAAATATTATATATGTATAAATATTATATATATATGTTATAAATACTATTTGTATGTTAATATTTATGAGATAGTAAAAACGTAAATAAAAATGGTTAAACCATATATTTTAAAAACTGGTCGATCCATTAGTCAAATAATTCATGAACATGTCGCTAACCTAAAGCATAATAGATATCGCTCCTCTACCTTACCAAAGCATGCTGAAAAGACAAAGCATCACATTTGCATTGAAGATGCTAAGGTTATTGCGAGGGTTGACCATTTCCACCACCGAAAGTTAAGGGAGGCCTTAGAAATCGAAAAGAGGTCGGTCAACCTTAACGAGGATGATGGGTGGAGTGTTAGCAGATGCTGGATCCCTGCCCTTCATTCTTAGTTATTGGTTTTTTTCCCTTATGTTCTCCCTCGTGGCTTTTCCTCTCCTCTGGTCCCCTTGTTTCTTTCTCCCTTTTTTTTTCATTATAAACTTTTTATTATATTATTATTATTATTTATTTATACAGTTATTATTATTTTTATTTATTTATTTATTTATCATTATTTATTTAATTTTAATTTTAATTTTTAATTTTTTAATATATAAATATTAAATTATATTTATATATATATATATATATATATATATATATATATATATATTCAAATATATATATATATATATTATTAATTTTTTTTTAAAGATTTGAATACAATAAATTAAATAAATAAATAAATAATAATAATAATAATACGACTGTTATTTATTTATTTTTTCTTTTTCCACTCAAACTAGTCATTATTCTACAATGACTAGATGGAGCTTTCTTATCTATTTAAGCTGGGTCCTAGATCAGATTTCTCATCTTGTCCTGATGATGAACCACATTGGCTGGTTCAAAACACGTCGACACATTTTGCTCGAATGTGATTTTCACCAAAAGATTTTATACACATTTTAAGTTTTTTATTCAAAATTGACAATGCATTTTTTTCAAAATGAAATTTTAATTTTCTATTATCTAAATTGTAGTTTAAAGTGTGTAAATAATTTTAATATTTGAAAAAAAAATCAAAACATTTATACTACTTTTAAATTTTATATTATTACTTATAACTTCAAATTAAATAAATAAATAAATAAATTTTATTATATTAGAAAAAATTAGATTACATTAGACAATGATACACTTCATACAACTTCAGCATTTCTAATGTCATGTCAAACATCAAAATTGTTCAGGATTTTCCCTCTTTTCCCTTTTCTCTTTGGAACATCTACCCACCCTATAGAGTTATCAAATACAACTAGGCATAAAGCCAAAATCTATGTGTCCTGAGAGACATCCATGGCAAGTGGCTCAATAGAGCATGGGATCTCTTTGTCATTGTCTGAATTGTGAGACTAGTGAGAACAATTCTACCCACTGGTTGCAAACACAGTTAAGGTTGAAACTCCTACATTCACCTTTTCCAGGGGATTCTCCTTAGCAAAAGGATTAGGTGAACCACAGGGCGTAGCACTTGCTCTAGGGAGGGCGAGCTGTTAGAAGTGTTATTATGTTACTGTGGCCAATCCTTTTTGTGGCTTGGTGCCTTATTTCCAATGTATATTGCTTTCTTCTCCCTCCATCCGTGGTTGGGTTTTCTATTTTCTTGGGAATCAAACAACCTTTTTAAGGAACGGTATGAATTTTGGAGATGCCCTAGTTGTTGCAAACTCTGCATCTAAAAGAAATTTTTTTGTAGTCCAGTGGTTGAAGAAAATATTTTCCATCCCATTTGAGATTAATTTTTTCTAGGATCCCCTCACTTAAATTCAATTCCACACAAATGCGAAGGAAATAAATGAACCTATTTACCAATATTTCACTGTCAATTTTGATGAAACGAACTAGTGCTTGAGGAAGCTTGGTCGAATATAATGGAAGGGTAAGTTTGGGAGCCTTACCCAAACTGGGGTAGCCAAAGAATTCATGGATAAGGGGTTGAACTTCAGAATTCATGGTTGAACTAAAACGTGCATGACCGCAGAACCACAAAATGACGTTTGGAGCAGAATAATAGTTCCAAGTTCTGGGCGCAATTTTGATGGATCCAAGCCCTAAGGGTAGAAGTTAGGAACCAAAATTTGTTGAAATGATGCACGTCGTTGATAATCAAGAATATTAATCTTAGTAGTGACCTTGTTCAATTGAAGTGAAGGGATGACTGATGAATTCTTTACCATGAATTCTTATCCTGAAAGAGCCTTTGAAGGCTCAGAGCTAAAACCTGACTTAAGGGCGTCTTTAAATGAAAAAGGATTGGAATTCGAGGTTGCCCCATTTCCTTTAGCACCATCGCACAATCTTGGAATGACAAAAATCATTGAATCCTTTTTTAATGTCGTAATTTTTAAGATTCTATGTCAAATTTAATTGCTCCCTACAAAAAGGAGTCACATTAATCTCGACGAGACTCTAGGGGAAACACTATCTCCTTTCATGACCAAGAAGTATAAGGTCTGTCGAGACAAATATTTAACAAAAATTGGGAAAGAATCAAGATACGAAGAATAAGATTCCTGTTCAGAGGGCCAACAACATGGACTAGTGCCCAAAGTAGACTTGATAATCGATACTGGCTGAGGATTTATGAAAAAAACTTTACCTGCAAACCCACAACCGTCGTAAAAGTTTTGGTCATATATTCTGACAAACAGTTTGTTGGAAAATCACCCACGCAATTGCTCATCGCACACTGTCACATCCCACAGACAAAGCCCAAACACCACCATTGAAATGGAATATCCTGGGCACATAGCCTGCCTTTGAACACCAAATGAGTCACCGATAATGAATAATACATGGCGAGGTGTTGTCGAGACAGTTAGAGAGTCATTTAAGTGAGTGTTGAGCAAGTTGAGTTATGTGATAGACGAGTTTGGTAAGTGTGTGCATGTTAAGCAAGTTAGGATAAATACCTATCATCGGGTTCATTGTATTAAGTGTGATAGAGGTTGAAGATTAATAGAGAGCCGCAACTTGTTTGTGTTATTGTGTGAAATATTTGTGTTAATTTGTGCCTTTACTCTTCTGCCATTCCAACAAATTGGTATCAGAGCGAGGTTACAAAGAACCAGGGAGACATAGATAAAAAATCATCCATGTGTGAGAGAAAGAATTTTTTTTCTTGCTTATTTGAGCTATAACACAAGTTGTAGTGCTATACAGAGCGTTATAATGCTAGTGCACTAAGCAAAGAGGCGGGTTACAAGTGAAAAAATTATCGTGCTTTCGAAGCACGTGGGGAGTTTTGGTTTTTGTGTGCGTTACAAGACTAACGCAGGACCGTAGGTCGAGAGGTGTGTTAGCACGCATACCTAATGCAGCAAGAATGCGTTAGTGACTTAAAATTCAACAAAGCATTCATATTACAATTTTAAAAAAGGCTTAAGAATTCATATTGAAATTTTATACGAGTGATTTAAAAGGGGTTTTTTGTTTTTGTAAAGCACTTTTGAAAAGGGTTTTCATACATGCACGTGAATATTCAAAGGTGATTTTTGAAAAGGGTTTGAAAATGTTTTTTGTTTTATAAGTGGAGATTATAATAAGTTTTTTTTTTTAAGGCTTATTATATATATATATATATAAAAGGAATTTTTTTTTATATATATAAAAATAAAACCTAGGGTTTTATTATAAGGTTATTTGTTGAGCTTTTCAAAGCACTTACAAAAGAAGAGATTTAGGGTTTTATCAGAGAAAAAGTTTTCTTGACGAAAGATGGCAACAAGTAGTTTTCAGCCACAAATTCCTTCTTTCATAGGGAAGGATTATGATGTGTGGGCCATTAAGATGGAGACCATGCTAAAAGTGCATGATGTTTGGGATCATGTCAATTTTGGGTTTGCAAAACCTCAGGATGATGCAGAAGAAGGAGCCCTCACTAATGTAGAGAGGGAAAAATGGAAGAAAGACAAGAGGAAGAATGCATAAGCGTTGCTTCTTATCCAGCAGGGAGTGGACCGAGAAGTGTTCCAAAAGAGAATGATCATGTTTTCAATAAAGGAAGCATGGGAAACCTTTGCGAAAAGATATCAAGGTATGGAAAAAGTCAATATTTTTAAATTTCAGAATACTAGGAGAGATTTCAAAATTCTGCAGATGAAGGAGACAAAGGACATTGATTCTTTCATGAATAGGGTCATGTCTGTTGTCAATCCGTTAAAAATTTATGGTGAAGACATTAAAAATCAAACAATGATTGAGAAGGTCCTTAGATCTTTGTCTACCAAGTTTGATATTGTGGTAGCAGCCATAGAAGAAGCAAAGGATTTGGAAAAATTGACAGTTGATGAGTTGATGGGATCACTTCTATCGCATCAGGCAAGGATAGACAGAAATAATGATTCCACTTTAGAAACTGCTTTCAAAAGTCAAGTTTCTATTTCAAGAGGTTGAGGCAGAGGTCGATCGAGAGGCAGAGGACGAGACAGAAGCTATGGTGGTCAGAGAGATGGTCGAGAAGAGCATGAACACGAAAGTGGAAGTAGCAACAACAGAATCTTCAACAATAATTATAGATCAGAAAAATCAAAGGTAAGATGTTATTATTGCAATAAATTTGTTTGTTATGCTCGTGATTGTAGGAAGAAGATAGCTGGTCAAGGAAACCTGAGAGCTAATGTTAGTACAGAGAATACTAACTCCATGTTCCTAACATGCAACAACATGCATGAACTATCTGATAAGGTGTGGCTATTAGATAGTGGTTGTAGTAACCACATGACAGGCAACAAGAATTTGGTTGCAAATTTGGATCAATATGTGAAGACATAGGTAAAGTTGGGGACTGACAAGACTGTGGATGTAGATGGAAAAGGAGTGGTCAACATTGTGACCAAGAAGGGGGAGCCAGAGACAATATCAGAGGTATATTATGTTCCTGGTCTTAAACATAATTTGATTAATGTTGGTGAATTGACATAGAAAGGATACAAAGTTATATTTAAGGGGCAAGAGTGTGTTATTTATGACAAATCCCCAAGAAAGCAGTTGATAGAAAAGGTGCAGATGACAGGAACAAACTCTATCATCTAATTATGAACTACAACGATCATGTTAGTTCTTTTACAATTGCATGTTCTAATGATTATTGGTTATGGCACTTTCGATTTTGACACTTGCATTTTTCCGGTTTAAGATTTTTGCAGCAGAAACAGATGGTCAAAATATTACCTCCCATCAAAGAACCTGCTAGTACTTGTGAGTGTTGCATCTTGGGAAAGCAACACCATGAATTTTTTTCGAAGGGAGTTTCATATAGAGCAAAGAAACCACTTGAGTTGCTGCTACAAACTTGTGTGGACCTATGAGGACATAGTCGATTGGTGGAAGTTGTTACTTCCTCAATTTTATTGTGACTATAACAAAAAGACTTGGGTTTACTTTTTGAAGCAAAAGTCTGAAAATTTTGCAAAGTTAAAAGAGTTCAAAGCCTTAGCAGAGAACCAAAGTGGTTGATATATCAAGGGATTGAGGTCAGATCGTGGTGGAGAATATGATTCGAAAGCATTCCATGAGTACTGCAAACAACATGGAATCAGAAGACAATTTACAACCATATACACACCGCAACAGAATGGTGTAACAGAGAGAAAGAATAGAACAATCATGAACATGACAAGGAGCATGTTGAAAGCAATAAACTTGTCTAATGAGTATTGGGCAGAAGCAATTGCATGTGCTGTTTATGTGATAAACAAATCACCTACAAAGAGTGTGATGAACAGAGTTCCAAAAGAAGCATGGTTAGGTATGTCATGTAGTGTATCTCATTTTAGATTTTTGGATGTGTAGCCTATGCACATGTACCTAAGCAAATAAGAGGAAAATTGGATGATCAAAGTGAAAAATGCATATTTATTGGTTATAGTGAGCAGTCAAAAGCTTACAAATTGTATAACCCTGTCACCAAGAAGACAATAATTAGCATAGATGTTTTGTTCAAAGAACAAGAGTCATGGAATGGGACTGTAGATAAACCAATCGATGCACAAGCACCATTGATGGAGGAGTATGATGTAGAAGAAAAGGAGAAGCAAGAATCAAAAGAGTAGATACCAAACAGAGTCACACCAGCAAGGACTCCAAGGTTTTCAGAGCAGCATGGATCTTCAAGCAGATCAACAAACCAGAATTCTCCAAGCAGCCAATCAGGTAATGAATCAAGCAATGGTAAGAGTAAGATGAGAAGTTTGAAAGATATTTATGATGATTTGGATGTTAGTTAAAATTTTGCATTGTTATCATTCCAACCTTCTTTGTTTGAAGAAGAAACCAGAGATGAAAATTGGGTGCAATCCATGGATGAAGAGATTGATTCTATTGAAAAGAATGACACATGGGATTTGGTTAATTTACCAAAAAATAAAACATCATTGGTGTGAAGTGTGTGTACAAGAAAAAGTTGAATGAGAAAGGTGATATTTACAGATTTAAAGCAAGACTTGTAGCAAAAGGAATTTCGCAGCAACCGGGAATAGACTTTGGGGAAACATTTTCTTCGGTAGCCAAATTGGACACTCTAAGAGTAGTTCTAGCCACAACAACTCAGAACAAGTGGAAAGTATATAAAATGATGTCAAATCAACCTTCTTGAATGGAATTCTAGAAGAAGAAATTTATGTGCAACAGTCTCCAAGTTATGAATTTGAAGGTAAAGAAGATAAAGTTTACAGGTTGAAGAAAGTGCTCTATGGACTGAAGCAAGCACCTAGAGCATGGTATAGCAGAATCAATAGTTACATGATTAAGAATGGATTTTGCAGAAGCAACATTGAGCCTATCTTGTACACAAAGGTAAATGAGCATGGAAAGATTTTGATTGTTTTCTTATATGTTGATGATATGATTTTTACAGGTGATCTTGAGTTAGATGAATTTAAAGCAGCCATGATGAAAGAATTTGAGATGACAGATCTTGGTCTCATGAAATATTTTCTTGGCATTGAAGTTGAGCAATTTGAAAAAGGAAGTTTTATTTGTCAAAATAAATATACAAGATATTTGTTGAAAATATTCAAGATGAATAATTGCAAACTTGTACTTACACCAGTTGCAACAGGTACAAATTTAAGTAAGGATGATGAAGGATCAAATTTCAATCCAACTCTATTCAAAAGATTGGTTGGCAGCCTCATGTATCTCACAGCTACAAGACTAGATATTATGCAAGGAGAGAGTTTTATCTCCAGATTTATGGAGACTCCAAAAGACACACATTGGAGTGTTGGAAAAATAATTATGATTAGGAACTAGAGATTGTGGCATAATGTATGCAATAACAAGAAATAAATATTTGATTGGATACACAGATAGTGATTTTGCAGGTTTTTTGGATGATAGGAAGAGCGCTTCAGGTTACGTGTTCCATCTTGGTTCAGGTGTGATAACAATGGGCATCTAAGAAGCAACCCACTGTGACATTATCATCAGCAGAAGCAGAATATGTAGCGACAACTTGAGCAGCATGTCAAGAAGTATGGTTAAGACAAGTATTGGATGGACTCAAGCAGAAAAAACAAGGATCAACAAAAATATACAGTGACAACACCTCAACGATTTCACTATCCAAGAATAGTGTGTTTCATCAAAAGAGCAAGCATATTGATACTAGATATCATTTTATTAGAGAACTTGTGAGCAATGGAGAAATTCACTTGAAGCCTCGTAAATCTAGTGATCAATTGGCTGATATATTTACAAATCCATTAGCAATAGATGTGTTTGATTTTCACAAAAAAAACTTGGGTGTTGTAAGCCCAGCTGAGACATAGACCAGCATGCATGTTTGAGTTGTCATGAGTTATGTTTTATTTTAGTGGTCGTAATTAAGGGGGAGTGTTAAAATAGTTAATTAACTCCTGCATGCAGAGTTAGACAATTAATTATGTGAGCGTTGAGTTGTGTGATAGATAAGTTTGGTAAGTGTGTGCATGTCAAGCAAGTTAGGATAAATACCCATCGTCAGGTTCATTGTATTCAGTGTGATAGAGATTGAAGATTAATAGAGAGTCGCAACTCATTTGTGTTATTGTGTGAAATATTTGTGTTAATTTGTGCCTTTACTCTTCTGCCATTCCAACAGAGATCAACCACCAGTTGGGTTTCCCAACATTTGAGACCTTTGAATTACAATTATCTAGACGGTGAAGCCATGCCATGCATCTATTATTTTCCAAGACAAAATCAAACCCTGCCAAAGAGAGGGTTTACTACATCAAATGAGATCCCTACTCTGTGAAAAAATTTCAATTATAATTATTGAAATGGTATTAATCGTCATTTTGGGTGCATAGGTCAGTGAAAAGTTTATTTTTACTCGAAAAGCTTGTTCCCTTCTTATCAATTCAAATTTAATAACATAAAATTCTAAAATTATATTTTCTTTTCCAAATATTTATAATAAATTCCTTGCTAAATGCTTCCTAATAAAACGTTTATTACTCACCACTAAATATTTATAATAAAATCCTTGCTAAATAATTCCTAATAAAATGTTTATTACTCATCTTATTTACTCATCCTATTGTAAAAAGAAATCCCAAAAGTTACGGGTGGAGCCTATCATATTTTCCACTCTCTTCCTTGTTTCACATGACAATAAGGGATGCAAATTTTTATTATAAATATTTTAATTATAGAAACGAGAATAGAAATAAATTATTAATTAATGTGTGGAAATAATTGTTGAGAAATTAGGGATTTTATTAAAATTTCTCTTTCATGATAATCAGTTGTGATTTCATTACACTTCTTTCACTTAAATCTTATCTTCATTAGATTATTACGTTCTTCGTCAAGTCAATTATCAAATGCACAAGAGACACAAAATTTAGGCTAGCAAGCCAGGGCCAAAACCTCTCCCTCTTGGAGAGGTAAACCTGAAAGTAATTCTTCTTATATATCTTCAATTGACGAGTACCATGACCATGACACATACCCTTGACACCAGTATGCCAAAAATACCCTTGTCACTTTCTCTTCTACGCTCCTTATGTTGATCTTCATTTTCTGCACTACACTGCACCAATACTAGGAAAGCTCAGTTCCTTGCTCCACACAATGAGCTCATTTTATGTCCTTCCTTGAACTAGCCTCGACCTCTTAGAGACTTATTATTAGCCTACCTTCCTGCACCTTTGATGCCCTAGCCCAAGATCCTTTTCTCTGCTATGATGCCTTCTCTTTTCATGTTGTGTATATCACTAAGCTTATGTGAGAGTGAGAGATCAATGACAGAGACTAGCACTTCATATCCTCTGCATTGATGTTCCTCACATGCATTTTTTCTCAGCCTTCTCCTTCGTTGTATCTCCTTCTCTCTTCACACTGTATTACATATTTATCCTTTATTGAGGTAGCCCTCGGTCTACCTTATTCTCTGCACTGGTTATAGTCCTTATCACGCACTATAATTATAGAACTATAATTATAGACTCCAAGACCAAGATAATATAAATCTTCCTCTTCGATAAATTTCCTCCTTCTTACACACCCAAAACACACAACTTTATCTCGCACTTTATTTCAGAGATTGATCCAAACTGATTGGTTTCATATGAGGCCACAGTCCCTTCTATTTATAGAGGTTGTGTCAATTTCCTAGGCTGACATGACTTCAGTGAGTAGGTCGACATCATCAAGGGGTATATCCAACACATTTGAGCTAACTTCCTTGGATCATTTTGACAAGGTATTAGAGCATATTTTTACATCAATAAATTGTCCTTACAAGTGTAACACCACTTCATATTCATGAATCTAAATTATATATATTTATAAAAATATGACAAACCCTAAATAAATCAAGAAGAAGTCTTTGAAATATAATAAAAACTCCTTGCTCATGAAGCCCATGAGACAAGAATTTACAAAATACATTTTATTATCTTTGTCTTCTTCATTACATAAATTCAAAATTACAAGTCATTATGAAAACTGAGCCTAGTTACACTTTTCAACAATAAGTTTACTAAGATATAAGATCAAATATTTTGGTTCTCATTATAATGTTAAGATTTAGTAAGAGTTCAGAGGTCTTGGTCCAATCATAATCTATTTCAATGGTTACCTCTATAATACCAATACTTAGTAAGAGCTGAGACGTCCTGATCCCATCATAATGAAATCTATCTCAGGGGCCACCACTATAACACTAAGAGTTAACAAGACCTGATATGTCTTAATCCTAAGAGTGGAATCTACCCCAGGGGTCACGTACTCTTTAAGCCTTATTACTATGGGCCAAACATGTCCCTTGGAATTGAATGGTGGGTGAATGGGAGAAAAAACCGCGTTCCCAACCACTCTAGTTATTAACCTAGGACAATGTGACTAACTTTTAATGGTAATGACTATTTGAGCCTAATGATCAAAAGCATGTGTTTCCTCCTAAGAGATTATAAGCTCAAATATAGAGGGGGTAGAGTATGCACACCTCCATAAGTTTAGTAGGGTCTCTTATCTTACTAACAAGGGGGCCTCATATACCAATTTGGGTCCCTTATTGCTTGAACAAGGGAATCCCTACACCAATTTAGTGTTTCTCTTGACATTAAGTAACAAAAATCATAAAGAAATATAAAAAGTTTTAATAAAATATCATAAAAAAAACAAGGGGATCTCATACATCAATTTTGAATCCCTTATTTCACTGACAAGGAAATCTCATGCGCCAATTTAATATTTTCTTTAATTTTAAAGTAACCAAATGTAATACCACCTCCCACATTTACCCAAATTCACAAGCTTGCAAGGGTAAACATGAGACGAGTGTCACTATGATATGAATTTAAATCCAAGTTTCAGTTAAGGAAGTGGGGCCTACAAACTGAACACTTAATGATATCCCATAGGGACTATAAATCACTTAGGAGTTAGACAACCACCCCAGGTGATCAATCTTGAGATGGAACCCTTTTTTCTCTAACCTAGCTCCATAAATGTATCCTTGAAACTGCATCTATGTGGTTGGAAACCTATAACCACACTCATATGCTTGCTTCCACACAGTTATGACCTAATTCCTCTAGTTCAGTGCCATCGATTATGATATTTGAAACACTTTTCCAAGCTAGTCTCTAGACCACTACCCAAAACTGTCTGTAACTTTCCAGAAGCATAGAAAATATGATAACAATTCTACCCATTCCAACTCAAGCAATAAATTGACCCATATATGCCTAATCCATAATAGAAATTTCATTAAACATATGGAAAACATGTAAGCTACAGGTCATGAATGCATATCTGATCATAAACTGATAGTCTTCATATGAGAATCACCAAGAAGGCTCTAAAACCTATTTAGCTAGCAACAAAATCATTTGTTATTCCATGCATTCATCAAACCAATCAATAAATTATCAAATCATGACAAGAGCCGTCGATAGAACATATCATATAAACATCATAGAAACCATAGAAAATTAGTTATAAAATCACCAACATAATCAGTACAAATGCTCATAGAACACAATAGGAAAATATCTCATATTAACATTGCGAAATGTGCGAAAATTGTGAATGATTTCGCGGCAATTTATATTGCCGCGAAATATGTTTTAGTAGGGGCTCCGCAAAAATTTTCGGCCGACGGAAAGTTATACAAAAGTTCGGCCGAAATTTTGATTAAAAGTTCGGCCGAACTATTAAGTCGTTAGACTTAACGAGCCGTCAGCGCAAAACATAGTTCGGCTGAATTTTTAATCAAAGTTTGGCCGAACTAACGCGTCACCAGTTACACAAAAACCAGGTTCTGAATACGTTTATGCAACTTTGGACTGATTAAACTCCATGAAAGGTTTTTAATTAACTGTCGTAACCAAGACAAGAATTTTCAGAATTGAATCTACTTTCAGGAAATATAACTTTTATGGAATTTCATAAACGTTTACTAATTTTAATTATTTTTCTAATAAAATGGGTGCAAACAATTTCTAAGGGTCATTGTGATTCAGTGAAATCAAAATTTTGTATCTCCCAAAATACATTGTAAAAAAAATTGAAAAAATTATGGGCCATTACATTGGTCCGTCGTCTCTAATGGGTAGCTTTTAGATTTTTAGTTTATACCTTATATGTTAAGAAATTTCTTGCGTCGCGGAACATATCCAAAATATGCAGTTTTTCGTATTGGACCAGTTCAAAAAATTCTAGTAATTATGATATGCATCCATTGGCTTTATAAATATGACGAAACCAAAGTAGAGTCTATCTAGATTGTTGTAACACATTTTTTTTCTCAAAAACACAAATTTTCAATGAATACAACATTGCGTCATAACATGACTTCTTATGAATCCTTTGATTGTTAAGAAACACACACTCAAAGAAATGCTAAGTTGACATATCAAATCTGCATTAAAAAAATTCAAAAAATAAGTAATAGAAAGCTAACAAAATTTCTAACAACTTTTATTTTTATCGCAAAATGAAATTATACACAGAAAAATTGTTATAGTTTGCAGAAAGTTGAAGAACCGAAAAAAATGAAATTTTTTTCTCAAAAAAGGGCAAAAAGTGTAACCCAGCTTCACATGTATGTGAAAATTCTAACCAAGTCAAGGACTTCCATGTACCACCCGACCATATATTTGGTTGAAACAAATCTCTCTTTCATCCGATCACTCCTCCTGCCATGATTCAAAGCATGAATTTGGGATCTCATGGAATAAACCAAGACAAAACCAACCATGGATTCCAGAGGCCAAACCACATCAACACTCAGCCACAATGATTCCACCTCTATGGTCTAGAATCACTAACATCAACCAGATATGTCTCTACCCAAATTTTTTAGGGCTCTAGGAACTAGTAACTCAACCCACAACATTATAGGGCTCCAGAACATTTTTTCCAACCGCGGCTCCAGGAACTAGTAACTCAACCCAAAAAGGGTGCTAGAGCGTTTGTCCCAAACAATGGATGTTCAAGGGATTCCAGAGAAATTGTTCCAACCCATAGCCATAAGGAACATGAGCACCAATCAAATTAACAAGTAGGAAACCCATAACACCATGACTATCTAGGAAATGGCAAGGCAAGGAAGCCACTATCAATCTAGGAAAATATCCATTCTAATGACATCACATAACCAAGGAATTACATGCATATACCATGCATCCAAAAATCAACAAATAAATCACGCATGCAACCTATTACCTGCAAAGAAATCGAGTTGTATTTGTTGATCCAATTATTCCCTTGCGCTCCCTTATTTTCCTTTGTTTTTTTTTCTCCAATCCAAGTGAATGCCAAAGTGCTCCAAGAATGATCCAAGTTTGTAAGAGTATGAGAGAACGAGAGAGTGCTCAAATCAAACTGTAAAAAAGTTGTGGATTGATTCTCTGATGCCTTTTTATCAGTAATGCCTCTATTTTCTTCATTTTCCTTCATTTTTCCTTTAACTTCCTTTGCATTCAAATATGTGTCTCTTCACCTTCCTTTTCTCCATTTTCCCTTTATTTTCATAATTAAATACCAATTGCTGCCTCTTTTCCTTTGCCAATGCCTTTTCAAATTTCCATAGCTATTCATAATCACAATTGATGTCCACTATAATGTTTTTCCCAACATTTTGCTTGGAATACATGTCCCATAATCTCGGTCTTATTTTATTTACATGGAAAATCAACTAGGGGTTGTCACACCACACACACACACACATAATATTATAAAACAATTTATAAATTTATTTGATCCATAATTGTTCAAACGTGTAAAAATTTCACTACTGAAATTCTATTGCAGCAACTAGAATTAATTATTCTAACTGATACATTAATTATTCAGTTTGTTGCTATGAAAACAAAAAATTAATCACAATGCAATATTCAAAAATAAAAAAATGTGAAAGATAAACTGGAAACTGAGAAAATATTGGCACACACACAAAAATATAAGACCGTTATTTTTGGACAAAAGTCCTTGGAAAAACCAATGTGGGAAAACCGATGCAATAATCGAGGGTTTTTATTATTAAGAAGCAACGAGAAACATTATGAGTACAATTTTATGCCTAAACTGACAATCTACTATAGGAAAAATGGCTACAAAAATTAATGAGACAAATTTTGTCTCACCCAACACTGGTCCAATTCTCAAATTGGCTCCACGAAACCCATGTGTCAGCCTCCGTGTCAAATATGCGTAGGAACTTGTATGCTCTACCTGGAAATGCAACTAATCAAGTCATCTTCCCAATCCAGTATACGATAATGACTCGCTAGCCTCTTTCGAAATTTCTCCTAGCCCCCAATAGCTGAATCGACCCTCTATTTAGCCAAATCAAAATCTACCTTTGAAGCTTCTGCGCATCGTCACTAAGGAGACTCGAACCTCTTGTAGTTAACTCTATGGAACTGGAAAAATTCCTCTAGACTCACAGTCTCTGCCCCTCTATGTCATTGCTTCCCTACTTTGGCTCAAACTCTTCTGAAAAATGCTACTTCTCTCTGGAAAAATCAAAATTCCCAAGGAAATCAATCTCAAGTATCCTCCTCCATCTACCAATCAACTTCTCCTTATGATCTCACTGTGGAACTCCAACGACCAAGATTAAATCTTAATGAATGGCTGAGATTATTTCCTAATCGATTTATGTGACTTTTTAGAGAAATATCACCTTCCTCAATTAATTTATGTTAATTAACCATTTTAGCTATGTTATACTTTGGAAAAATTTAATTGTTAACTTAATTAAGACATTTATAGGTGGATTTTCATGAAACCTTTTCTGGGTTATGGAGTACTAGTGTTTCTCAGTCTCTCTGACAAATTTTGAGACTAGAACACCATCCAATGCTACAAAAACTAACAATGTGTTTAACTATACACATTATATGGTTCCCTTATATACAAATTTAATGTTTCCCTTGACTTGAAAATAACAAAACTCATAAAAAAATATAAATTTTTTAATAAACTATTATAAAATAGTTTATAAAATCACTTAAAATGTGTTTTAAGTATACGTGGTTAAAAATGTTTTTTTTAGAGAAAACATCATGTTTATGTGGGAGAGGAATGAGTAGTTGAACAAGATCAAACTTATCTAAGAAGTTAGAGGGGTGAATTTAAATTTATATTAAATTTTATTCTTTTAACATTTTTTTTTTGTAAGTTGTGTTGTTCTATTAATTCAAAAACATAAAGTTACATATGCTACAGGCTAGGTTGGCAAGCTATGCTTAGCCAATCCCAACCTTTGTTACACAGTTTCTAGGCTGCCTCGGGGGAGGAAACCAGCCCAGACAAAATTTAGAACAGAGACTTACATTATGCGCAAAAACGTTGACATATCTAAGAAACAAAAAGTAAACAGTAGCAGAAAGGCTCTGATGGCTAGCATGACAAAAAACATAGGATAACAATGCATTTGGCTCCTGCTTTCCCCGTTGAGGAGGATGCCCCCTAAAATGATGATGAATATAGAAAGTGAAGTTTGCGCATAAGCTGCCTCCGCATCTGCCATTGAGCGCCTGGGATTGCAGACCAGTGCACAGAGGATGGGGGAGTCCGGATCTATTCCATTGGGAACATGCGTCTAGATGCCATCGGAGTCCATCACCCAAATGTATGTGTCCTCATCTTCCTTCTCTAGAACTGGCAACGAGTCAATTTTGTGGTGCTATGGGTGCATCTAAGGGGAGATGGTGGACTTCCTCGGACCTCGACTTCCTCTCTACGTAGCATGCCCAGAGGCTTCTGCATGTTGCTCGAGGTCAAGACTCTGACGCACAGAAGTGCTGGAAGAGGAGCCATCTATCGACTCGAGACGGTTATCCTCGCCACGGTGATAATGGCCAGGGAGAGCCCCTCTCTGTCCTCCTCGGATAGTTCGTTAGCGAAGTCTTGGAGCCATTGCACATCGAAGCAGGGGGGAGTAATTCAGAACAAAAGGTGGCACAAAACAGAGAGCAACACTAGGGCTCAGGGGGAAGAAGTAGCTGGGGGTCAGATGCGTAGGGAGGGGTGCGACAGCCCAAAGGAGACTGCATAGCACTACCCTGAGAGTAGAGCTTCGCAACCTTTTGAAGTCAGGGAGAAGCCAGAGCAGAGTAAGGGAGGCAAAAGACCAAGATAACAGTCTGAGTATTGAAAGGGGCTGAGAGCTCATCTCTTTAAAGGGGAGGGGATGTGTGCAATGAGGATAGAAATGAGTAAGATTCACACACATCTGCGTGCTATGATTAAGAACCTGAACAGGCTCGAGAGAAGGGGGATGGCTGCAAGACTAGTTAATCATGATGGTCATTAATGGTGATGGATGCAAGGTGATGCTCAGGACATGATGACACAGTTCCCATCCTCTCGTCATCATTGCTGATTCTGTAAGTCTCATGCGAATGACTAATGGTATGAGGATCTGCAGCAGATGAATCTCTGCGCAGGAGATCTCCGTTTCTCGGGGAGTGTGGGATGTGATTGTCAAGTGTGTCAATTCTGTCACCCGCATCCAAGGTTGTTTTTTTAACATTAATTTTACCACCCTAGAGGTTTATATCTCAAGAAATTTTTTCCCTCCCGTCGCTTAGTAGATCTGGAGTTAAGATGAATCTTGATTGGTTTTATTACTAATTATAAAATTTATTAATTTTTTATTTTATTTTATTTTTAGTTTTAATTTTGTGTAATTTTTCAAGTCCAAAATGTTTAATTGATAATTATCATTATTAATTATTTTATTTTGACTGAGTCATAATGTTTACATGACATTACAACATCTCCATCATACTGAGTTTCTAATGTATAAGAAGAAGCTTTACAACATGGACGTCAAGAGGTTCCCCAAAATTGCTTCTAACTCTAGCCATAACCCCCACTTAGAAGCTTTACAACAAAGATGCCAAGAGGTTCCCAAACATTTCTTCTAAATATAGCCAGAACCCCTACTTCCGACTCAAGCGGGGATGGCACAAGGATGCCTAGTCTTGGCTCGACCATTGGGGGATAAAGTAGGAGATCATTTGGGAGAATAAGGATAATATTAAACATACTATTACTTCCAAATTTAATGATAAGTTGTGGGATGATAAGGATCTAGAGGGGAAAATGAAGCTAAGGAAGTGATCAAACCCACTCTTGCTAACAAGAATTATCTTTCTGTCTTGACCAGTGCTAAGAAGAAAATGAACATTGTGAAGATAAGAACTAATTCTCACGAAATCCGAAGTGAAACAGGGTGTTGGTCTATTCTCAAAACACCTTGGGATGAAATAATATGTCACCTTTGTGATACTTATAGGGTTGAAGATGAAAACAAATTTCTCTTGGATTTCCGAGCTCTTACTCAAATCTGTTCTCATTTCCAAAACATTTTCCACATTACCAACCTTAACTTGTTAAGTCAACAAAACTATAATGACCTACGAATACTTCTTTCCCTTCTTTTTTATTACAGAAATGAAATATTAAAGAGTCTAAATTAATATCTACTTTCTTAAGGTCTGATAGAATGCATTAGTATTAGTGGATGTTAATCATCATCATCATTTTTTAATTGAGGCCACATGTAAATCATTTAAATACGACATCTCCCTCATACCTTTTAGCTTTTAGATTTAATTTTAAAAATGAGATAAAATAAACATAAAATTAAATATTTATAAAATATTTTGATTTTGAAATGAGTTATGATTTATGGGCATGTAGTCTTGATAATCCATGGTATTGGCCCATGGTATTGTAACAAAGCTTATTTACAAGTTAATAATACCCATAGTAAAATGGGGGTGAATATCCATGGTTAAGAATCTTGTTATATTGTGAGTATTATGTTTTTATTTGCTTATTAATTAATTCTAAATATGATTACGGAATCATTATTTTAATTTCTATGTAAAATGGATCTTAATTTATAAATACTATTTATATGTTATATATTTTGATGTGATTTTGCCTGTGATTCATAATTATGAATAATGACTCTTCCAAATTAATCGCAACAATGTTTTCCGGGTCAAATTTTCGAACCATCAAGTGTGGTTCATCATGGACATGGATGGAGGACTTGGTCTAACAGGGAATAAATAATTTAGAGATGCTTTAGAGAATTCAACTGAAAAAGTAAAGAGCAACGTGAAAATAATGAATTAATAAATTCTAAAAAGTTAATTTCAATAAGTCAAAAAAACATAAAAATATATACCTATTTAAAAATAAACATATATATTTTTATTATATGAAACTAAAACAATAATAAATTAATAGAAATAAATAATGATTAAGAGAAAGTAAAATAAATAAATAATGATTAAGAAAAAGTAAAAGAAATAAGTCAAACAAATAATAATAAAATTTAAATAAGGAATAGAAACCTTAAATTTAATAAATTTAATAATAATAATAATGATCTAATTGTAATTCTTTAGAATCTCTCTCTCTCTCTCACACACACACACATATATATATAATTAAAAAATATAATAAGTTAAAGAAATTAATTAATTAATTAATTAAAATTGAGAAATACTATTGAATATAAGAAAGTTACTAAGGAAACAATGAAAAAATAATAATTTAATTAAAATAAAGAAAACAAACCCCAAAGTAATAATAATAATAAATAGAGGAACAAAATTTAAGGATTGAGGAAGATGGAGCGAAGCGGCAGTTGTGCTTTTGGTCTAGGGTTTTTAGGGTTTGAAGGCTCTGATTGGTTTCTGGAAGGACTGGATGCGGCTCCTTGTCTATCTTCCAGGGGTGATGGCTCACATATGCCGCAAAAGAAGGTGGATTTTTCGTGGTTGGCTTGTGAGGGCTTGGCGAGGAACAATGGCGACTTACTGTGGAGCTACGGACGAACGCTGGACTCAGCGTGGGGGTTATGCTTTTTCTCTCCATTTTGGCGAGGGAAGGGCATCTTCCCTGGTTTCAATCAATTTGCAAGTGTGGTTGGAGGGTTTGTTTCCACGGGCTTGGCCGGCCATCCATGCTTGGTATGACTCCTCTTACTCTGCACGACCTCCCCTGTTTCGTCGCAAACGACACTGGTTTCTACAGATTGGGGCAACGGCTTATAACTGTGGTAATATCCCTTGTTACTCAACATTTCAATAAATCTGATAAATTTAACAATGAGAGCCTGGGTGAAAATGTGAAGTTGGGTTACACTTTTTGCCCTTTTTTGAGAAATTTTTTTTTTTTTTTTTTTTCTTCAACAACTTTCTGCAAGCCAAAACAATTTTTTTGTTTAGAATTTTATTTTGCGATAAAAATAAAAGTTGTCAGAAATTTTATTAGCTTTCTATTACTTATTTTTTGGAAATTGTTTATATACATTTGATATGTCAACTTAGCGTTTCTTTGAGTGTGTGTTTTTTAACAATCAAAAGATTCATAAGAAGTCATGTTAATACACACTACTGTATTCTTTGAAACTTTGTGTTTTTGAGAAACAAAATGTGTTACAACAATATAGACATAGTCTACTTTGGTTTCGTTACATTTACAAAGGCAACTGATTTATATCATAATTACTAGAATTTTTTGAATTGGTCCTATATGAAAAAACTTCATATTTTGAATATGTTTTGCGACGCACGAAATTTCTTAACATATAAGTTATAAACTAAAAATCTAAAAACTACTTATTACAAAAGACTGACCAATGTAATGTAACATAATTTTTTCAATTTTTTTACAGTGTATTTTGGAAGATACATAATTATGATTTCACTAAATCATAATGACCTTCATAAATTGTTTGCACCCGTTTTATTACAAAATTAATTAAAATTAGTAAATATTTATGAAATTCCATAAAAGTTATGTTTCCTGAAAGTAGATTGAATTCTGAAAATGCTTGTCCTGGTTCCAATAGTTAATTTAGAATGTTTCATGGAGTTTAATCAGTCCAAAGTTGAAGATATGTATTAAGAGCTTGGCTTTGCGTAATTGCAGACGTGTTAGTTCGGCCAAACTCTAAAAAAAAGTTTGGCCGAATTGTTTTTTGTGTCGACGACCCATCAAGTCTAACGACATAAAAGTTTAGTCGAACTTTTACCCAAATTTCCTTCGGCTGGAAAATAGCATGAAGCCCCTCCCAAAAAAAATTCCAGCAATATAAATTGTCGCAAAAGAATTCATTATTTTCGCATATTTTTGCACATTTGGTATGATTTTGCAAAGGTCTTGGTCTGATTTTGCAAAGAATTGTTTTGGGTTTAAGGAATTTTCTTGGAGGTAAATTCAAAGGACATTTTTGCAAAGGATTGTTTTGGGTTTAAGGAATTTTCTTGGAGGTACATTCAAAGGACATTTTTGCAAATGATTGTTTTGGGTTTAAGGACTTTTCTTGGAGGTACATTCAAAGGACATTACATTCCAAGGAGATTTCTTGGAGGTATGTGATACATTTTTTGGATGGTTTTTGGGCTTCATTTTTTTTTTGAAGGTATGGATTTGGGCTTAATTTTCATTGTTTTTAGAGGTTTTCGCCTTAAATTTCAAAGGAATCTTTTTAGGCTTAATTTCGAAAGGACGCTTTTTAGGCATGATATTCAAAGGACATTTTTTGGAGATATTTTTTAAAGTGATATTTTTTTAGAGGCTTTTTTAAAGTATTTTTTAAGGTGGCATTTTTTAAGAAGTTGGAATTAATTTTCAATGGACATTTTTTGGAGGTATTTTTTGAAGTGACGTTTTTTTAGAGTACGTGTTTTGGATTGAAGTAAATCTTTTATAATGATTTTTTTAAATGAGTTTTTGTCTAACTTTTTAAATGAAATTTTTTTGCAGGACTTGGAAGGAAATATTTTGAGCTTCGTTTCATTTTTATAAGAAATTTTTTCTCAGATTTTTTAAATTAAGTGTTTTGGATTGAGATATGTATTTTTTTGAAAAAAAATTAAAACGTTTTTTTTTTTTAAATTAAATCTTTTGTGATTTTTTTTTTAATTGAGTTTTAATCTAAATTTTTGAAGGAATTTTTTTGAACTTCATACTCTATTATCATGGGAAATCGAAGGAATTGCACGAGAAAAAATGATCGAAAAAGAGACCCTGAGGAATGTAGAGAAGAGACAAGTGAATCTCGCAAAAGAAAGAGA
Organism: Pinus albicaulis; assembly: GCA_034641835.2. NCBI lineage: Eukaryota > Viridiplantae > Streptophyta > Pinopsida > Pinales > Pinaceae > Pinus > Pinus albicaulis. The sequence continues at coordinate 420,860,916 of CM076571.1, forward strand.
GAAGCACTCTCAAATATTGAAAGAGAAAACCAACCTCAACTAGAAGTTGAAATGGGTATGTAAATGTAAATATTATGAATTTGATATTTAAAATTTTCCTAGTTTAAAATGTGAAGCTTTATTTTTATTTGATGAAATAATTTGAAAAATATTTTGCAATGTAAACAGAGAGAGATATTCCTCAAAACATTAATGATGAGATACAAACTTTTGAAAAATAAAGTGAAAGAGATATTGAACCAATGATTGAAGATGGTGAAAATGTTGAAAGAAATTCAAGTGAAGAAATTGAATCACAAGGTATATATATATATATATATATATATATATGTTGAACATATGCATGTATTATTGAAATTATACATATTTATTATTTTAGTTATTTATTGAATATGTAAACTTATTATGTACTATACATTCGAATATATACAGATGAAATCAATGTCAATGATGAGATGTTAGAAAATGTTGACACTCACACATATGGAGATAAAAGAGCTGACCATGTTATAAGATTGTTGGAAATGTTGTCATTGATGGCAAAGGAGGTAGCAGATGCAGAGACAGGAACAGTTGCAAGGAGACAAAGACAGGCAATGGAGGCAGAAAAGAAGCAAACAGAGGAAGCAGAGGCAGAGGCAGAGCGACAGAAGCAGCAGAAGCAGAGGCAAAGGCAGAGCGACAGAAGCAGCAGAGGCAGAGGCAAAGGCAGAGCCGTTATAATTCCAAGAATCGCCCAACCCGGAGGACAGATATATAATATTCCAAGAATCATTACCCGATGGGCGTTACATATTTATACATAAACCTTATTCTGGGAATCGCATAACCCCAAGCGGAAAAGTATATATATAAACACACACACACACACATATATATATATATATATATATATATATATATATATATATATATATATATATATATATATATATATATATATACAAACATTATTCTGGGAATCGCCTAACCCACTGGAGGATACATATATATATATATATATATATATATCCATCACAATACATATAAATGTCGCACATTTCATATTTTGCAATGGTCCAAGGCATATACATTAATATATATATTTAAGTGGAGCACGTTATGATCAATGGAAAGGAAGTAATATAAAGTGGGACCCTCACCCAATCGCATCGGAGAAAAGGTTGGCAGCAGAACATAGTGACAAGAGCTCCGATTGAGTTCTGGACCCGATAGGGCATATAAACAGTGGCTTGATAAGTTTGAAATCTGGCTTAATCGCATCAGAAAGAAACAAACCATCGCAACACATATTAAAAGACTTGCGATTGCGATTAAGAGTTCGACCCGATGGGCGTATAAACAATGGTTAATATATATTTGAATTCCGGCCTAATCGCATCGGAACATGCAACAAAGAGTTGCGATTGCGATTGGAAGTTCCAGACCCGATGGATGTATGAATTATAATTCAAACGTGTTTGAAGTCCTTTCCCAATCGCATCAGCAAAATACAATGAACAATGGCCAATTGCATCAGAGAATATAAGAGTTGTGATTGCGATTGGAAGCCCGGACCTGATGGGCGTATAAACGATGGATGATATATATTTGAAGTCCGGCATGATTGCATCGGAACAACCTAATCGCATCAGAGATTATAAGGGCAACAGAGTGTATAAACCAAAATTTGCGATTGTGATTGAAGCCCGGACCCAATGGGCTTATAAACCATAAGTAACAAGTATTTGAAGTCCGGCATGATCGCATCGGAACAACCCAATCGCAATCGGAGAAATCGAAATAAGGTATAAATGACTCAATCGCATCGGAGTTAGAGTTGGCAAAGAAACATGCAAACGCAAGGTGCGATTGCGATCAATCGCAATCGGAGTAGGAAAGATCAATTGCAATCGGAGGAGACTCATTGCATCAGGAAGCGTGTCAAGTGGGCCCAAAAGGAGTTCTTATATGTTTAAAAAGTATTCATTATATTACGCTGAGAGTTGAAATTACTTATATGTATATATGAAAGGGCGCTGCTATATATATATATATATATAACATTGTTGCAGTGGTATTAAAGATGTGTTGCATGGTCCGTGGGTTGTATGTATATGCCTCAGCTTAATGGGAGGGCGATTATTAATATACAACGATTGTGATATATGTCTGTTCTGCTTGCGAAACTTCCACATCAACAAGACACTTATTGTATGAAAGACGTTGGGATATGCCCAGATTTAAAAGGCAGCAGTTACACCTCAGCAGAGGACAGAAAAGCAAACAGAGCTGAAAAGAGATAAAGCACAGTCAAAGAAAAGACAAATGCGCAGCAATCCAAGAGGCTGTATGAGTGAGCTGGAGCTCTCATTGTAATTAAATGTAAATATTTTTAATTGATTTATATTGTTGTGATGCATTGGCAAGTCTCTAGAGGAAGAACAAAGATCCCACTGTAATATTAAAATAAGCACCTACAGTTACATTTTTTTGTGAGTGAGTTGGAAAAGAAATGAAAAGGAAGAAAGCGAAGAGATATGGTTGTCCATTCCAAATTCCTTGAGGAATGCTAACAGTCACAAGAAAATTCTTATAAATAATATCATCTAGATATGTAAGAAAAAGAGAGAGAGAGTAAATCGAGAGAAGGCAGAGTATAGAAGTGTAAGGCAGAGAAGACTAAAAGAAGAGAAGAAAGAGAAGCTATATAACGGAGCTGATATCTGAGGTAAATCAACAAACATTCAGTTTGGAAAATTGAGGAAGTTGGAGCTTCCCTATCAAGTTGCAGCTTGATAGCTATCAGTTGTAGCTGACTGAGGTTGGAGCCTCCTGTAGGTTGGTGCTTGCAGAAAATCGAAGGGAGTTGGTGCTTCCTTGCAAGTTGTAGCTTGCAGAATTGAGGATAGAGCCTCCTGCAGGTTGGTGCCTGCAAAAAACAGTGGTGAGAGGGAGTTGGAGCTTGCCTTTGCATCACAACAATAATAAGATGTGGTTTTCTCCCTTTATGCGTTTCCACTTACATCTGATGTCTGTGTGTGTGTTTCTTATGTGTTGATGTGATTCTTTCAATCTGCTTAATTGGTTGCTTCTCTCAACATAAGTGTGGTGTCACATTAATTTAATATTGGCTCCAAAATTTAAGTCTGTTTATAAATTAAGCTGTAAATAAATTTGGTGAAAATTTTGAAAAGCTTATGTATGTATTAAACTAATTCACCCCCCCCCCCCTCTCAGTTTAATTAAAGATTCAACAATTGGTATCAGAGCAGGTTCCTTTGTTCAGGTCTAACAACTGAAAGGAGATCCTAGGTTCCCAATATGGCTAGTAAAGAAGGATGCTCAACTGATAAAGCCACTTTCTTCACTGGTGAAAATTATGCTTTCTGGAAAATCAGAATGAGGACATACATAATGTCTCTAGGAATAGAAGTATGGGCTGCCGTGGAATTAGGATATGCCCCAAAGGCAATTGACACAGAAAAAGAATCAAAACAAGATTTTGTGGCTAATGCTAAAGCCATGAATGCCATCCTGAATGGATTGTGCGAAGCAGAGTTTATTAAAGTAATGCACAAAGACATTGCCAAAAAAATATGGGATACTCTTGAAAACATACATGAGGGAGACCAGAAAGTAAAGACTGGCAAACTTCAAGTCTATAGAGCCCAGTTTGAAAACTTAAAAATGAATGATGATGAAGACATTGCCAGCTTCTTCCTAAAAGCTGCAGAAATTATTAACAATATGAAAGCTCTTGGAGAAAAAAATGCCAGAAAGTATAATTGTGCAAAATATTCTAAGATCTCTTCCATCCAGGTTTAATCCAAAGGTGTCTGCAATAGAAGAAAAAACTGATTGGGAGACCTTGACCATGAACCAGCTACTTGGAAATCCAACAGCTTATGAAATGAGGCTCCCACAAAAGAAGCCAAGTACGAGGGAAGCAGCCTTTAAAACAGAAAAGAAGAAAGAAGAAGAGGGAGACATATGCTCTTGCTCAGATGAAGAAGAGGCAAATTTTCTCAAGAAATTGGATAGAGGCTCAGGTAAATACAAAGGTAAAATCCCCTTCAAATGCTTTAACTGTGGAAGATTGGGACACTATGTTGCTAAGTGTCCTCACAAGAAAATAAGGAATCATGATCAAGAGTCAGAGAAAAATAAATCAAAGAACTGGCAGAAAGGAAAGAAGTTCAGCAGAAAATCCTTCTATGCTCAACAAGACGGTAGTACATCTGAAGATTCAGATGAACCCTCAAGTGAAGAAGGAACCTCCGAATTCTTATTGATGGCCATAGAAGATCTTGAAGGACTTCTGCTAGAAGATGAAGAAGAAGAAGGGGAAGTCGACCTTGAGGGGGAGCTAAGAAGTGCTCTGGAAGAGATTGACAGACTCAAACTGAAGTGCAGAAAACAAAAGGACATTCTTCTTAAGTATGTAAGAGAAGAACAAAACTCATAAGTCCTCATACAGCTAAAGGTAGAGCTTGAAGAAGCCAAGAAGATAGAACACATGTTACTTCAGCAAATCAAGGATAAAACCCGAGAACAAGAGAAATTGGAAGAAGAAGTAGTATGTCTCAAAAAGAAACTAGAAAATGCTCAAAGGACAGTGCTTATAAACTCTTCTCAAACAAGCTCTAGTAAGTTGAATGAAATTCTGATTGCTCAAAGATCCCCAATGATAAAAACAAGAATAGGCTATGAAGGAGAATTGAGTAAAGGCAAAGAAAAGGAAAACAAAAATATTATTTTTGTAAAAGCAAAGAAGAATGATGAAGCAGCTCAAACAATTCCTACAAAAGAAGAAACATGTAATAAGGATGACAGAGATCAGAAGAAACCTATAGTAACAAAGAATGCAATAAATACGAAGACAACAGAAAAAGCAACATATGCCTCTGAATATATCAAGCTTGGAAGTTTTCAAAGGAGACTCTTCCCTCCTCTGAAGAATGCCACCTGTTATGTCTGCCACAAGATGGGACACATTGCTTCATATTGTCATGCAAGGAGGAGTAATTCAAACCTGCAAAAGATGTAAACAATGAAGAGACTGTCTCAAACAAACAAATGGAGAAAACAACCTTACATCAGGTATGCAAATAATTTCTATGGTTATTGTTTTTATTGTAAGGAATTTGGCCATAAAATTATTGAATGTAGAAAGTATGGACAAAGATTGATGTTCAACACCTCAAGGAGGTTTATGAATCAAAGAAATTTTGTTCATCCTCACAATTTTGCAAAAACTATGATCAAATGTTGTATGTGCAATCAAGTTGGACATATGCCCTCCAAATGTCCTCTGAAAGGATGTGATTCATCAACTCACAAAAGACACCAAACAAAAGGATGCCTCCAGTGGATAAAGAAGGAGAATAAATGTGACTTGTCTCTAACTGCTCAAGACCTGAAAAGCCAGTGGTACCTGGATAGTGGCTGCTCAAAACACATGACTGGAGACAAAAGCAAGTTTATAACTCTTGATGAAAATAAATCTGGCAATGTTACTTTTGGCAATGATAAATCGGGAAATATCAAGGGAAAAGGCTCAGTCAGCATAGACAATGGCAAAGGAAAGGCCCAAGATGTATTATTTGTGGATGGACGGAAAGAAAATTTACTGAGTGTCAGTCAGATGTGTGACAAAGGCTGTGAAGTTCTTTTTAGAGCACAAGATTGTGTAGTCAGGTCAAGCAGAACAGGAAAGACTCTACTCAAAGGTGTTCGAACAGAGAGTAATGTGTACATAGTGAAAGAGGAAGATGAAGCCTGCCATCTTATCAAACTTGAGGAGTCATGGTTATGGCATAGGAGATTGGGACATCTCAGTTTCGACCATATCATCAGACTGAGCAAGAAGAAAGCTGTCAGAGATATGCCAGAAATAAAAAGACCTTCAAATACCATATGAAAATGTTGTCAATTGGGAAAACAGACTCGCACATCCTTTAAATCCAAAGATGAGCTATCAACAAGAAGACCACTCCAGCTTGTGCACATGGATCTGTGTGGACCTGCTAGAACTAAGACACCAAGTGGAGAATCCTACTTCATGCTGATAATAGATGATTTCTCCAGAATTACATGGGTTTCTTTTCTCAAGAACAAATCACAAGCTCTGGAAAAGTTTAAAATATTCAAAGCATTAGCAGAAAATCAAACTGGATGCAAACTAAAATGTATCAGATTAGACAGAGGAGGAGAATTCACAGATTATGACTTTGCTGACCTATGCAATGAACATGGCATAAAACAACAGTTCACTATTGCAGGAACACCTCAGTAGAATGGAGTAGTAGAAAGACAAAACAGATATGTTCAACAAATTTCCAAAGCCATGATGCAAGAGAATAATGTTGCTCAAACCTTTTGGGCAGAAGCAATGAACACAGCAGTACATATCCTTAATAAAGCTCACTTAAGGCCAAGCAGTGACAAGACTCCCTATGAACTATGGCATGGAAAGCCAGCTTCAATCAAACATTTCAGAATCTTTGGAAGCAAATGTTACATAAAGAATAATGATGAAAACCTTGGGAAATTTGATGCAAGAGCAGATGAAGGGATTTTTCTAGGATATGCTTCCAAAAGTAAAGGGTACAGGTGCTATAACAAGACTCTTCAGAAAATAGTTGAAAGTATTGATGTAAGATTTGATGAAGAACTTCCAAGAGATACAGACTGCTATAGTCCATCAAAAAATCATGAAGAAGAGGACCAAGATGATGAAGAAACAAACAAAACATCAGAAAATGCTGAACTGAACTCAAAAACCCCCTCAAGATACACTCAAAAGAACCATCCAGAAGATCAAATCATAGGAGACAAGAGTGTAGGAGTGCATACAAGAAGGCAGCTAACTGAACAGACAGAAGAAGTATACATAGCAATGTTATCACAAATAGAGCCAAAGAAGTTTGAAGAAGCCAGCAAGGACAAGTATTGGGTAAAAGAAATGAATGAAGAATTGGACCAAATTGAGAAGAACAATACCTGGGAACTAGTTCCTAGACCAATTGAGAAGAATATCATTGGTTCAAAATGGGTATTAAAAAACAAAATGAATGAGCAAGGACAAGTAATCAGGAATAAAGCCAGGCTGGTCTGCAAAGGATATTCACAAATTGAAGAACTTGATTATGAAGAAACATTTGCCCCTGTAGCCAGAATGGAAGCTATCTGAATGTTCCTAGCATTTTCATGCTACCAAGACTTCAAGGTATATCAAATGGATGTAAAGTCTGCTTTTTTTAATGGAGATCTAGAAGAAGAAGTGTACATGGAACAACCAGAAGGCTTCTCATTGACAGAAAAAGAAGAATATGTATGCAGACTAAAGAAGGCCCTATGTGGACTGAAACAGGCTCCTCGTGCTTGGTACTCAAGACTGGATAAATATTTGCAAAAATAGGGTTTTAAGAGAGGTGGAGTGGATAGCAATCTATACATAAAATCCCATGACAATGAACTCCTGATTGTTTTTGTATATGTTGATGACATTATGTTTGGAAGCAACAAAGATGGACTAGCAAAGAGGTTTGCTGATGAGATGAAAACAGAGTTTGAAATGTCTATGATTGGAGAGCTCAGTTTCTACTTGGGACTACAAATTCAGCAAAAGAACATAGGTACATTCATCTCTCAAGAAAAATACTTAAAAGAAATGCTGAAAAAATTCAAAATGAAGGACTGCAAACCTGTGACAACCCCCATGATCACAGGATGCAAGCTGTGTGCTGATGATGGGACTGCAGATGTAGATCAAAAACTCTACAGATGCATGATAGGAAGCCTGCTGTATTTGACAGCATCAAGACCAGACATCATGCTAGCAGTAGGACTAGTGGCAAGATATCAAGCAGCACCTAAACAAAACCATCTTCTGGTAGTAAAAAGAATACTCAGATATCTACAAGGAACAACACAATATGGACTTTGGTATCCTAAAGGCAAAAGCTTCACCTTGACAGCATACACAGATGCAGATTGGGCCAGCTGTGTGGATGACAGAAAGAGTACAAGTGGAGGTGCATTCTATCTAGGAGAAAGTCTGGTAGCATGGTTAAGCAAGAAACAAACATCTATCTCCCTGTCTACGGCTGAAGCAGAATATATAGCAGCAGCAGCATGTTGTACACAAGTCATGTGGATGAAGCAAACTCTTCAAGACATGAAGGTAAGCATTGATGAACCTATTTCAATCAAATGTGATAATACAAGTGCTATAAGTATATCCAAAAATCCTGTACTTCACTAAAAAACTAAACATATTCCAATCAAGTATCATTTCCTCCGAGAACAAGTGGCTCAGAAGATAGTAAAGCTGGAATATGTACCAACAAAAGAACAGATAGCAGATATATTTACCAAACCTCTTGCTAGAGAACCATTTCAATATTTGAGAGATAAACTAGGAGTAGTATCTGCAGATGCTACTCTCTGATAAAAAGAGAAAGCACAATTTCAGGGGGAGAACAAAAACGAAAATATCATTTCAGGGGGAGAACAGCCAGCAAGGAAAGCATGAATCAGGTCCTCAGGATCAAAGGATTAAGGCAAAAGAACACCAAGTTATTATCCTAAAGTTATCTGCATTATTCAAGCATCAAAAGGTCAATTACAGAGCAAAAGGATCAGTTCTGAAACATTATATTAAGAATCTGAAACATAAAAACGAGTAGTGATTATCATTTGAAGCCTCTCAGCATGTTAGTTGCTGAATCCAATCATACATCTCTGACTAGATAAAGCCGATCCAATGTATTCTATGAAGTATCATTATTCTCACTTTTAGCTCTGTACAAGTGAAAGAACTGTATCAATTTACAGTGTATATTCAAATTCGATAATCCTCAAAGTGTTCTCTCAACAAGTCTTATACATCACTATGGAGCAGCATGGTACAAAGTCAGCAGAAGAGGGTCTAAACATAACTCAGAGAGAGGAAATGCATAAAGAAACCCTTTGCCATTGATGTCAAAGGGGGAGGAAGAGCAAACAACAGGAGAAAGAGCAGGAAAATAGAGAAAGTGTATTGCCATCAATGCCAAAGGGGGAGACTATTGGAAATGTTGTCATTGATGGCAAAGGAGGTAGCAGATGCAGAGACAGAAACAGTTACGAGGAGACAAGCAGAGGCAGAGGCAGAGGTGGAGCCGTTATCACAGTAGTAGAGGCAGAGGCAGAGCGACAGAAGCAGCAGAAGCAGAGGTAAAGGCAGAGCGACAGAAGCAGCAGAGGCAGAGGCAGAGGCAGAGCCGTTATAATTCTGAGAATCGCCCAACCCGGAGGACAGATATATAATATTCCGAGAATCATTACCCGATGGGCGTTACATATTTATACATAAACCTTATTCTGGGAATCGCATAACCCCAAGCGGCAAAGTATATATATAAACATATATATATATATATATATATATATATATATATATATATATATACAAACATTATTCCGGGAATCGCCTAACCCGGGAATCACAATACATTTAAATGTCGCGCATTTCATATTTTGCAATGGTCCGAGGCATATACATTAATATATATATTTAAGTGGAGCGCGTTATGATCAATGGAAAGGAAGTAATATAAAGTGGGACCCTCACCCAATCGCATCAGAGAAAAGGTTGGCAGCGGAACATAGTGACAAGAGCTCCGATTGAGTTCCGGACCCAATAGGGCATACAAACAGTGGCTTGATAAGTTTGAAATCCGGCTTAATCGCATCAGAAAGAAACAAACCATCGCAACACATATTAAAATACTTGCGATTGTGATTAAGAGTTCGGACCCGATGGGCGTATAAACAATGGTTAATATATATTTGAATTCCGGCCTAATCGCATCGGAGATTATAAGAGCATCGGAACATGCAACAAAGAGTTGCGATTGCGATTGGAAGTTCCGGACCCGATGGATGTATGAATTATAATTCAAACGTGTTTGAAGTACTTTCCCAATCGCATCGGCAAAATACAATGAACAGTGGCCAATCGCATCAGAGAATATAAGATTTGTGATTGCGATTGGAAGCCCGGACCCGATGGGTGTATAAACGATGGATGATATATATTTGAAGTCCGGCATGATCGCATCGGAACAACCCAATCACATCGGAGATTATAAGGACAACAGAGTGTATAAACCAAAACTTGCGATTGCAATTGAAGCCCTGACCCAATGGGCTTATAAACCATAAGTAACAAGTATTTGAAGTCTAGCGTGATCGCATCGGAACAACCCAATCGCAATCGGAGAAATCGAAAGAAGGTATAAGTGACTCAATCACATCGGATTTAGAGTTGGCAAAGAAACATGCAAACGCAAGGTGCAATTGCGATCAATCGCAATCGGAGCAGGAGCGATCAATTGCAATCGGAGGAGACTCATTGCATCGGGAAGCGTGTCAAGTGGGCCCAAAAGGAGTTCTTATATGTTTAAAAAAAAAATCTTCATTATATTACGCTGAGAATTGATTTAAAAAGGAAGTTTGTATGTATGTCGAGAGTTGAAATTACTTATATGTATATATGAATGGGCGCTATTATATATATATATATATATAACATTGTTGCGGTGGTATTAAAGATGTGCCACGTGGTCCGTGGGTTGTCTGTATATGCCTCAGCTTAATGGGAGGGCGATTATTAATATACAACGATTGTGATATATGTCCGTTCCGCTTGCGGAACTTCCACATCAACAAGGCACTTATTGTATGAAAGACGTTGGGATATGCCCAGATTTAAAAGGCAGCAGTTACACCTCAGCAGTGGACAGAAAAGCAAACAGAGCTGAAAAGAGATAAAGCACAGTCAAAGAAAAGACAAATGCGCAGCGATCCAAAAGGCTGTATGAGTGAGCTGGAGCTCTCATTGTAATTAAATGTAAATATTTTTAATTGATTTATATTGTTGTGATGCATTGGAAAGTCTCTAGAGGAAAAACAAAGATCCCACTGTAATATTAAAATAAGCACCTACAGTTACATTTTTTTGAGTGAGCTGGAAAAGAAATGAAAAGGAAGAAAGCGAAGAGATATGGCTGTCCATTCCAAATTCCTTGAGGAATGCTAACATTCACAAGAAAATTCTGATAAATAATATCATCTAGATATGCAAGGTGAAGTTAGAGAGAGTAAATCTGGAGAAGGCAGAGTATAGAAGTGTAAGACAGAGAATACTAAAAGAAGAGCAGAAAGAGAAGCTACCGAACATAGCTGATATCTGAGGTAAATCAGTAAACATTCAGTTTGGAAAATTGAGGAAGTTGGAGCCTTCCTTATCAAGTTGCAACTTGATAGCTGTCAGTTGTAGCTGACTGAGGTTGGAGCCTCCTGTAGGTTGGTTCCTGCAGAAAATCGAAGGGAGTTGGTGCTTCCTTGCAAGTTGTAGCTTGCAGAATTGAGGATAGAGCCTCCCGTAGGTTGGTGCCTGCAGAAAACAGTGGTGAGAGGGAGTTGGAGCTTGCCTTTGCATCACAACAATAATAAGATGTGGTTTTCTCCCTTTATGGGTTTCCACTTATATCTGGTGTCTCTGTGCATGATATTTATGTATTGATATGATATGTATCATCTGCTTAATACCTGCTACTCTCATATTAAGTCTACTGCTATATTATACTAACACTTGCTGCTTACATTCTAAGATTACTCACACATTAAATTGGATATGAAATGAAGGTGTAAATAAGTTTAATGAAAAGTTCTAAAAGATCAGGAATGTGTTAAACTGATTCACCCCCGCCCCCCCCTCTCAGTTTAACTAAAGGTTCAACAATTGGTATCAGAGCAGGTTCCTTTGTTCAAGTCTAACAACTGAAAGGAGATCCTAGGTTCCCAAGATGGCTAGTAAAGAAGGATGCTCAATCAATAAAGCCCCTTTCTTCACTGGTGAAAATTATGCTTTCTGGAAAATCAGAATGAGGACATACATAATGTCTCTAGGAATAGAAGTCTGGGCTGCCGTGGAATTAGGATATGCCCCAAAGGCAACTGACATAGAAAAAGAATCAAAACAAGATTTTTTGGCTAATGCTAAAGCCATGAATGCCATCCTGAATGGATTGTGTGAAGCAGAGTTTATTAAAGTAATGCACAAAGACACTGCCAAAAAAATATGGGATACTCTTGAAAACATACATGAGGGAGACCAGAAAGTAAAGACTGCTAAAATTCAAGTCTATAGAGCCCAGTTTGAAAAATTAAAAATGAATGATGATGAAGACATTGCCAGCTTCTTCCTAAAAGCTGTAGAAATTATTAACAATATGAAAGCTCTTGGAGAAAAAATGCCATAAAGTATAATTGTGCAAAATATTCTAAGATCTCTTCCATCTAGGTTTAATCCAAAGGTGTCTGCAATAGAATAAACAACTGATTGGGAGACCTTGACCATGAACCAGCTACTTGGAAATCTAACAGCTTATGAAATGAGGCTCCCACAAAAGAAGCCAAGTACGAGGGAAGCAGCCTTTAAAACAGAAAAGAAGAAAGAAGAAGAGGGAGACATATGCTCTTGCTCAGATGAAGAAGAGGCAAAGTTTGTCAAGAAATTGGATAGAGGCTCAGGTAAATACAACTGTAAACTCCCCTTCAAATTCTTTAATTGTGGAAGAGTGGGAAACTATGCTGCTAAGTGTCCTCACAAGAAAATAAGGAATCAAGATCAAGATTCAGAGAAAAATAAATCAAAGAACTGGCAGAAAGGAAAGAAGTTCAGCAGAAAATCCTTCTATGCTCAACAAGACAACAGTACATCTGAAGATTCATATGAACCCTCAAGTGAAGAAGGAACCTCCGAATTCTTATTGATGGCCATAGAAGATCTTGAAGGACTTCTGCTAGAAGATGAAGAAGAAGAAGGGGAAGTCGACCTTGAGGGGGAGCTAAGAAGTGCTTTGGAAGAGATTGCCAGACTCAAACTGAAGTGCAGAAAAAAAAAAAACAAAAAACAAAAAACAAAAAACAAAAAACAAAAAAACATTCTTCTTAAGTATGTAAGAGAAGAACAAAACTCAGAAGTCCTTATACAGCTAAAGGTAGAGCTTGAAGAAGCCAAGAAGATAGAAGACATGTTACTTCAGCAAATCAAGGATAAAACCTGAGAACAAGAGAAACTGGAAGAAGAAGTAGTATGTCTCAGAAAGAAACTAGAAAATGCTCAAAGGACAGTGCTTATAAACTCTTCTCAAACAAGCTCTAGTAAGTTGAATGAAATTCTGGTTGCTCAAAGATCCCCAATGATAAAAACAGGAATAGGCTATGAAGGAGAATCGAGTAAAGGCAAAGAAAAGGAAAACAAAAATATTATTTTTGTAAAAGCAAAGAAGAATGATGAAGCAGCTCAGACAATTCCTACAAAAGAAGAAACATGTAATAAGGATGACAGAGATCAGAAGAAACCTCTAGTAACAAAGAATGAAATAAATACGAAGACAACAGAAAAAGGAACATATGCCTCTGAATATATCAAACTTGGAAGTTTTCAAAGAAGACTCTTCCCTCCTATGAAGAATGCCACCTGTTATGTTTGCCACAAGCTGGGACACATTTCTTCTGATTGTCATGCAAGGAGGAGTAATTCAAACCTGCAAAAGATGCAAACAGTGAAGAGACTGTCTCAAACAAACAAATGGAGAAAGCAACCTTACATCAGGTATGCAAATAATTTCTATGGTTATTGTTTTTATTGTAGGGAATTTGGCCATAAAATTATTGATTGTAGAAAGTATGGACAAATATTTATGTTCAACACCTCAAGGAGGTTTATGAATCAAAGAAATTTTGTTCATACTCACAATTCTGCAAAAACTATGATCAAATGCTGTATGTGCAATCAAGTTGGACATATGCCCTCCAAATCTCCTCTGAAAGGATGTGATTCATCAACTCACAAAAGACACCAAACAAAAGCATGCCTCCAGTGGATAAAGAAGGAGAATAAATGTGACTTGGCTCTAACTGCTCAAGACCTGAAAAGCCAGTGGTACCTGGATAGTGGCTGCTCAAAACACATGACTGGAGACAAAAGCAAGTTTATAACTCTTGATGAAAAGAAATCTGGCAATGTTACTTTTGGCAATGATAAATCAGAAAAGATCAAGGGAAAAGGCTCAGTGAGCATAGACAATGGCAGAGGAAAGGCCCAAGATGTACTATTTGTGGATGGACTGAAAGCAAATTTACTGAGTGTCAGTCAGATGTGTGACAAAGGATGTGAAGTTCTTTTTAGAGCACAAGATTGTGTAGTCAGGTCAAGCATAACAAGAAAGACTCTACACAAAGGTATTCAAACAGAGAGTAATGTGTACATAGTGAAAGAGGAAGATGAAGCCTGCCATCTTAGCAAACTTGAGGAGTCATGGTTATGGCATAGGAGATTGGGACATCTCAGTTTCGACCATATCATCAGACTGAGCAAGAAGAAAGCTGTCAGAGATATGCCAGAAATAAAAAGACCTTCAAATACCATATGCAAATCTTGTCAATTGGGAAAACAGACTCGCACATCCTTTAAATCCAAAGATGAGCTATCAACAAGAAAACCACTCCAGCTTGTGCACATGGATCTGTGTGGACCTGCTAGAACTAAGACACCAAGTGGAGAATCCTACTTCATGCTGATAATAGATGATTTCTCCAGAATGACATGGGTTGCTTTTCTCAAGAACAAATCAGAAGCATTGGAAAAGTTTAAAATATTCAAAGCATTAGCAGAAAATCAAACTGGATGCAAACTAAAATGTATCAAATCAGACATAGGAGGAGAATTCATAGATTATGACTTTGCTAACCTATGCAATGAACATGGCATAAAACAACAATTCACTATTGCAGGAACACCTCAGCAGAATGGAGTAGCAGAAAGACAAAATAGATCTGTTCAACAAATTGCCAGAGCCATGATGCAAGAGAATAATATTTCTCAAACCTTCTGGGCAGAAGCAGTGCACACAACAGTACATATTCTTAATAAAGCTCACTTAAGGCCAAGCAGTGACAAGACTCCCTATGAACTATGGCATGGAAAGCCTGCTTCAATCAAACATTTCAGAATCTTTGGAAGCAAATGTTACATAAAGAATAATGATGAAAACCTTGGGAAATTTGATGCAAGAGTAGATGAATGGATTTTTCTAGGATATGCTTCCAAAAGTAAAGGGTACAGGTGCTACAACAAGACTCTTCGGAAAATAGTTGAAAGTATTGATGTGATATTTGATGAAAAACTTCCAAACAATACAAGAGATACAGACTGCTGCAGTCGATCAAAAAATCATGAAGAAGAGGACCAGGATGATGATGGAACAAGCAAGACATCAGAAGATGCTGGACTGAACTCGAAAACCCCCTCAAGATACACTCAAAAGAATCATCCAGAAGATCAAATCATAGGAGACAAGAGTGTAGGAGTGCAAACAAGAAGGCAGCTAACCGAACAAACAGAATAGGTATACATAGCCATGTTATCACAAATAGAGCCAAAGAAATTTGAAGAAGCCAGCAAGGACAAGTCTTGGGTAAAAGAAATGAATGAAGAATTGGACCAAATTGAGAAGAACAATACTTGGGAACTAGTTCCTAAACCAATTGAGAAAAATATCATTGGTTCAAAATGGGTATTCAAAAACAAAATGAATGAGCAAGGACAAGTAATCAGGAATAAAGCCAGGCTGGTCTGCAAAGGATACTCACAAATTGAAGGACTTGACTATGATGAAACATTTGCCCCTGTAGCCAGAATGGAGGCTATCAGAATGTTCCTGGCATTTGCATGCTACTAAGACTTCAAGGTATATCAAATGGATGTAAAATCTGCATTTCTGAATGGAGACTTAGAAGAAGAAGTCTACATGGAACAACCAGAAGGCTTCTCATTGACAGACAAGGAAGACTATGTGTGCAGACTGAAGAAGGCCCTATGGACTGAAATAGGCTCCTCGTGCTTGGTACTCAAGACTGGATAAATATTTGCAAAAACAGGGTTTTAAGAGAGGTGGAGTAGACAACAATCTATACATAGAAGCCCATAAAAATGAACTCCTGATTGTTGTAGTATATGTTGATGACATTATGTTTGGAAGCAACAAAGATGAACTAGAAAAAGGGTTTGCTGATGAAATGAAAACAGAGTTTTAAATGTCTATGATTGGAGAGCTCAGTTTCTACTTGGGACTGCAAATTCAACAAAAGAACACAGGCACCTTCATCTCTCAAGAAAAATACTTAAAAGAAATGCTGAAAAAATTCAAAATGGAGGACTACAAACCTGTGACAACACCCATGATCACGGGATGCAAGTTGTGTGCTGATGATGGGACTGCAGATGTAGATCAAAAACTCTACAGGTCCATGATAGGAAGCCTGTTGTATTTGACAGCATCAAGACCAGACATCATGCTAGCAGTAGGACTAGTGGCAAGATATCAAGCAACACCTAAACAAAACCATCTTCTGGCAGTAAAAAGAATACTCAGATATCTACAAGGAACAACACAATATGGACTTTGGTATCCTAAAGGAAAAAGCTTCACCTTAACAGTGTACACAGATGCAGATTGGGCCAGCTGTGTGGATGACAGGAAGAGTACAAGTGGAGGTGCATTCTATCTAGGAGAAAGTCTGGTGGCATGGCTAAGCAAGAAACAAACATCCATATCTCTGTCTACTGCTGAAGCAGAATATATAGCAGCAACAGCATGTTGTACACAAGTCATGTGGATGAAGCAAACTCTTCAAGACATGAAGGTAAGCATTAATGAACCTATCTCAATCAAATGTGATAATACAAGTGCTATAAGTATATCTAAAAATCCTGTACTTCACTCAAAAACTAAACATATTCCAATCAAGTATCATTTCCTCCGAGAACAAGTGGCACAGAAGATAGTAAAGCTGGAATATGTACCAACGAAATAACAGACAACTGATATATTTACCAAACCTATTGCTAGAGAAACATTTCAATATTTGAGAGATAAACTAGGGGTATTATCTGCAGATGCTACTCTCTGATATAAAGAGAAAGCACAATTTCAGGGGAAGAACAAAATGAAAATATCATTCCAGGGGGAGAACAGCCAGCAAGGAAAGCATAAATCAGGTCCTCAGGATCAAAGGATTAAGGCAAAATAACACCAAGTTATTATCCTAGAGTTATCTATATCGTTCAAGCATCAAAAGGTCAATTACAGAGCAAAAGGATTAGTATTGTGTTCTGAAACATTATATTAAGAATCTGAAACATAAAAAACGAGTAGTGATTATCATTTGAAGCCTCTCAACATTTTAGTTGCTGAATCCAATCATACATCTCTGACTAGATAAAGCCGATCCAATGTATTCTATGAAGTATCATTATTCTCACTTTTAGCTCTGTACAAGTGAAAGAACTGTATCAATTTACAGTGTATATTCAAATTCTTATACATCACTATGGAGCAGCATGGTACAAAGTCAGCAGAGGAGGGTCTAAACATAACTCAGAGAGAGGAAATGCATAAAGCAACCCTTTGCCATTGATGTCAAAGGGGGAGGAAGAGAAAACAACAGGAGAAAGAGCAGGCAAACAGAGAAAATGTATTGCCATCAATGCCAAAGGGGGAGACTGTTGGAAATGTTGTCATTGATGGCAAAGGAGGTAGCAGATGCAGAGACAGGAACAGTTACAAGGAGACAAAGACAGACAATGGAGGCAGCAAAGAAGCAAACGGAGGAAGCAGAGGCAAAGGCAGAGCGACAGAAGCAGCAGAGGCAGAGCCGTTATAATTCGGAGAATTGCCCAACCCGGAGGAAAGATATATAATATTCCGAGAATCATTACCCAATGGGCGTCACATATTTAAACAAACATTATTTCGGGAATCGCCTAACCCGATGGAGGATACACACACACACACACACACACACACATATATATATATATATATATATATATATATATATATATATATATATATATATATATATATATATATATATATATATATATATATATGTATATCCATCACAATACATTTAAATGCCGCACATTTCATATTTTGCAATGGTCCAAGGCATATACATTAATATATATATTTAAGTGGAGCGCGTTATGATCAATGGAAAGAAAGTAATATAAAGTGGGACCCTCACCCAATCGCATCGGAGAAAAGGTTGGCAGCGAAACATAGTGACAAGAGCTCCGATTGAGTTCCGGATCCGATAGGGCATATAAATAGTGGCTTGATAAGTTTGAAATCCGGCTTAATCGCATCGGAAAGAAACAAACTATCTTAACACATATTAAAATACTTGCGATTGCGATTAAGAGTTCGGACCTGATGGGCGTATAAACAATGGTTAATATATATTTGAATTCCAGCCTAATCGCATCGGAGATTATAAGAGCATCGGAACATGCAACAAAGAGTTGCGATTGCGATTGGAAGTTCCGGACCCGATGGATGTATGAATTATAATTCAAACGTGTTTGAAGCCCTTTCCCAATCGCATTGGCAAAATACAATGAATAGTGGCCAATCACATCGGAGAATATAAGAGTTGCGATTGCGATTGGAAGCCCGGACTCGATGGGCGTATAAACGATGGATGATATATATTTGAAGTCCAGCATGATCGCATCGGAACAACCCAATCGCAATCAGAGAAATCGAAAGAAGGTATAAGTGACTCAATCACATCAGAGTTAGAGTTGGCAAAGAAACATGCAAACGCAAGGTACAATTGCGATCAATCGCAATCGGAGCAAGAGTGATCAATTGCAATCGGAGGAGACTCATTGCATCGGGAAGCATGTCAAGTTGGCCCAAAATGAGTTTTTATATGTTTAAAAAGTATTCATTATATTACGCTGAGAATTGATTTAAAAAGGAAGTTTGTATGTATGCCGAGAGTTGAAATCACTTATATGTATATATGAAAGGGTGTTGTTATATATATATATATAACATTGTTGCGGTGGTATTAAAGATGTGCTGCGTGGTCCGTGGGTTGTATGTATATGCCTCAGCTTAACGGGAGGGCGATTATTAATATACAACGATTGTGATATATGTCTGTTCCGCTTGCAGAACTTCCACATCAACAAGACACTTATTGTATGAAATACGTTGGGATATGCCCAGATTTAAAAGGCAGTAGGTACACCTCAGCAGAGGACAGAAAAGCAAACATAGCTGAAAAGAGATAAAGCAGAGTCAAAGAAAAGACAAATGCGCAGCGATCCAAAAGGCTGTATGAGTGAGCTAGAGCTCTCATTGTAATTAAATGTAAATATTTTTAATTGATTTATATTGTTGTGATGCATTGGCAAGTCTCTAGAGGAAAAACAAATATCCCACTGTAATATTAAAATAAGCACCTATAGTTACATTTTTTTTGTGAGTGAGCTGGAAAAGAAATGAAAAGGAAGAAAGCGAAGAGATATGGCTGTCCATTCCAAATTCCTTGAGGAATGCTAACAGTCACAAGAAAAATCTTATAAATAATATCATCTCGATATGCAAAAAAGGAAGTTAGAGAGAGTAAATCGAGAGAAGGCAGAGTATAGAAGTGTAAGGTAGAGAAGACTAAAAGAAGAGCAGAAAGAGAAGCTACAGAACAGAGCTGATATCTGAGGTAAATCAGCAAACATTCAGTTTGAAAAATTGAGGAAGTTGGAGCTTCCTTATCAAGTTGCAGCTTGATAGTTGTTAGTTGTAGCTGACTGAGGTTGGAGCCTCCTGTAGGTTGGTGCCTGCAGAAAATCGAAGGGAGTTGGTGCTTCCTTGCAAGTTGTAGCTTGCAGAATTGAGGATAGAGCCTCCTGTAGGTTGGTGCCTGCATAAAACAGTGGTGAGAGGGAGTTGGAGCTTGCCTTTGCATCACAACAATAATAAGATGTGTTTTTCTCCCTTTATGGGTTTCCACTTATATCTGGTGTCTCTGTGCATGATATTTATGTATTGATCTGATATGTATCATCTGCTTAATACCTGTTGCTCTCATATTAAGGTTACTGCTATATTATACTAACACTTGCTGCTTACATTTCAATATTACTCTCACTTTAAATTGGACATGAAATGAAGGTGTAAATAAGTTTAATGAAAAGTTCTAAAATATCAGGAATGTATTAAACTGATTCACCCCCCCCCCCCCCTCTCAGTTTAATTAAAGGTTCAACATACCTTTGCCATCAATGACAACATTTCCAGCAGCATTTCCTTACTGGATTGTGTGGGTTGAGTCTAATACCACTTACCACCCAGTTGCTACGCGATAACCACCAGTTTTAAGATCCGTTGAATCCTGAAAACGCCCTACCTGCCAATGCGATCTGCATTCAATGCGTAACTAATGTAACTCACAATGCATATTTTAACCTTGGAAATGCATTTATCCATCTATCTTCTGCACATTTAACCTAACTTCATAGCCTCCCTGACTGTAAAACAATATTTTAAAGCCATTTTCAGCCATTTTCATGCTCGAAACCTCCAAGATTTACCCAGTAAACCATTGAAGATTGTTGAGGAGCTGCACCTTGCTCTAGGAAATCCACAGAAGACATCAAATCATTTGGAAAACTCTTAAACCCTTCAAAGCCAAATACCTGCATTACAACAGGTAATTTTCTAAAAAAATCGAACTTGCAATCAATTTAAATACCTTTTAATGAACAAACACTCCCAGAGTTTTAGAAATTGATTAATAAACTGCCAAAAAGTCCCAAAAATAGGCCAAACTCTAGCAAATTTTTCCCAGAAACCCTGTTTGTCTGTTGCGCTCTATTTTAAGGAAATTTATTAGTTTTTAGAGTTTAAATATCTATTTCAAACTCTGAAATAAACCAGAAAACCTCTACAGGTACCCTAAGCCTATGTAACCCTTTTCAAAAGAGTTTTTAACCTAAATTTCAATTAAGAAACTCAGGAAACCCCTGTTTTCTATTTTAAACCAACTCTAAAGCCTCTAAACCTCTTTGATAGGCCTAATTGAACAGAAAACACAAACAAAAGCCTATACTTTGCCAACTTTGCCCAATAAATCCTCTGCTATAGTAAATTACTTCTACAAATTGTCTAAACTTGTAGAAGTAGATCAAAATGCCTAAAAAACAGAGTGTAAGCAAGCCTAAAGTTTCTAAAGCACCTAAAACTACCCCTGCCATGACTTCAAGTACTGCTATTGTTGTCAATCCATTGCAACCACCTGTTTTTGATATTAAACACATCCCCCTAGCTGATACTGATTAAAATATAGCAGACCCCATAGTTGAATTCAACCTGCTATATATCCATAGCTGGTGTTATGAGAAGTCTTTAGATGATCAAGAAGAAGTCCATATTTGGGAATCCAATTTTCCCAAATATGTGGTCCCATTAACTCACCCATGTCAGGAGGTTATTAGATTGTGTCAACAGTACTATGTTCCAAAGCAAAGAGCAATTGTAAATGCCAGTAAAGATGTGTTTTTTACCATCACTGCAGAATCAATTAACCAGATGTCGCAGCTTCAACATGACCCCCAAGAAGTCCCTTTGTCTATAGAGGCCCTCACCAAGCTATATATTGGCCTAGATTTTCCTAAAAGGTTCATGATTTTTCAGAATTTTATGCCTCTGCATGTAGGAATTCCCAAGTTAAATCCTCCATATTCTACTGCTAAATTCCCTGAAGGATCAAGACATGTGATTTCCATGTTTTCTTTCATACTTGGATATTTCACAGATGAACACACTGATGAATCCATCTTGCGATTCTTATCCACCTTTTCTCCAGGTCAACAGCCTTTAGTAGTCTTTGATTATGCTGGTTTCATTGCTGATAGTATTCATTATCAATTGACCAATTTGCAAATTGAGGGAGTATTCAGATATACTTCCTACCTTTTCCATATTTTCTTCTACTTCCAATCAAATAATTTTCCAATCACTCTTCAAAAACTTGACATAGAGGGAAATCCTCTATCTGTCATAGTTTGGACATCCATACTCAGAAAAGAATGTACAAATTTCAGTTATTCATAGTTTTCAGAATTATTTTTACATCCAGTGATCACAATGTTGATCAAAACAAAACAGCCTAGAATAAGTGAAGAAATGAAAAAGATATTGCAGTTATCAGAGCAGATTAAAATTGGTGACTGGTATTTGTATGAGAAATATACTTAAATCAAAGTCTTTGGGTCAAACTTGTTACCTTACAAGTTACCCAAACATCCTTCAATGAAGATCTTTGTCTTGGAGTATATCAGGCAGATCCTAAACTCTAATTCCATCAATTTCATAGCAGCTAAGAAGAAAACCCAATTCAATCTTAAGAACCAGTTTGGGCCATTCATATGCAATCATAGGGATGCAGAAAAAGAAGCAGCAAATCAATTATTGGAATATAAATTTGAAGAGAGTTTCCCTTGGAACTATGATCCAAAAGGGATCTTAAGCAAGCTAAGGGTTAAATGAAAATTAACACCCTTTATACATGAAGCTAAACTAGAAATAGAAATTTTTTCCAATCAGCATGAATGGACTGAAAACATCTTAATAGATGTAGTGAACAAAGGTAATACTAGTCATGCCTTAGAGACTGCAAATTAGCCAGAGAAGTTCACCAAAAGAATAAGGGAAGAAGGAGCCTATGTGGAAGAGACTACAACAGAAACCAAGTTCAATATCATATATAACAAAAGGCCTAAATTAGATACATCAAGGAAAGGAAAAGTGACAATAGATGTGGAAGAAACAAAGCCTTTAAATACCAACACAAATTTTCCAGAGACAAATGTAGCTACTGTAATTATCAATGAGACAAATCAGAATGAAGAACAACTCAATAATGAAGACACATAATTAAGGGAAAGACAAAAAATCATGGAATCTTATTCCTCACAAGCAGCTGAGGAAAAGGATTTGGATATTAAGAAGAAATATAAGCAGATTAAACTGAAGAATGAGGAAATCAAAACTGAAATTTATTCTAAGTTCTTGAAACAAAAGCCAGGTAACCAAAAAATATTCCTATCAGCATTTGATTACTCAAGTAAAAAATTGATTATGTCAGTACTACAACCCACAGTATCAGTTACAAAGACAGTTGCTGACTATAATAAAGTTGATCTAGAAGTAGCTACAGACAATATCCATGAATTAGATCAAATATAGTTTCACAGGAAAATCTCATAGATGTTGTATTCCACAGTTACAACAAAAGCTATGAGTGCTGAAAAGCTCCAAAATCCCATCTCCAACATGCAAGATTAGATGAATTTGGACAAAGCCTCATTGTATGCCAAGGATCTAAGGATAAAAGCCTTGGAAGAACTAGTTTTACAGGTGGGATATGATCCTACTAATATCAAAGCAACATAATTATTGGTGAAAAAGAAAAATGACGATATAGCAGCCTTGAGGAAACAGCTCAAACTTCCTCAAAGTGAGCATCCTCAGACAAAAGAAGTCATACAGGAATAGAATGAAAAAGATGAAATGATGAATTTAATCCTTCAGTTGACAGCCTAGGTTAAGGAAATGGAAATACAGATGGACAAACTTGTCCAAGAAAAGGAGACAGTGAAAGAACCATTGATTCCTACAGTCATTCCAGTTATCACTGCCGCAGTGCCTTCAACTTTAGGTGAAAATTTGCCACCAAAAGAACCACTGGCTACTGCAGTGCCAGTGACTTCTTCCACAACATCAGCCACTGAATCTTCTACAACAACAGTACAGCTTACTGATGAGGCCAGCAAGATAGTGAAAGCAATGGAAGAGATGTCTTTAAAGACAAATGAAATTTACAGATTGACAAAAATGAAAATCTTGAAAATTCAAATAAATTAGCTTAGGTAAATGCTAAGAAACATGAAGAAAATGCTAGCGGATAGAGTGAAGAGTTAAAAAATTTGCAGAAATAATTAACTTTAAAGGATCAGATATCATACATAAAAAATTACCTTTGGAATAATATCATTGAAGCATCTATGATGTATGGCCTTCAATTCAGGTATTTTTTGAACAAAGAGAGTTATTACTAGCAGCCCAAGCAGAGATTCAAAAGACTCAAACTGATTTGGCTGACAAACCAGAGCAAGCTGTAAGGCTAATCAATTTCCTTAACAGCAAAAATAGACAGGAGTTGGAAGAGATCAAAATAACAGACAGAATTACAACTATCCTAGAAATTAGGAAAGTCACAACAAAGAGAAATTTGATGAGGCAACTTGAAGAAAAGTGTGAAGGCATGAATACTGCCATAACTAGGTTCATGGTTAAGTTCACAAGTTTGAGGCAAAAAGGACTTCCTGATATCATGGTTATTAATGATAAATTGATGGCTCAAAATGACTATGATAAGAAGATAAGATAATTTGCCAAGGAATAGGTAAATAAACCAACAGGTCAAGGCATCCCAACAGGAAAAATATTACTTAAGAGTTTTGAAGATTTATTTTACTTGCATCATGAGATCAAACACTTGTTTGTCATCAAGCCAACCTTTGCTAGATATACAGAAGCTGAGGAGAATTTTAGGAAATTAAAGAATATTCAAATTCCTAAAAATGAGGATTGGCAGTCACTTACTGATTTGTTATGAAGGATAAAAGACAAGAAAGTGAAAAGAAGGAAGAAAGTTGTTTTCTAAATTACAGTCAAAACATATTTTATTTACGACAATAAACAGTTTTTGACTAAGGGTTAAAGAGTACTAGTTAAAGAGTATTAGTGAATAAAGAGTATCAGACAAGGCAGATCAGATTCAAAAAATATCTAAAAGCCAACAAGGATGACACCAAGGCAGCCAACTTCTTTATCCTCAAAACTGTTTCTATTTCTTTTTGGATAAAATAGGACAACTTGTTGATTTGTTAAGCAGCTATCTCTATTATTATTGTAAAGATATTTTATTTTCCTAAGATAATTCCTAGAAGTCTTCTAGGATATTTTATAAGACATTATGTATAAATACTTCATCTTTAGAAGTATTTTGTGTGGAATAAAATTGTTGGGATTGTTATAGTCATTTCTTCTTGGACTTTAAAGCTTTTGTGTGTCAAAACTTCCAGTAGCAGGCTGGATCAAAGAAAATTGGCATCATACTTCATGATTATTGTGATGAGCTATTTGCAGTGAAGTATTTTCTTCACTTGTCATTGTTTCATTTCTTTGTTACATGCAGCCATTTATGTTTATGCTAAATGTGAATGTATAACTAGGAGTATTACTACAGGATTTGTTAATAGCACCCTGTTTTTAACTAGTTATCATTTATATGTTTTCCTCTGATTTCCAGTGTAGGGAACCCTCAATTGCTCCCTCTCTTGTTTGACCTCTTCCTACTACTTCCTTTTCTGGATTTAAGGATTCTTAAGTGCCCTTTATCCCGATCATACCACCTCACAAAAACAACTTTCCAAGATCTCCAAGGGTTATCTATCTTGCCCTGAAGACATTTGACCTTTTTTCCCTTGATCCTGGTCCTATTTGCTTGAATTTGACTCCATAGCCCAATGGAAAAATAGATTTCCCACTATCCATCCTTTCAAGTGATTTTTCCCACAAAATCTACCAAAAAAAAACCAAAGCTGCACTTTCATAACTAGCCTAATATTCACAAATTAAAACAAAGTTAAACTTTAAAGAGAGAGCCCTCTTTGAACCCTAGGAAGGCTAGATCCTAGAATTTGAAGTAGGTTTGTGGTTACCTCTAGAATTATTTGACTAAAAACCAAATTCACACAACTTGAGAATTACTAGAGTGATAACAGAACCCACGACCACCCACCTCTGACGCCAACGACTTACCACTATACCAACCACCACAGTCCTTACCCCAATAGGACTTCACCACTTTTTCAATATTTTCGGTGCCATATATGGGGGTCTGGAGGGGGCCAACCCCCTCCCACATGTCCACGCACTCGAGACCATGAGCTAAGATAGAAATTAGGCGAGAATATTTAAGCGGAGAATTAAACGTGATTAATACTTATTTAATTACGTTAATACATGCTTATGCCACGATTATCTGCCATTTGCGCTAAGTGTGGGTTAGCACTAAATGCACTCGCTTATCACATTAAAATCATAATTATCCACTAATTAAGTGCAAATTATGTTGGCAGAAGGTTTAGCGGACTCGCCAAATGCGGATCAGCTCCACATTTAGCGGAGTTAACTGGCGGACTTCCAGATTTAGTGGAGAAAAACTAGGCTTTTCCATAACTGAGGCAATTTGCGACCAATTTTATCTCAGGAAGAGTCATTCTTGGTAGATTTTGATGTTTTGGACCCATTGTAGTAGGTTGCAGAGACAATAGGAGACTGTAAACAACACTTTTGAACAATTGAAGCTAATACAAAGGCCCACACTATGAAGTTGGACCAAGGAGATGTAGCCTAGGAGGGGTGAACTCCTTCATCAAAAACTTGTGTATTTATCTCTGTTATTTGTGCTTGTTTTGTTTTATTATGTTTTTGTTCAGCATTGAGTTTACATGCTTTTAAGTTCATGAAATACACTTAATCTTACCAAGTTTAATGAATTGTCAATCATAAAAATATGTATAAACCCTTGTATGATAAGCAAACCAAAGCACTTTCATGTTAATTATGAAACTGATATTAGCACAGAATTAACTAAAAATGAATTTCAGATCAAGTTGGTATCAAAGCATAAGGTTTCTAAAGGTTATTTTCTTATTTTTCTTGAGATTGTGTAAGAAGGGTTTTAATAGTTGCAATTTTGTGATGTTTACAAGGTTGAAGTTGCAGAGCAGAGAAGGGAAGCTATTGGTTGTTAGTCCTGAGATTTGGACAAAGAGAAAGAGAGCTAAGAAAGCATAATCTTCACCCAAAGTTCCATTCAAAATTTCTCTTGAAGCACCTCAAGTTCCATCTCCAGCAATTGAGGTTGAAGAGGTAAAAATTGCACAATAAGCTGAAGTGATTGAAGAGGTACAAGCATCAGAGGTTGATCTTGAATCCTTAGCCATTATGTCAAGAGTTGGAGAGACTTATGGACATTCAAAAGAAGAATATTTCAAGAATTAGGGGAATTTTTAGGTCTAAAATGGGCCACCTAAGGAAATTATAAAATAATAGTGGAAATAATAAAATAAGATTTGATCACATCATCAAATTTTAGAGGGAAAAAGGAAAAAACTACTTTTTCAACATGTATCTCAATTTGTTTACTCAAATTTCAAGCGGGAGTACTCGGTGGATGAAAAATTTAATTCCTCATCCAAGAAGTACCCATGTTGCATACTTTCGATGGATCCTGCTACATGAAAAATAAGAAATACATGAAAAATGTGATTCCAGTCATGTTTTATCATGTATTTCTCGTTTTTCGTGTAGCAGGGTCCATCAAAAGTATGCAACATGGGTACTCCTTGGATGAGGAATTAAATTTTGCATCCAAAGAGTACTCTGGCTCGAAATTTGAGTAAAAATTTTGGGAGATAAGTTGAAAATACGAATTGAAAAAGTAGTTTTATTATTCTATTATTTTTTAATATTTTTACCCTTTTACTTCAAAAATGGTTAATAATCCCCCATGGTTGACATCACCATCTTGAATCCTATTTGTTCTTATAAATTTTATCTTGGTTGTACATTTTTCTTAGGAGAGCCATTTTAGACCTCAAAATTCCCCTAATGAGAGACTTCAAAGACATACAAAGAATGGTTAAAATCATGTTTGATGCTTTCACTGCAGAAAGAGCAGGAGAAGGTTCTAAGCCTCCACATGGAGAAGGATCTTTAGATGGTAAGAAGTATTAAGAGAAGAGTTCTAAAGGCAGTGGAGGAAAGCCACCTCCATCTCCACCATCGTCATCCTCATTATCTTCATCGACATCTTCATCTTCCACATCCACCACAAAAACCACCCACACTCATTAAAACATCCCAAAAGGAAAAACTCCATGACTCAAGTTGGAAATCAAGTTTGAACTTCCCATGTACAATGGTGAGGTAAATGCAGAGAAGTTAGAAAATTGGATCCTTCAATTGGAAGTATACTGCAGAATTCAGAATCTATAAGAGGATGACATAAATATCCAGTTAGCTTCATTAAGGCTAGAAGGATAAAAACTAGTTAGGTGGGAGGCAAAGACTCAAGAGGAGATGTGAATTCATGGTAAGATATCCATTTCTTGGGTTTAATTAATTTCTTCCATTAAAATACAGTTTTATCATGTATCCTATATGTAAAAAGAAATAATGAGTTGGAAAAACTTTAGGCAACTCAAAGGCCAAACTGTTCAAGAGTACACCCAAGAGTTTAGAAAGAGGGCTTTGTTGTTAGGAGTAAAATTGAATTCACAAGACACACTCTTGAAATACATTGGGGTTTTACATTCCTACTTGAATCATACTATCCTTATGTTTAGCCCAAACAACTTAGATGAAGTTGTGTGTAAGCCACACATCTTGAAGCAAGGGGAAAGAACATTCAGGAAGAGGATAGTAAGAAGAATCCATTCAAGGGTAAGGTAAAAGAGAAGGGATGAAAATGGAAGGGAAAGAAGAATGCAAGCATCAAGAAAGAAGGGAAGAAAACTACATGCAAACATTTTTCCAAAGAGGGGAATGATGAAGCCCACTGTTGGAAACTACATCTCGAACTAAGGCCAAAGAAACCAAATAACAAAGGGAAACAAAAGATGATTGCCACCACACAACAACATCTTGGATCCGATTCAAGAGATGAGACCAATATTGTAGCCATGGCCAACAAAGGAAAGGAAGCCATAACAAGTACTAGTTCCTAAAATAGTAACAACAACACTCCAAATGAAGACACACGGATAGAATTGTTCCATGTTAGAGTGATTTCAAATCATACAAATATTGATGCATTGTTTGATAGTGGGTCACAAGCAAACCTGATTTCAAAATACTTGGTCAAAAATCTTAACCTTGAAATCGTACCACATCATAAACCATACCCTTTGGGTTGGATAGTTAAGAATTCCAATTTACAGGTTACAAGGAAATGCATATTTTGATTTGCTATTACTGCAAATTTTTTTGATGAAGTCGAGTTAGATGTGGTTCCACTTGACATTTCTAGGATTATCTTGGGAATTCCATATTTTTATGACAGGAAAGCGGTGTTTTATCGCCATGAGAGAAAATATTATTTTCTTAAGGATGGGGTCGAGTATATTGTGAGAGCTCATCACAAGAAATTGAATGTTTCTTTAGTTAATGCAGGGAAAATTAAAAGGCTAGTTATTGCAAGTAAAAATTTTGTGCTTCTCATGATCAGGAAAAAGGATGATGTTGACTATGAATCTTTTGAAGGGTGTGACGAAAAATTAAAATATGATTTGTTTGATGTGGTAATTCAGCACGAAGATATGTTTCAAGAACCAAATGGGTTACCTCCCAAGAGGGGAATTTAGTATGAGATTCAGTTGCAGCAGGATGTTCCACTTCCAAACATTGGTATGTATCACATGTCAATTGTGGAGAGTTTGTAAATCAAGAAGCAAATCCAAGAATTGTTGAACAAAGATATCATACACCCATCTACTTCGCCATGTGGTTCACCAATTTTTTTTGTACCAAATAAGGACGGGACTTGGCGAATGTGCATAGATTTCCACGCACTAAATAAAATCACGGTAAAGAATCACTACCCACTCCCACGCATTGATGATTTTCTAGATCCGTTAAAGTATGCAAGATATTTCACTAAGTTATACTTGCAAAGTGGTTATCATCAAGTTAGAATAGTTAAAGAGGACATTTGGAAAACTGCTTTCAAAACTAGACAAGGATTGGTTGAGTTGTTAGTTATTCCATTTGGTCTAACAAATGCTCCAGCTACTTTCATGAGAGTCATGAATGATGTACTTATACCATTTCTAGATGACTTTGTCATTGTTTACTTAGATGACATACTTATATTCAGCAAATCAAGATAAGAACATGTCATGCATGTGAACAAGGTACTTGATGTCTTGAAACAAGAGCAATTATTTTTAAAGATGTCGAAGTGTGAGTTTGGCAAGACTTATTTAGTGTATTTGGGAAAAAATGTTGGAGGAGGTGAGTTGAAGATAGACCCTTCAAAAGTATAGTTTATTCTAAATTGTTCCAAGCCCAATACAGTTTCAGAGGTAAGAAGCTTTCTTGGGGCAACACAATATTGGGGGAAATTCATTGCTAATTTTCTTCCATTGCAGCTCTGTTACATGCATTGACAAGTGTTAAGAAAGTCTTCCATTGGGGAGATATGTAGAAAAAATAATTCGATGCTTTAAAGCAAAAGATAATTTTAGCACCAATATTGGCTCTTTCGAGTCTTAGACAACCATTTGAGATCCAAACAGATGCAAGTGATTATGCTATGGGAGCAGTTCTCGTGCAACATGGTAAGCCTATTTCGTTTCATTCTTAAACTTTTAATGGAGTTGTGACTAACTATCCCACCTATGAAAAAGATTTATATGCATTGGTATAAAGTGTAAAGAAATGGAAGCACTATTTTATGGGAAAAGGGACCATTATCCCTACCGACCATCAACCATTCCAGTAATTACAATCACAGTCAAATTTGCAACAATCAAGACATTTCAGATGGATGGGATTTCTACAACAATTTCATTTGGTTATCAGGTACAAAAATGGAATCTACAATAAGGTAGTTGATATGCTCTCTAGCCCTATTGTAAATTCATCTATTATACTCAAGCATAATTCAATTATGCATGAAAGTTACATTGAACAATATGCATATGATAGTGATTTTCAAGATGTGTATGAAAGCCTGAGTCAATGAAACCAAAATGAAGAGTTAGGTTATCATGTGCATAACAGTTTGTTGTATCATTTGGGCAAGTTATATATACCATAGGGAGAAAGAAACAATATAATAAGGGAGGCGCACACATCATTGATTGTTGGACATTTCGGTGTTGGCAAGACAGTAGTGAATCTCCAAAGGTATTGTTATTGGTCACGCATGATTGATAATATATCTCGTTTTATTAGAGGATGTTATTTATGTGTAACAAGTAAGCCTAGTAATAGGAAACTTGGATTGTACACTCCACTTCCGGTTCCTTCACATCCTTGGGAGCGTATCTCAATGGATTTTGTAGGCGGTCTTCATATTTGAAGGAAAGGTCATGATTACTTGTATGTTGTGGTAGATAGGTTGAAAAAAATGTGGTTTTTGATGCCACGCAAGAAAATAATTATAGTTGAACAAACCTCTAATCTTTTCTTTCTAAATGTATGGGTTCATTTTGGTCTTCCTTCTTCTATTGTAAGTGATCGAGATTCCGGGTTTTTTGGGAATTTTTGGTCAAAAGTATGGGACATGATGGACACAAATTTAAAGAAGAGTACAACATTTCATCCACAAATAGATGGTCAGACCGAGGTGGTAAACAATACAATTATTCATCTTCTTAGAGGTTATTGCATCAAGCATCCCAAGTTGTGGGATGAATAGTTGCATTACATCCAACATGCATACAACAGGGAAAATAATTCTTCCATAAACATATCGTCATTTGAGGCATGTTTTGGGTACTTTCCAAGATCGCCTTTGGACTTCATCTTCGAGAAAGATGTCGCTATATATGGTCATAGTGACATAGATAAGGCAAGGAATTTCTTTAGCAAATTCAGTTGATACATCACACAGTGCAAGAACAACTTGAAAAGAATCAAAGAAGCTACAAGGCAAGGCATGATAAACACCGTGTTGATCACAAATTCCAGGTTGGAGATGAAGTTTGGTTGTAAATCAGCAAAGAAAGATTGCAAGGGGAAGATGAAAATCTCAATCCAATCCATTATGGTCCATTTAAAATTCTGGAAAGGATTGGTACTAATACATTTAAACTAGATTTTCCTCCTTATATGAAAATATATTCTGTCGTTAATGTTTTGAATTTGAGATTGTTTGAGCCTCATTTGATTGATGATCAAGGAGAGCATGTTCAACTGCCATCAATATATTATTTCTCTCTAAAATATCTTCATGAACTTCAGCAAGATCTCCTACTTGACAAAAGAATTAGAACTTCAAGAAGGGGGAATGTCGAATACCTCAGAGTGGGACTCAAGGGAAAAAATCCTTCAAAGGCCAAATGGATGGAGAGTGAAAGGGTGAGGGATATATACCCTCACCTGTTGAACAATTGATAGTATCTTTTGGGGTCCAAAAGGCTTCTAGTGGAGAGGAATGATTAGAAGCTAAATATTTAGCTAAAAAATGAAAGTGCTTATAAATTCTTCATACCTGAACTAATGAAAAGAGCTCATCCCCAGGATTCCAACGCAACTCGTTTCATCAAAATCTGAGTTCGTATGAGTAATTTATGGTCTTCTTTTAATTTTCCCAAATAGGTAAAAATTGTGCAGAATAGTGACATACTGGTGACTTGGTAGTCCAATCAGCACCTTAGGAATATTTAGGGAATATTCTCCAGTTTTCAGCCAGTGACACTGTGACAAGTGTCATGACTATATTTTCCAATGTTTCTTGGGGAAGTTGATTTTTTCCTCCTAATCCTAAGTTTGAAGTTTGGTGGATTATTATTCAAGGGTGAATTTTAGGCCAATGGGTAAGGGCCATGTCGTGCAGCCGAAGTGAATTACATGTGTCCCCCCGATGGCAAGGTTGGTTGGCATGATTTCTTATGAAATTTCAAAGTTGGGCGCATATTATATATAATACCAAAGTTCAAAACCATAGTCGAAATACAAATATTCGAATGGGGCGCATTATAATTAAACAAAATTCTATACTATGGTCGGGATCCGAAAGTTTTATGCAAAAAAATTTTATGGCGGGGTCGGGGTCGAACCCACGTCCACCCGCCTCTGGCGCCAATGACTTACCACTATACCAACCACCACAGTCCTTACCCCAGTAGGACTTCACCGCTATTTCAAGATTGTCAGTGTCATATATGGGGGTCCAGAGGGGGCCAGCCCCCTCCCACATGTCCACGCGCCCGAGACCTGGAGCTAAGATAGAAATTCGGTGGGAATATTTAAGAGGATAATTAAACGAGATTAATACATATTTAATTACGTTAATACATGGTTAGGCCACGATAATTTGTCATTTGTGCTAAGTGCGGGTTAGCACTAAACGTGTCCACTTATCACATTGAACTCATACTTATCCACTAATTAAGTGTGAATTATGTTGGCGAAAGGTAGCGAACCCACAAAATGCAGAGCAGCTCCATATTTAGTGGATTTCACTGGCAGACTTCCAGATTTAGTGGAGAAAAACTAGGAAAATTTGGTTTTTCCATAACTGAGGCAATTTTCGACCAATTTTGGCTCAGGAAGAGTCATTCTTGGTAGATTTTGATGTTTTGGAGCTATTTGGTGCAGTATGTAGAGGCAACGGGAGACTGTAAACATCACTTTTGCACAATTGAAGCTAATACAAAGGCCCACACTATGAAGCTAGACCAAGGAGGTGTAGCCCAGGAGGGGTGAACACCTTCATCAAAAACTTCTGTATTTGTCTCTGTTATTTGTGTTTTATTATGATGTTGTTCAGAATTTAGTTTCCATGCTTTTAATTTCATGAAATACACTTAATCTCACCAAGTTTAATGAATTTTCAATCATAAACACATGTATAAACCCTTGTATGATAATCAAACCAAAGCACTTTCATGTTAATTCTGAAACTAATATTAGCACATCATTAACTAACAATCAATTTCAGATCACTTAGAATTGGGTTCGTCAAAAGTTTTTCCGATGCAAACCTCTACATAAATATAGTGAAGAATGAACCAGTCATTATACTACTATATGTGGATGATTTGTTTATTAAAAGTGTGGAGCATAGAATACTAGAATGCATGAAAATGTTGGCAACAGAATATGAAATGAAATATTTGGGACTCATGCATTATTACTTGCACTTGGAAGTCTGAAAGAAACCTGGTGATATATATATTGGTCAAGGGAAGTACATAATCAAGATGTTACAAAATTTCGGTATGATGGATTCCAAGCCTATGACCACTCCCATGATCACTAATCTCAAGAATTTGAGAAGCTCTAACTCTAGTCTCGTTGATCCTAAAAGATATCATACATTAGTGGGCTCTCTAATGTACTTAGTGCATATGAGACCTGATATATGATTTTCTATAAATGTTCTTAGTCAATTTCAATTGGAGCCTCATCATGACCATTGGATAACTACTAAGCATATATTGAGATATCTACATGGAACAATTCATCACTGCTTGAATTATGATGGAAAATAAATTAAGCTAACAAGTGTTATCGATTCTGATATTAGTGGAAGTGAGATTGATGGGAGAAGCACTACCATTGGTTTTTTTTATTTTGGGATCTGCTATGATTTCATGGATGAGTAGAAAACAAGATCTTGTTACATTAAGTAGTTTTGAAGCTGAATTTTTTGTTGTGTGTGAAGTAGGAAAATAAGTTGTTTGGTTAAGGAAACTCTTGACAAATTTGTTTGGAAATATTCTAGAACCAACAATAATAAATTGTGATAATCAAATCAGCATCAAGATGTCTGAAGACCCCGTATTCCATGCTGAGAAGAAGCATATTAATAACAAGAACCATTACATTAGGAGTTTGGTACAAGAAGGGGTCGTGAAGCTACAATATATTCTGACAAATGAACAGGTAATTAACATGTTGAGGAAATCTCTTCCGAATAAGAAGTTCAAATATTTCATAAGCATGCTTGGATTGGTTGATGTTACAGATTTAGTTGATAGGGAGAGGTGAATCATCTTGGGGAAACAAGATTCTTGGGAGAACATATGCTTGGGCTATGTGTTGATGTCTAGATCCCAAAGTAGGGAGGGTAGCATTGGTAATGGAGCTCCGACCTTGGATACGCATGTAGATCCCTGGGTTGGTGTTAGAGCTTAAAATCATGATGGCACCTAGAGAGGATAAAGCTTGAGTACACCTTAGTCCCACCCAATTAGACTACCCTAGTTAGGTATCCAATATGTAGCATTGTGTGTGCTAGAACTCTTCATAGTTCATATCATTTTGAGATCTTCCATTTAACTTTATATGTATGTAATTATGAATACCACCCTAGTTAAGAGGGAGTGTTGAAGAATGTAACTAGTGTCGGTATTCATAATTGTATTTGTCAAAAGAAATTTTATTATTAAATAAAATGACTTATTAAAGCATGGGTTTCATGCTCGGGTCAATGTTTTCTAGGTTAAAACCTCCATTGAAGGCTCCTAGGTTTTGTCTTGAGTCAATAGAGTCATTGCCATTTTTATTATACCCTTATTGGGCTTTTGTATCATGTAAAAAGAATTATTTTTTAGGAAAAATGGTCATTTCCCACCTCCACACAAAGTCGGCCCTGTCCCCATGAAGTCGAAATGAATTAGGAAAATTCGACCTAGTAGAAGGCTATATATAGAGATGTATCTCGACCTATTTGGAGCACTCACTCAACAAGTTTGATCGATTAGAAAGAGAAGCAAAAAAAGAGAGCGAAGTACCTAGAGAAGGAAGCAATAAGCTGGAAAGACCTAAATAGATTTTTTTGGAAACCTTTCTCTCACACATGTAAATTTTTTTTGTTGTAGCTAGGGCCAAAAATCTGAATCTATTGTAGGTATAAAGTTTTGAAGTTGGGGGCTAAAAATTTGTAGCTAGGGGGGAGAAATTATGGATTGTAGTTGCAACTGGGAAGATGACACTTGGAGACTTTGGCAAAGGTTATCTGTAAGGAGGAAGGGTTGATTTAGTGATTGGAGGAGGTCTTTGTCTAGGTCTAAAGGGTCTTGGATTGTCTCATCTTGATTTGAATCTACTAGTATAAGAGTTGTACTAGGTTTTCCACTTGGAGGGGTTTTTGCCCTACCTGAGTGCCTACATCTTGTGTCTCTTGTTGTTGTGGTCTTCATATACATTTAATTTAGTAATGTCTTGATGAAAGATAATGTAATAAAGAAGTAAAGGAAGCCAAAAAAACTCACAAGTAATTATCAAGAAAGAGGAATCAAACCCTAAATCCTATAAGCATTGATTTCTCAACGCATGCTTCACTTTTCCTAACTTAATTCCAAAGTCATAAACAAATGCCTTGAGGATCACCCCCGATCTAGGTGATTCTCCTCTCTAGTTGTGTCTTATGTCCCTTTATTTTTACTTTTCTTTTCTCTGTACCATTCATCTATGCTTTGATACCGCTGGTATAGGGAAATTATGCCTAAAAAAGAGTCATGGAAAATGATGTAGTGTTTTAGACTTACGAAAAAAAAGAGATCAAAAAATCAAAATAAATAATCGTTTTTGGGGAATATAAAAGAAAATTTGAATAGAAAAAGGTCAAAAATATTAGATTAAAATATAAGATAATTACAAAGAATAATATTAATAATATTATATTTATAAAAAGCTTTCCCTGATAAATCGCATACATAGTTTTCAACATGTTTCAAACCACACAATGTGGTTCATCATCAAGATCAAGATGGAAACTCTAATCTAAAGTTTCAAACAATAATGTAGAGATGCAAAGATAGAGAAAATAATTACAAAAAAAATTATGGATGTGATTAATCCGAAAGACATTTATCTACATTATAGATTACAAAAATCTTAGATCAAACCTATAGATTATTGAATATATTAGAGAGTTTAAATATGAAGTATCATTAAAAGGATGATATATAATAATGAAAAATAAAAATAACAAATTGAATTTTAAAAAAATAAATAATGAATAATATTATTATATTTAATAACCATTGATAATAAAAAGATTCTAATATAAGAATTAATTAAATAAATAGTAACCTAAATGTATTGGCAAAATTATAAATGTAATATTATAAATAGAATTAATATTATTATTAATAGAATTCTAGTTGAAAGTAATCCTCACAAACTAATTAATAAACGATAATATATATAGAGAGAGAGATTTTAGTATAAATATTAATTTAATATAAATAAAAGTTAAAAAAATAGATTAGAATAAAGTATATATACATACATAAATAATAATAGCATGAAAATTATATAAATGTAAAAATATATAATATGAATATATAGGAAATAATTTAATAAATATTACCCTAAAAGTATTAAGAAATAATTATAATTATATTATTTTAAATAGTATTGCTATTAATATTATGAAAAGTTATTAATATTACTAGAAGAATAAAGAATAAAAAATTACTAAAGGTTAGGTTTTCTAAAAAGAGAAGAAATAGGAAGAAATAAATTTAGAGGCAAAATCCATAATCCAATTTTCACGATTTTCCACCCATTATTGATGTTTATATTGTTGGATCACTTTACAATCTCAATCACTTCTCTAAATTTTTTAAGATGATAGTGAGAAATATTTGTCAGGATGCAAGCATCCTCAATAAAAATGTGATGCTTAGTCTTAATAGAATGTTCAGCAAGGGCTGAGGAATGAGAGAAATTATGTTTATGTTTGAAGAATGTTCATGAATTTTAAGTATAATGGAATACCCAATCTCTCCTACTTAGGGCTTCCCATAGAAACAAGGAATCATGCAAACCCCTTTTAAGCTGAAGAGGTCAATCAGGTCCTTGACTGGCCTTAAGGAAAAACAAATAGTATTGCGAGACATAAAGGTCGCATAGATATTATTTTCCTTTAGAATGTGAGCAAGCTTGTTTATGGTCCCTTGAATAAAAGAGAGGTGAACAGTGGTAGCAAGCTTGTTAGAGCAGGGTCCCTTAGGACCGCAATTTTGGGCTAAATATTAGTATTTTTGTTAGTTTTGAGTCGTGTGTGCTACGCAAAGAAAAGTTAAGGGGCTTTGGGGTGGGTCAAAGTCCCTTCATGAGTTGTAATTGGTTAAAGGGTAAACTAGGGGTCTCAAACCACAAGTTGAGGACCATGGTATGAGCACAAACAAAGGTATAAATAGAAGTATAGATTGAGTTGGATAATTTAGTTAATGGAAGAATAGATGAATAGAGATTGATGATAGAACTGTGAAGTGAATCTATAGTGAGCGTTTGTGTCTGAAAGGTTCCTGTTGGCTGTGTGCGCGAAGACCTTAGTCCGGATGTGTGCACGGATAGATTTGATGAATTGTAAGGGTTTCTGAAGACTGAATAATAAAGATATGTTTTGGAAATTCTGTGTATCAAATGCATCTGTGATTCGCATCTGTGTATGACTTCTGCTACTGTATACGATTTCTATTTCTACATATGATTTGTATTATCTATGATAAGATCGGGTTGCGTACCTATTTTTACTAATGATGCGTAAGTTATTTACATAGAATTGTTACTTTAAAGGCTGAATAGTACATTGTTAGAACATTTAAAGGGATTTCGGATCTACTGTCTGTGTGCATGAGCAAGGTTAACCTGTGTTAATTGACTTAGGGTTTCTAGTGCACAAGACAATTTGTTTAATAAAATAGATATGTGGATGCCCACTTCATTTAATTCTCTCTTAGGGTGTGGAAACCTGGTTCCAGCACCCCCCCATACTACTTCGAGTGAGACTTTGGCCTGCGAAATTAGGTCATTGCTGAAAGGGCCAATAGTAAGAGGGTTTTGTTGCTTACACACTAACTCTGAACCTGGGCCAAGACCCCTCAAGCCAAAAAATGGTTTCGTTGTCAGGTCCGGGATCATTTTGAGAGAGATTAGATGTTGTGGTAGCCATCAAAGACTGAATTAGAAGACTAGTTTGATAAAAAGATATGCAAATTCGCCATCAAGGAAAATAGAAGTAATAAATTATCTACTGAAGAGTCGGAACAAAGGTACATTTTCACAAAGGTCCACGAAATCTTCTTTGTGACATTTGCACAGGAATTACAGGAGTGGTTATTAAGTTTAGCTGAGTTTCAGACCTGCTGGAAGGACGATAAAATCACTCAATGGACACCTGAGTTGATCCAACAATTAGAAACGACTCCTAACTCCATCACTCGTAGTGTAGACCATTGGGTTGACAACATTCTGGGTGGGTTTGTGACAGATTTTGAAGTTGATTAGTTTGTGTCATATTCTGAAGCACAAAGTAGGTTCTTCAAAGGACCTGTTATCACTCTGCCAAATTTCTAAGGCTGAAGAATCCCAACAGAGGTAACCATAGACCAATCTTTTGGCTTGATATCTAGCCCTACGAAACCGGAGAGGGCTCTCTCCACAAAGTCACAGCCAAGAGAACTGGATGAATTAGGGTTTTAGGCTAGGTATAAGTACATGGGTTTGTGTTTGAATTGGGGTTGTTGGATGAGGATAATTAGGTCAAAGAGGTTAGGTCAGGGAAAATAAGATTAGGGTTGTAGAGATTTCATGGGGCGAGTTAGGTATAAAACCTAACACTTTAGGGTTTCTTGAGTGGGATGGATCAGACAGGTGAGGAGCTAGA
This sequence comes from Pinus albicaulis, assembly GCA_034641835.2. Classification (NCBI taxonomy): domain Eukaryota; kingdom Viridiplantae; phylum Streptophyta; class Pinopsida; order Pinales; family Pinaceae; genus Pinus; species Pinus albicaulis. Next base: position 420,900,300 of record CM076571.1, read on the forward strand.
AATAGCAAGGCTAAGCATGAATTCTTTCTAAACTGAAGAAGATGGACAAACTATGAAGGTTTTCCCAAAACAGAGCATGAGATATGTATTATGTTTATCAACTTAAAAACCATCATATCATAGAAATGAAATGGATCATGAAACAAAACATTTATACATAATGAGACATAATAAGAACAATGCTAAATTTCTATACCACGAGTATCCCAAAGAAATAGCTACAACCTTTTCATTAATTTCCTGCCAAATAGATTACACTAGAGTCTCTGATCAATGCATCAACATCCCACAAAATCCAACATCTGAAATGAGTCAAAATTACAAGATATAGACATGAAAAATGTTCTCCCAACCTCAGGGTTCGAATCTCTAAGTTGTGGAGCTGATCCATCAAAGTCTAAACTAAAACCTAGAGTGTAGGGTGACCAAACTGTCTCATCCCTAACTTTAGTGAAACTAATAATTTATCCTAAAAATACACTTTTACCCAATGTATCTACCTCTAGTAACTAAAATTTACATAATTTAATTTACATGAATCAATTACATGAGTAAAACCCATTAAATCCATTTACCAACTTAGAAAAAGTCAAAATCTAGAAAATATCAGTGAACTAGCAAAAGCGCAGCGCCAACTTCAGGCCAACTTTTAAGGGGGTTTCCGATGTCAAAATTAATATCAGGATAGCTCATTGGAAATTCTGTCCTGTCTAGTTTCCAAAAATTTACTTGGTTCAAAAAATTATGAGTTTTATCCCTCCAAAAGTTAAATCTCCCAAGACTGGTCAGGTGCGTTGTGCCAGTGTGAAGTGCGGAGCGCCAACTTGCAAGGCACTTTTGGAGGCCTTCCCGAACTTCAAATTGAGCTAATGATAGCTAGTTGGAAATATATCTCTCTTGGATACACAATGGACCTATCAAGAACTACCAATGATCAAGTATATCCCCTCAAATATCAATTCTCCCAAGACTGGTCAAAAAGTGCAGAATGGGGGTACAAAAATGCAATGTGCTCTTGCAAGAAACTTTTGGAGGCCTTCCTCAACTCCAAATTAAACTCAGGATAGCTCATTGGAAATATATATCTATAGATTTATCATTTGATGTATCAAGAAAGTAATTTGGACACTCCAGCAAGGAGAAAATTGATTTTCCCAAGGTCACTCCAGCACTGCAACAACTCACTTGTAGCAATTGTATTTTTGACATTTCTCCAAAAACATGACACACATGTAAAAAAAAAGGATATTTTTCTTTCATGACATATAATGGACAAAAACCACTTTCAATTTTGTAAAATGTATCACCATTTGGTCATAAACATAGTTTGAAGAAACACTGGCCCTATGTGTGGCAAATGATTTGTCCCTTGGAATGATTTCTTGAAAAATCATGGAGACATGATGTTTATCAGCTGGAATGGCCTCATAATTTCTGATATGACCTCCCTTATGCCTCATCTGCTCAGATGTCTCTGATTCCATAGCAAACCCTGGCTCAATGGGAGAGGAAATTAGGGTTTAGTGTAGGCAAAACAGGGGATTTGGACAATTTATAAGAATGAAGGGAAATAAATGGGATAGGGGGCTTCTAAATTCTTAGGAGAATATTTGGAGGTAGGGAGGGATATTAAGAAGTAGGGGAAAGTGTAATTTAAGGATTGAGTGAGGGGAAGGGGTCCAAAAGAACAAAACATAGGCCTAGTCTCGAAAAGTGTCAAATTGTAGCAATAGGCTAGGGCTTGTATAAAAATGATGATTTTGGGGTATAGGAGTGATGGAAAGTGTTTAGGAAGGTATATTAAGGATAGGGGAAGGTGTAAGAGCATCATGATACAAGTTTTGTTGATGATTTAACCATGAAAGTCATGAAGCGAAGAAAATTGTCCTCAAAACCCTAGGAGAGGGAAATGAGCTTTCCAATCACAAGTGAGAGACAAATATGGTAAAAAGAAAACCACTTACTTGGAAATTATAGTTTGGAACCTAAAATTGTTGAATAAATTTGACTATTACTACTCCTTCAAAATATGAGTTTGATGGTGAAATGACCAATTTTCATGATTTTGACCCTATGACCTAATGATGCCTCAACATAGAAGAATGAGCTGAATGATGACCATGATGACTGTGGGAGTCTTTCAACAATGAATGACCCAACCATGATGATTTTCATTGACCATGGAATTGAAAGGAGTATTAGTGATCTCAATACCCTAATCAGTGACCAAATTTTTGCATGACCTAGTGGAATGATAAAACAATTCTGAGTGAGACCCCTAACATGACATGGAAAGAGGATTTTAATCACTGATGGTAGGATGAAAATAACGACACTAATATTGGCCTTATTGGGGATGATAGCTCTAAAAGAGTTGTTAAGAACCACAGAACTTTGGATTTTGTAGATCAATTCCTTATCCATTGGGCCAATATGGTAAGAAAACTCAAACTAATAAGCCTGACTGAAAACTGATAACTCAGAAAAAATAGACTGACTTAATACAAACTCAAATGACTGAACATTGAATCAATGATGACTTACTTGATTGAAACCTAAACTTTTTGAAAATGGTAGAAAATAAGCGAAGCTCCATGGCCTTCACGGGCTCCAAACTCTAGTGATTCTCTACTTCCCACTTGCAGAAAATGTAAGCTAAAAGAAACTTGTTTCTGAAAACAAAATCAAATCAAACTAAAATGATACCAACCTACTCTAATCTGCTGCACAATTTTTGATTAGGTGAAATGATCCTTCCAGTGTAACCAATCCAGTAGATGGATACTTATTGAAATTCCGCTCTCACTTTCCTCAAGTAGGCAGAATGATGTACATGTAGGCACCTCACTTAAAAATGGAAACCAAGACTTATGCTGACAAACAAGACAACATTCATCTTCTCAAATGCTTGCAAAATACTGCCCAAGGGATCTGGAAAATCATGAAGCATTACCTTTTGTAGATCAACGAAAGGAGAATATTAATCATTATTCCCATATGGTTGTAACAAAATAGAAAAAGGATATTCCATAATATTTTTAACAACATAAGTTTCCACATCTATGGGATCTGGGAAAAACTCCTTTTCATCAACAAAATTTTCATTTTCTGAACCTTGAGGAAGATTTGTATTTGCAAGGGGCTCTAAAACAACTTCTTCTTTATCATTGCTCTCCTCTTCATAATCACTTGGAAACTGACAAGACTGTACAATAACATCATCATTCTTAAAGGATGGAATATGGATTTGCAAATTTAGAATCTGATTTATTTCTTATTCAGTCAAAGGAGGAAGTAATTTTTGTTTTCTTCGAATGAAACAATAATTTTCTTCTTTCCCTCCTAAATATTCACAAGGATACTGAATATCTTCTTTAATCTCAAGAAAAGGAGCATATAAATTTTCATCATACTGCTGATTTATTTCATGTGGTTTCATTTGACTATCAAGATGCAAAATTATTTCATCTTCAAGCAAAGGGGAGGCTATTGTATGCTGAATATGATCTCGTGTATCAAAGTGACTAGCTTCTTCAGATTGTTGTTGAAGGGAGAAATCATAGAAGGCTTGAATGATCTCTTCATCATTCATGCATTCGATATCATCAATACTCTCAAGATATGCAATAAAACCTTCATTATAATCACAAAAAATTTGTAAGAGAGATAAAGAAGTATAAGACTTCACATAATGTTTGGAGAACATCTTATGGAAATATTTAAGAGAACATAAACTTCCTTCGGGGAACCCTTCATACCATACCCTAGCTTTATCTTCAAGAGTAGCCATAAAAACCTTCATGAGATAGTCTTCAAGAAACTCAACTCTCAATCTACATACAAGTACATGAAACTTTAGTAAATGCATATCAACATCACTTTCTCTTCATCTTTGAATATTGGAAGATGTGTAAACCAATCAACATAAAGCATAGGATTTGGAGATCCAAGGATTTGAGGTATATCCATAGGAGCATACCTGGGTTTTTTTCTTGCAGTAGAACTTATCTCGACAACAATTAAGTCACCAAGAAGTCTATTCAAATTACCAGTTCTTGAAAAGTGGAGTCGACATGAAAATTCCAAACATTTGGATTCTTTGACACTAGAGTCGCCAGGTGAATGATGCACAACCTTCTTGTGCCTGATCGTTGTTCACCATCAACAATCAGATCTGATCTTTGTCATTCTTTCCCAGGGAAATTTGTCTTTTCGCCTCCTCAACAATGACACTAGTATGTTATCACTCCGCTAGATTTCTAAGGCTGAAGAAGAAATCCCAACAGAGGTAACCATAGACCAATATTTTAGCTTGGTATCTATGTTGGGTATGTGTTATATTCTTTCCACGACTAGCCCCACGCGCTGTACGTTGCGCCGGGCGCAGCAGGGGGGGCGGCAGCCCCCCCTGTTGGGGTCCGGGGTAGCGCCCCGACGAAATTTTTTTTGGTATGCGGTCCCACTCATATGCGGACCCACCCATGTTTTGTGCATGATTTTGCACATGGTTTTGGGGTACGATGGTTTTCGACCCCTGGTATTTTGTAGATCCGGTCAAGGGAAGTACTATTATATTCTAATCCAGGGTTAATGGATTGGGGTTTATGTATGCTTCGGCATGTATATAAATGTGTTGTAACACTAAAAGGAATATAATGAAAAATAAAGCTAGTCGTCCCAATTTGGGATCCAGGGGAAAATCTCTGTGTTTATCTGTTTTATGTTTTATGCTCTCGCTATTGTTTATTTTCTATTATAAGATTCGTGTGTAGATAATTTTTGTTCAGGGTTAAAACCTACATTTGGTACCAGAGTTGTTTCGGCTTCAAGGGGACGCCTTTGCTGCTGAGGGTTTTTTTAGTTCGGGCCTGCGGTAGACCCTGTTTAGTGGGAGATCTGCGGGATCAATTCTTGCGGTGAAAGAAGATGGAGAGCGGCGGAAAGATAGAGATCGAGAAATTTAATGGTCAGAGTTTTGAGTTGTGGAATCTCAAGATGGAGGATCTGCTGGTGGATAAAGATCAGTGGATCGCGGTAGATCCAGGTACTAAACCAACGAGAATGTCAGATGAAGACTGGAAGAAACTGGATCGGAAGGCTAAGAGCACAATACGGTTGGGTGTCTCAGATTCAATATTGTTAAATGTATCTGGGGAAGCTACGGCGAAGAATTTGTGCGAAAAACTTGGGACTTTGTACCAATATAAGTCTCTGGTGAATAAGTTGTTCCTGCGGAAAAAGCTGTATAACCTGAGGATGAAGGATGGAGACTCGGTGACAGAGCATTTGAACGCCTTCAATACTGTGGTAAGTCAACTATCATCTGTTGATATTAAAATCTCAAATGAAGATAAGTGCATCAGTTTGTTGTGTTCTCTACAAGACTCGTGGGCCAGTCTAGTTATTGCAATAGGTAGAAATACAACTACCTTGAATTTTGATGACATTGTCTCAGCCTTGCTGTCGGAGGAAATGAGACGGAGAAATATGGAGGGTCAGAATGGAGATGCCTTATCTATACGAGGAAGGTCCCAGAACAAAAACAATAATAAGGTTTCGAGTGGGAGATCCAAATCTAGAGGGAGATCTAAATATCCTGGAAAGTTTGTAAAGGTGTGCTGGAAATGCGGAAAGGAAGGGCACTACAAAAAGGACTGCAGATCTAAAGCTTCTGAGAAAGGAAAGGGATCTGATGATGCTCCTTCTGCAGAGGCAAAAACCACCTCAGATTAGGGTGGGGATCTGTATTTGGCTTCTTCTTCAAATACACATGTAGATCATGAGTCATGGTTGATTGACTCAGGTGCATCATTTCACTTCACTCCCCATAGGGAGTGGTTCTGCGAGTATGAAAAATATGACGGTGATGTCTTCCTAGGGGATGATAGGAAGGCCAGAATCGTCGGATGTGGAAAGGTCAAGCTGAAGTTGCAAGGTGGAAGGATTAGAACACTTCCTAGTGTTCTGCATATTCCTGCATTGGCCAGAAATCTGATTTCTGTAAGCAAGATGGATGATGCAGGTGTAAAAATAGTGTTCGAGAAAGATGCCTGCAAGATGGTTCGGGGAGCACTGGTATTAATGCGGGGAGTTCGGACTAGAACTCTGTACAAGCTACAAGGTAGCACTGTTATTGATGGGTGTAATAGTTATGTGGTTCCTGAAAGTGGAGCGGAAAGCCTAGCTGTCTCTGGAGAAAAGACCATGCTATGGCATCAAAGGCTTGGACATATTGGAGAGAAGGGCCTTCGGATACTACATAGAAATGGTATGGTATAAGGTATGTCTAATTGCTCTCTGGATTTTGATTTCTGTGAACATTGTGTATATGGGAAGCAGAATCGGGTGAGTTTTCCTTCTGGTGCTAAGAGGGCGAACAAGATATTAGAACTTGTGCACAGTGATGTGTTTGGACCTGTGTCAGTTCCATCGCTGGGAAAGTCTGTGTACTATGTTTCATTCATAGGTGACTTCTCAAGGAATACATGGATATATTTCTTGAGGAATAAATATGAAGTCTTTGATAGATTTAAAGAATTTAAGGCTCTGGTGGAAAACTAGACAGAGAAGAAGATAAAGGCATTGAGGACAGATAATGGTGGGGAGTTATGCAAGAAGGAATTTGAAGAGTTCTGTAAGAAGTGTGGTATAGCACGGCAGAAGAATACTCCATACACACCTCAGAAAAATGGAGTTACGAAAAGAGAATGAATAGAACAACGATGGAAAAGGCAAAGCATGCTCGGTGGTGCGGGTTAGGACAAGAATTCTAGGTAGAGGCAGTGGAGACTGTATGTTACTTAGTTAACAGATCAACTTCATCAGAGTTGGAGAATAAGACCCCACATGAGTATGGACTGGTAAGAAACCCTCTCTTTCACATCTAAGGGTATTTGGATGTGATGCATATGTACATGTTCCAAAGGAGAAAAGGACCAAGTTGGATAATAAATCTGAAAGGTGCATCTTTATTGGCTATAAGGATGGTTTAAAGGGTTACAAGCTTTGGAACCCAGAAACAAGGAAGGTTGTGTACAGCCGAGATGTGGTGTTTAGAGAAGTGAAAGATGTTGTTAAACATGAAGTCCTACCAAAGGAACCTGAGAAGATAGAGTTTGAGCTAAAGGAGGATGAATCGGACTCTACAACAGAAGAAGACTCAGAAGATGAAGAGCCACAAACTCCATCTTTGAGAAGATCAGTTCGGGAAAGAAGGCAACCAGAAAGGTATAGTCCATATGCTTTCTGTTCAGGTTTTTCCTTAACTATAACTGATGATGAACCCAGAACTGTCAGGGAGGCAGTAGATTCAGAGGATGGAAAACTCCGGAAGGAGGCCATGGTTGATGAAATGGCATCCTTGCACAAAAACGATGCATGGGATCTGGTGGAGTTGCCGGCTGGAAGGAAGCCCATTGGGAGAAAATGGGTGTTTAAAAGGAAGATGAATGTAGAAGGCAAGGTGGAGAAATACAAAGCTCGGTTGGTAGCAAAAGGTTATTCCCAGGTGCCGGGAATTGATTTTGGTGATATTTTTTCTCCTGTTGCCAAGGTTACTTCTATTAGATTACTTCTATTTCTGCTGCTGCATTTGATTTTGAGATAGAACAGATGGATGTGAAGACAACATTTCTTCACGGGGATCTAGAAGAGGAGATCTACATGAAGCAACCTGAAGGCTTTATGGTGAAGGGTAAGAAAGAACTAGTATGCGGGTTGAAGAAGTATCTGTATGGGTTAAAACAGTCACCAAGGATGTGGTATCAGAAATTTGATACCTATATACGGGGACTTGGCTTCACCAGAAGCAAGGAGGATCACTGTGTTTATTTTAAATTAAGTGGTGACCGTGTTATTTATTTGGTCTTGTATGTGGATGATATGTTGCTGATTGGAAATGACAAAGAAATTATCCAAGATTTGAAGACCCAATTGTTCTCCATATTCGACATGAAGGATCTTGGTGCTACAAACTATATTTTGGGCATGGAAATTAAGAGAGAGCGGGCAAAGAGGAAGCTCTGGTTAAACCAGAGGAAGTATGTCGAGACTATATTGCAGAGGTTCAATATGCAGGATAGTAAACCGGTGAGTGTTCCTATTCATGTAGGTGCAAAGCTATCTGTTGAACAGTGTCCCAAGACACAAGAAGAAGAGTAGGATATGTCCCGTGTTCCATATGAAAGTGCAATGGGTAGCCTGATGTATGCAATGGTTTGTACTAGACCAGAAATTGCACATGCAGTGGGAGTATTGGGCAGGTTTATGTCAAACCCAGGGAAGGAGCATTGGACAGCAGTGAAGCGGGTTTAAAGATATTTACGTGGCACTAGTGATTATGGCTTGTGCTACCAGGGAAGACCAAAATTGGAAAGAATGTTGGACATTCGTGGTTTTGTTGATGCAGACTGGGCTGGAGATCTGGACCAAAGAAGATCTACAAGTGGGTATGTGTTTAGCCTATTTGGAGGTGCAGTCAGTTGGATGAGTGAAAGACAGTCTGTAGTGGCACTTTCAACTACAGAGGCAGAATACATAGCAACCACTCATGCAAGCAAGGAAGCAGTTTGGTTGCAGAGATTGTGTTCAAGTATGGGGTTGGTACAACAAGCTATAAGGATAGACTGTGATAGCCAAAGTGCAATTTTCTTGGCTAAGAACCCTGTTTATCATTCAAAGACAAAGCACATTGATGTTCAATATCACTTTGTTAGAGATATGGTTGAGGCTAAAAGGGTGTTGCTGGTAAAGGTGGACACTTTGAAGAATGTTGCAGATGCATTGAAGAAGTCTGTGAGCACTCAGAAGTTCTCTTGGTGTAGAGAAACAATGGGTGCTGAAGAATTGGCCCAATGACTAAGCTCTCATGTGGCCCCCTGTGGAAAGAAAAAAACAAGTGGGAGAATGTTGGGGCATGTGTTATATTCTTTTCCCAATCTAGTCCATGCCCCTGGGCAAATTTTTTGGTATGGCCACCACCATATGCGGACCCACCAATGTTTTGTGCATGAGTTTGCATGGTTTTGGGGTACGATGGTTTTCGACCTCTGGTATTTTGTAGATCCGGTCAAGGGAACTACGGTTATGTTCTAATCCAGGGTTAATGGATTGGGGTTTATGTATGCTTCAGCATGTATATAAATGTGTTGTAACACTAAAAGGAATATAATGAAAAATCAAGCTAGTCGTCCCAATTTGGGATCCAGGGGAAAATCTCTGTGTTTATCTGTTTTATGTTTTATGCTCTCGCTATTTTTTATTTTCTGTTATAAGATTCACGTGTAGATAATTTCTGTTCAGGGTTAAAACCTACAATCTAGCCCTACCAAACCATAGAGGGCTCTCTCCACAAAGTCACAGCCAAGAGGGCTGGATGAATTAGGATTTTAGGCTAGGTATAAGTACAGGGGTTTGTATTTGAATTGGGGTTGTTGGATGAGGATAATTAGGTCAAATAAGCTAGGTCATGGCAAATAAGATTAGGGTTGCAGAGATTCAATGGGGCAATGTAGGTAGAAAACCTAACACTTTAGGGTTTCTTGAGTGGGATGGATCAGATAGGTGAGGAGCTAGAAAGAGCAAGGATACACATGAATTCTTTCTAAACTAAAGAAGATGGACAAACTATGAAGGTTTTTCCAAAACGGAGCATGAGAGATGTATTATTTTTATCAACTTAAAAACAAACATATCATAGAAATGAAATGGATCATGAAACAAAACATTCATACATAATGAGACATAAGAATAACAATGCTAAATTTTCATACGACATGTATCCCAAAGAAATAGCTGCAACCTTTTCATTAATTTCCTGCCAAATAGAGTACACTAGAGTCTTTGATCAATGCATCAACATACCACCAAATACAACCTATGAAATGAGTAAAAAGTACAAGATATATACATGAAACAACTTCTCCCAACCTCAGGGGTCGAATCCCTGAAGTGTGGAGTTGATCCACCAAAGTCTGAACTGAAACCTAGAGTGTAGGGTGGTTAAACTGACTCATCCCTAACTTTAGTGAAACTTATCATTTATCCTAAAAATACACTTTTACCCAATGTATCTACCTCTAGTAACTAAATTTTACATAATTACATTTACATCAATCAGTTACATCAGTAAAATCCATCAAATCCATTGACCAACTTAGAAAAAGTCAAAATATGGAAAATATTAGTGAACTGGCAAAAGCACATTGCCAACTTCAAGCCAAATTTTGAGGGGGTTTCCGATGTCAAATTTGAGATCAGGATATCGCATTGGAAATCATGTCCTGTTTGTTTTACAAAAATGTACTTGGTCCCAAAAATTATGAGTTTTAGCCCTCCAAAAGTTAAATCTCCCAAGACTGGTCAGGTGAGCAGCGCCAGTGTCAAGTGCGGAGCGCGAACTTGCAGGCCACTTTTGGAGGCCTTCTCGATCTCCAAATTGAGCTCATGATAGTTCATTGGAAATATATCTCTCTTGGATACACAATCGACCTATCAATAACTACCAATGATCAAGTATATCCCCTAAAAAATAAATTCTCCTAATATTGGTCAAAAAGTGTAGAATGGGAATGCAAAAATGCAGTGTGCTCTTGATGGAAAAGTTTGGAGGGCTTCCTCAACTCCAAATTGAGCTCAGGATAGCTCATTGGAAATATCTCTCTGTTGAGTTATCATTTGATGTATCAAGCAAGCCATTTGGACACTCCATCAGGGAGAGCACTCCAGCAGTGCAGGAACTCACTTGTAGCAACTGTATTTTTGACATTTCTCAAAAACAATGACACCTGTGTAAAAACTGAAAGAGGTTTTTCTTCCTTGATCTATAATGGAGAAAAAAATCTTTAAAATTTTTAAAATTCATCAACATTTGGTCAGAAACATAACTTGGAGAAACAATGGCCCTATGTGTGGCAAATGATTTGTCCCTTGGAATGATTTCTTGAAAAATGAATAAGACATGGTTTTTATGAGCTGGAATGGCCTCATACTTGCTGATATGACCTCCCTTATGCCTCCTCTGCTCAGATGACTTTGATTCCATAGCAAACCCTGGCTCAATGGGAGAGGAAATTAGGGTTTAGTGTAGGAAAAACAAGGGATTTGGAAAATTTATAAGAATGAAGGGAAATAAAGGAGATAGGGGGCTTCTAAATTCTTAGGAAAATATTTGGAGGTAGGGAGGGATGTTAATAAGTAGGGGAAAGTTGAATTTCAAGGATTGAGTGAGGGGAAGTGGTCCAAAAATACAAAACACATGCCTAGTCTCGAAAAGTGTCAAATTGTAGCAATAGGCTAGGGATTGTAGAAAAATGATGATTTTGAGGTATAGGAGTGATGGGAAGTCTTTAGGAAGGTATATTAAGGATAGGGGAAGGTGTATGAGCATCAGGATACAATTCTTGTTGATGATTTAACCATGGAAGTCATGAAACCAAGAAAAAATTCCTCAAAACCCTAGGAGAGAGAAATGAGATTTCCAAGCACAACTGAGAGATAAATATAGTAAAAAAAAAACCACTTACTTGGAAATGATAATTTGGAACATGAAATTTTTGAAGACCTTTGACTATTAATACCCCTTCAAAAGATGAATTTTATGGTGAAATGACCAATTGATCAGGAGATCAAGTCATATGCTAAAAAACGAAAGTGCTTGAAACAGGTCCGAACCTGAGCGACCGGAAAGGTATTGTCATCGTGATTCTGACGCCATGAATGGTTCGAAAAACTAATGTTTTATGGGGAATATATCACGTTCTGTTCATTTTCCCAAACAACAAAATTTTGGTGACTGGATGCCTAGTCAGCTTGCAGGTACAATCAGCAGAATATTCTGGGAATATTTCATTTTCTTCTGAGCCAATGTGGTGGCGCCACGTGGCACTTTGTGGGTCGTTGGATGTTGTGGGTATGGAGGTTGATTTTGGCCATTTGATGTGTTTGTAGAACGGCAAATTATTGAGTGACATGTGGCAAGCCCGTAGGCCGCCACGTGTCCTCACAAGGTTAGTGCAAAATTTTGTGGAGTCGACGGGGTCGAAACCGCGACCTCCTCTCCGCACGCAAAGACCATTTTCCATTCCATCTACACATGTTACTTAACATACTAAGGTGTGAATACATATTTGAAGTTTGTTTTGAAATGTGTTGAGGGCTTGGGAGGCCAGCCCCCCTCGCATGTGACCTTAGCATCGGAACCCTGGCTTTGTATTTAACCACAACATCAAAGTTAAATCACCAGTGGGTGGTCAGACCTGTTCACATAAGGAGGTAAAAAGTAAATGTGACAGTTCAGTAAATGTGAGGTAAACAGTATTTGTGAAATGTTTTTCTATGTTATGCACTACTGTTCAGTGTTTTTAAGGCTTATTTAAATGCTTAAAGTTCACTATTTCATCAATATTTCATGGTTAAATCTATCATTCCTTAGGCAAACATATGGAGACAAATTGTACATGTTTATCTTACTGATTGGACACTTAGCACAACAAAACTAATACACTCCTTTCAGATCACCTATTTTCATTATTTTGACCCTATGACCTAATGATGGCACAACATGGAAGAATGATTTGAATGATGACCATGATGACTATGGGACTCTTTCAACGATGAATGACCTGACCATGATTATGTTCATTGACCATGGAAGTGAAAGGAGTAGTAATGATCTCAATACCCTAATCAGTGACCAAATTTTTGCATGACCTAGTGGAATGATAAAATATTTCTGAGTGAGACCCCTAACATGACATGAAAAGAGGATTTTTGATCATTGATGGCAGGATGTAAATACTGACACTAACAGGACCAGGAGGTAATTTCATAAGTTCTCTGCCTTTGCTGATTAAGATGTTATTGTGAAAAAAAGGGTGTTCTATGCAGTCACACCGAGTGAATGACCCCAAACGATCTGGAAAGAACTACGTGCAACGGAAAGTACTTTCGGGTTAACCAAAGAGGTGATTGATCGGTGGTGAAGCTAAACCCGCCTAATAGTGAGACAAAGAGTGGTGACGCTACGTGCATGAGAGGTAACCCTCCATCCACCCCATAGTCGAACTCATGCAGGGGTAGGTCATCTCGTACTCCACCTCCGCCACTGCCAGGAGGTGATATGGTTGCACATATGAAGCTACCCACCTTTAAGGGTGCGAGAGATGAAGACATGGATAGATTCTGGTTTGTTGTAGATGCAGTATGGACCACGAAGGGGAAATAAAATGAAACATGAAGGGGAAATAAACTGAAACAAAACCCAATACTAGTACTTTAAACTATCACATAGAAGCTCCAAATCAAGAAGAGAGAATTGAACTATTTTATGTGAGCTTCATATCCAAACATACCAAGATTGATACAATGTTTGACAGTGGTTCAGTACAAGCGAATTTAATCTCTGAAGACTTGGTCAAGAAACTTAATCTTGAGACCATTGCACATCCAAAACCATATCCACTTGGGTGTATTTGTAAGGATGCAAATTTACAGGTTTCAAAGAAGTGCATATTGCACTTTGCAATAACTGCACATTTTGTTGACACAGTTGAATTAGATGTGGTTCCTCTTGATATTATAAGTTTTGTGTTGGGCAGTCCTTACTTGTAGGATAGGAAATCTATCTTCCATCGCCATTGATCACGTGATCATGTCCTAAGTGAAGAAAATGCTCAAAATTGGAACTACTCAGAATTGGTTGAAACCAAAATGATTGGATAGGCCTCGTCGATACGATCCTGATGCCGTGAACAATACTCAAATCCGACACTGTATGTGAAAGTTATTCAAGTTTTAAAATTCACAATTTCCTTCAAAAGTCTAGTTTGACTAGAGTTGACTTTAATTTTTAAAATATTAAAAAAATAATATTCCACAAAATATTCCATGGAATATTCCTTCAGCAACCTACCATAGCTCGACACTTGGCATTTGAGGATTGGGTTATCAGTTGAGTTTGTGTTTTTGGGCCAATCAGCATTTGCCATGTGGCAGGCCCAGAGGCCGCTAAGTGGCCCCAGGACTAGATGAAATCACAGTGATAAAAATTATTTGGAGTTGGCAGGATTTGACCGCGGGTCAAGCGGGTGGCAGCCCCAAGGCCTTACCGCCCGGGCTCTTGGTGGTTCTTAACCACTATGGGTCACCACATATATATAAAGTTTTATAATGGATTGGTTGGGGCGGAAAGGGGCGCAGCCCCCTATAAACAGAACCACATGCTTGGAACCTTGGCTCTAAGCACCAGCGGGAATGCATAAACCGTCAACCGTTAAGCCTTTATGTCACATGACATCGCTCCCACCAAACGGTTTTATGTCACAATTAATGGTTAGCGATAACGGTTCCGCCGACGGAGGTTTAGATGGTCCATGTGACCACTAAACCATAACATTTATGATAACCCCCAAAAGTTCTGACAAAAATGGAGGAGGGCGTTATTCTGGGCGAAGTTGGCCAAACTCGCGGGCCTAACTCCACTTAATCCACTTTTGGTGGAGTTTTTTTTGGCCAGATTGGGAAAATATTGTTTTGGTCATAACTTTCACATTATTGAACCTTTTGGAGCAAAATGTTTTCTGATTTTGAGTATTCTTAGCATTTTGGAGCCATTGGAATAGGTTGCAGAGCCATCAAAGGTGTCTTTCAGCTATTTTTACTTCATATAAGCTTGGGGAGCCATCAGGGCCTTGAGGTAAATGGAGCTGCATTGGACTACACTTCACTGTTTTAGGTGAAATCAGAGTCATTCTTAGCTTCTTTCTATGTTCTGAATTCATTTTCATAGCTGGTTTGGTTTGTTTAGGCCTTTTTCTCAATGTATTACCAATTTGAGCATCATAATATATCAAGGGCATGCCCATTGGGAGCCTTGGACCCAACAGATGTAGCCCAGGAGGGGTGAACTACCTCATCATGTTGTTGTGTGTTTATGGTGAAGTTATTATGTTGTGTTATTCAGATTAAAGTTGTTAAACAATAAATTAAAACAACACTCTCTCACACCAAAATTCATAAGCAGTTATCAAAAACAGTTTGTTTCACTTGCAAGATTATCCAAACACTTTGCACACTTAATTTAATGGAAATGAATACTTTGAACAGCAAAACAAATACTTTCATTTTCAGATCAGTTGGTATCAAAGCTCAGGATTAGAGCCTTAGAAGCTAGAGTTTTTACTCAGCATTTGTTTTGTGCAAAGATTAAGTTATTTGTTTGTAATTTTTGATGCTTACTAGGCTAAAACTCAAGAGAGGTGAAGGAAAATTGGTTAGTGCACAAACTAATCCACAACCAAGAAGGGTAGGAGAACCATCTCCAAGAGCCCTAGAATCAGCTTCAAGCATGTCTTCAAGAGAAGGAGAAGCTCTCGAAGAGATGGATCCTAAGGAAGAAGAACGGTATTCCGAAAATCTTTCTTGGATATGACTGAAATGGTAAGGATCCTCTATCAAGAAAGAAATGATAGGATTGCTGGAGAAGGGTCTAAAAACCAAAAAAAAGGAGACCGTTCCTCAGGAGGAAAGAAGAGTAGTGATCAGTCTAAGAAAGGACATGGAGGAAATGGTGATCCACCATCTCCATCTTCATCCTCTTCCTCTACATCGTCTTCCTCGACTTCGGTAAATCAGTCTCATAAGTCGAAAACCACTGGTAAAAATCCTTTTTAAAGCTTGACGTCAAATTTGAATTGCCCATGTTTAACGGTGAAGTCAATGTAGAGAAACTAGACAATTGGATCAGACAATTGGAATTTTATTTAAGGATTCAAAACCTTCATGATGACGACACCAAGATACAACTAGCCTCGCTAAGAATGGATGGAGCAGCATTAGTATGGTGGGAAGCCAAGACCAAGGATGAAATCAAGAAACATGTTAATATTACTTTATCATGGACTGAATTTATTACTGCAATCAAGAAGCAATTTTATCCTTTAGCTCATCTACAAAAGGCTAAAATGAATTGGCAAAACTTTAGACAGCTTAAGAGACAGAATGTGCAAGACTATACCCAAGAATTTAGGAGAAGAGCACTCTTATTAGGGGTAGACTTACAAAGCCAAGATACTTTGCTGAAATATATAGGTGGTTTGCACAGTTACCTTAAACATACTACCCTTATGTTTAATCCTACTAGTCTAGACGAAGTTTGTGTACAAGCTACGCATTTAGAGGCTAGAGGGAAAACACTTTTGATAAGGGTAGAAACAAGCCTTTCAAAGGGAAGAAAAAATATAAAACCTTTAAGGGAAAAGGAAAAAAGAATGCATATATCAAACAAGAGGGTGAAAAAGTCATTTGAAAACATTTTTCAAGAGAGGGCCATGAAGAGAAAAATTGTTGGAAATTAAATCTTGAAAAAAGAAATCAATTTAACAAAAACAAGGGAAATAAGAAAATTGTAGCTACTACAACTACACCTCAAGATTTAGGTGATGATTCAGGGGATGAAACCAAAATTGCAGCCATGGGTTTGAAAATTATGAAGGGAAAGGAAACTGAAATTAAAGCAAGCACTAGTACTTCAAACTGTCATGTACAAGCTCTTAATGAGGAAGAAAGAATTGAATTGTTCCATGTGAGGGTAGTCTCAAAACATACTAAAATTGACACACTGTTTGACAGTGGGTCACAAGCAAATCTCATATCAGAAGACTTGGTCAAACAACTAAAACTTGAGACCATTCCACATCCAAAGCCTTATCCACTTGGGTGGATATGCAAGGATGCAAACTTACAAGTCTCAAGAAAGTGCATATTGTGATTCGCCATAACTGCACACTTTATTGACACAATTGAACTTGATGTGGTGCCGCTTGATATATCAAGAATTTTTTTGGGAAGTCCTTACTTATTTTACAGGAAATCGATCTTCCATCGCCATGAAAAAAAATATCATCTCTTTAAATACTGCAAGGATTTCATTGTCAGAGCACATCGCAAGAAGAAAAAAATAGCAATGGTAAATGCGGGACAGGTAAAAAGGCTAGTAAATTCAAGCAAGAGTTTTGTACTTCTTATGGTTAAGCCCAAGATTGATATGAATCATGAGTCATTTTAAAATTGTGATTCCAAAGCTTAAATCAGATTTATATGATGTAGTTGATGCACAAGAGATGTTTCAGGAACCAACAGGTTTACCTCCTAAAAGGGAGATTCAGCATGAGATCCATTTACATCAAGATTGTCCTCTTCCTAACGTCGGCATGTACCACTTGTCTATCATGGAGAATGCTGAAATCAAGAGGCAAATTAAAGAATTGTTGGAAAAAGGATTCATAAGACCAAGCACTTCGCCATGTGGGTCACCGATAGTGTTGATTCCAAAGAAAGATGGAACTTGGCGCATGTGTGTGGACTTCAGGGCATTGAACAAAATAACGGTAAAGAATCGTTACCCACTTCCAAGGATAGATGATTTGTTGGATCAGTTGAAAGATGCTAAATATTTCACTAAGTTAGACTTACGTAGTGGTTATCATCAAGTTAGAATTGCAGAAAGTGACATTTGGAAGACAACATTTAAAACCAAACAGGGACATTAGGGGAATTTTGAGGTCTAGAAAGGACCTCCTAAGGAAATAATAAAATAATAGCTAAACCAATAAAATAATATTTATGAATTTGAAATTCACTTTTTGCACCACAATCCATGTAACCATAGTTAAATTCAATTCAAAATTTGTACCAATATAAATTTAATAAAAAAATTGTATTGATGTGACTATAAATAAGAATGAGATTTTGAATAAAATGTCTTTATCATTGAACAACTAATGCATTTGTCCTTTGTACTTAAATAACTTAAAATAAAATATAAATATAAATTTATAAATTCTTAATTCTTAATTATTATATGCTATTAATTAAAATTTATATTATTTAAATTGTATAATAACATGTAATTAATATACTATATAAATATAATATTATATAATAAATGTATAGGGATATGCATTGTTTCTTTCAAGAAATATGAAATGACAATAATATATTTTTATTCAAAAAGTGTGAAATGACATTTATTATGAGTATTTTACTTTGACTTTAAAAGTACTTAGAGCACTACCATGGTTAACCATAAGTTTTTATCCACCATTGAGAATGTGACAAGTAAGTACCTTTAACTCAATCAATGCCACCTCAACCATTATGGA
This sequence comes from Pinus albicaulis, assembly GCA_034641835.2. NCBI lineage: Eukaryota > Viridiplantae > Streptophyta > Pinopsida > Pinales > Pinaceae > Pinus > Pinus albicaulis. The sequence goes on from CM076571.1 coordinate 420,918,458, forward strand.
TGATTTCATCCCCTAAAATGTGATTGGTTCTCATAAGGTGAATTTTGATTGTACATTTTCCTTAGGAGGCACATTTTAGACCTCAAAATTCCCCTAATGCTCTTTGAGTGGCTTGTTATGTCGTTTGGTTTATGAAATGCACCTGCAACTTTCATGCGGGTAATGGATGATGTCTTACGTCCTTTTTTTTATGACTTTTTTATTGTCTACTTAGATGACATCTTAATTTTCAGCAAGACTAGAGAAGAGCATGTCATGCATGTCAAGAAATTACTTGATATTTTGAAGAAAAATCAGTTATTTCTTAAAATGTCAAAGTGTGAATTTGGAAAGACTTATTTGGTTTATTTGGGACACATAGTAGGAAGAGGCGCTTTGAGAACTGATCCTTCCAAAGTAGAAGCCATTGTGAATTGGCCTACTCTCGAATCCATTACAGAGGTAAGACGTTTTTTGGGTGCAGCTCAGTATTGGAGGAAGTTTATTTCAAACTTCTCTGCCATAACAGCTCCTATGCATGCAGTGACTAGTGCGAAGCGTGCTTTCCGATGGGGAGGCAAGCAACATAAATCTTTTGAGTCTTTGAAAGAGAAGATAAGTTCAGCTCTAGTCCTTGCATTACCAAACTTGAGACAGCTATTCGAGATTCAGACAGATGCTAGTGATTATGCCATGGGTGCAGTTCTCTTACAGCATGGTAAGCCTGTTGCATTTCATTCTGAGACATTTAATGGTGCTGTTGTGAATATTCCTACTGATATGATAAAGAGTTATATGCGTTGGTACAAAGTGTCAAAAAATGGAAACACTATTTTATGGGCAAAGAAACAATTGTTCATACCGACCATCAGCCTTTACAGTACTTGCAATCGCAAAGTAAATTGCAGCAGTCACGACATTTCAGATGGATGGGCTTACTACAACAATTTCACTTGGTAATAAGGTACAAGAAAGGTATTTACAATAATTTTGTTGATATGCTTTCAAGGCCTATTATCAGTGCTAGTACTTTGCTTAAGAATGATTCTATTGTACATGAGAGCTACATAGAACACGATGCATCAGATGTTGATTTTAAGGATGTGTATGCTAACTTGAGTGAAGGGAATCATGTTGAGGAGAATGATTATCATTTACATAATAATTTGTTGTTTCATATGGACAAGTTATGTATACCACAGGGGGAGAGACTAAGCATCATGAGAGAGGCTCATTCTTCTCTCATCGCTGGACATTTCGGGGTAAGCAAAACGGTGGCACATTTACAGAGGTATTGTTATTGGCCTCGCATGATAGATAGTGTTTCACGTTTCATTATAGGTTGTTCATTATGTGCTACAAGCAAGCCTAGCAATAGGAAGCTTGGTTTATATACACCATTTCCGGTACCTTCTAGACCATGGTAAAGTGTTTCTATGGATTTTGTTGGAGGGTTACCATTATCTAGAAAGCAGCATGATTATCTTTATGTAGTAGTTGATCATTTCAGCAAGATGTGTATTCTTATGCCATGTAAGAAATCTATAACTGTTGAACAAACTACTGATTTATATTTACAACATGTATGGGTTCATTATGGCTTGCCTACTTCTATTGTTAGTGACAGGGATTCCAAATTTGTGGGGAATTTTTGGTCCAATTTATGGAAGATGATGGACACCAAGTTGAAGAAAAGTACTGCTTTCCATCCGCAAACAGATGGCCAAACAGAGGTAGTGAAAAGAACCATTGTAAATCTTTTGAGAGGTTATTGCAGCAAGCATCCCAAGATTTGGGATGAGCATTTACATTACATTCAACATGCTTACAACTGGGCCAAGCACTCTTCTACAAATACTTCACCTTTTGAAGCTTGTTTTGGGTATTTGCTTAAGTCACCTTTAGATTTCATTCTTGAGAAGGATGTGGCCATTGATGTTCATTGTGACATTGACAAAGCTCGCATGTCCATTGAAATAATTTAGCTCATACGTCAGCAAGTTCAAGAACAGCTTGAAAAAAGTCAAGGCAAGTATAAGGAGAGGCATGATAAGCACAGAATTGATCATAAGTTTCAAGAAGGGGATGAGGTATGGTTGCATATGAGTAAGGAAATAATGCAAGGAGAAGGTAAAAAGTTGAAGCCTATTTGTTATGGTCCATTCAAGATCCTTAAAAAATTTGGAAATAATGCTTTTCAATTAGATTTGCCCTCATATATGCAAATGTATTCCATTGTGAATGTGGAAAATTTACGTTTGTATGAACCTCCTTTAATTTCTGATTATGAAAGTGACATTCAGTTGCCATCCATAGGGGATTTCTTGCCAGAATTTTTAGATGAGTTGAAAGAGGATGCTATCCTTAACAGAAGGACACACACTTCAACGAGGGGAAATGTTGATTATGTTTGGGTTGGTCTTAAAGGCAGCAAACAGAGTAAGGCAAAGTGGATTGAGGTGGAAAAGGTGAGGGACCTGTACCCTCATCATCTTAACAGGTAATTGAAGGCTCTTGGGGTCCAAAAGCTTCCCAATGGGGAGATGTGATCAGGTGATCATGTCCTAAGTGAAGAAAATGCTCAAAATTGGAACTGCTCAGAATTGGTTAAAACTAGAATGAATGGATAGGCTCGTCAATTCGATCCCGATGCCGTGAACGACACTCAAATCCGACACTGTATGTGAAATTTATTCAAGTTTGAAAATTCACAATTTCCTTCAAAATTCCAGTTTGACCAGAGTTGACTTTGATTTTTAAAATATTAAAAAAATAATATTCCACAGAATATTCCTTCAGCAACCTATCACAGCTCGACACTTGGCTTTCGAGGATTGTGTTATCAGTTGACTTTGTGTTTTTGGGCCAATCAGCATCTACCACATGGCAGGCCCGGAGGCCGCCAAGTGGCCCCAGGACTGAATGAAATCGCAGTGGTAAAAATTATTTGGATTTGGCAGGATTCGACCGCGGGTCGAGCGGGTGGCAGCCCCAAGGCCTTACCGCCCGGGCTCGTGGTGGTTCTTAACCACTATGGGTCATCACATATATACAAAGTTTTATAATGGATTGGTTAAGTCGGAAAGGGGGCCAGCCCCTAAGGGACAGCCCCCTATACACAGAACCATGCGCTTAGAACCCTAGCTCTAAGCACCAGCGGGAATGCATAAACCGTCAAGCGTTAAGCCTTTATGTCACATGACAATGCTCCCACCAAACAATGTTATGTCACAATTAATGGTTAGCGATAACGGTTCTGTCGGCGGAGGTTTAGACGGTCCATGTGACCACTAAACCATAACATTTATGATAACCCCCAACGGTTCCGAAAAAAATGGAGGAGCGTGCTAATCTGGGCAGAGTTGGCCAAATTGGCAGGCCTAACTCTAGTTAATCCACTTTTGGTGGAGTTTTTTTTGCCAGATTGGGAAAGTACTGTTTTGGTCATAACTTTCACATTACTGAATATTTTGGAGCGAAATGTTTTTTGATTTCGGGTATTCTCAGCATTCTGGAGCCATTGGAATATGTTGCAGAGCCATCATAGGTGTTTTTCAGCCATTTTTACTTCAAAGAAGCTTTGAGAGCCATCAGGGCCTTAAGGGAAATGGAGCTGCATTGGACTACACTTCACTGTTTTAGGTAAAATTAGAGTCATTATTAGCTTCTTTTTGTATTATGAATTCATTTTCACAGTTGGTTTGGTCTGTTTAGGCATTTTTCTCACTGTATTACCAATTTGAGCATCATAATATATCAAGGACATGCCCATTGGGAGCCTTGGACCCGGCAGATGTAGCCTAGGAGGGGTGAACTGCTTCATCATGTTGTTGTGTGTTTATGGTGAAGTTATTTTACTGTGTTATTCAGATTAAAGTTGTTAAGCATTAAATTAAAACAACATTCCCTCACACCAAAATTCATAAATAGTTATCAAAAACACTTTGTTTCACTTGCAAGACTATCCAAACACTTTGCACACTTAATTTAATGGAAATGAATACATTGAACAACAAAACAAATACTTTCATTTTCATATCATTTGGTATCAAAGCTCAAGATTAGAGCCTTAGAAGCTATAGTTTTTACTCAGCATTTGTTTTGTGCAAAGATTAAGTTATTTGTTTGCAAGTTTTGATGCTTACTAGGCTAAAACTCAAGAGAGGTGAAGGAAACTTGGTTAGTGCACAAACTAATCCACAAACAAGAAGGGTCAGAGAACCACCTCCAAGAGCCCTAGAAGAAGCTTCAAGAGAAGGAGAAGCTCCTGAAGAGATGGATCCCAAGGAAGAAGAACGGGTATTTCGGAAAGCTTTCTTGGATATGACTAAAATGGTAAGGATCCTATATCAAGAAAGAAATGATAGGATTGCTGGAGAAGGGTCAAAAAAACAAAAAGAAGGAGAGGGCTCTTCAAGAGGAAAGAAGAGTAATGATCAGTCTAAGAAATGACATGGAGGAAATGGTGATCGGCCATCTCCATCTTCATCCTCTTCCTCGACATCGTCTTCCTTGACTTCGATAAATCAGTCTCATAAGTCGAAAACCACTGGTAAAAATTATTTTTTAAAGCTTGATGTTAAATTTGAATTGCCCATGTTTAACGGTGAAGTCAATGCAGAGAAACTAGAAAATTGGATGAGATATATGGAAGTTTCTTTAAGGATTCAATACCTTCATGATGACGACACCAAGATACAACTAGCCTCACTAAGAATGGATGGAGCAGCATTGGTATGGTGCGAAGCCAAGACCAAGGATGAAATCAAGAAACATGGTAAGATTACTTTATCATGGACTGAATTTATTACTACAATCAAGAAGCAATTTTATCCTTTAGCTCATCTACAAAATGCTATAATGAATTGGCAAAACTTTAGACAGCTTAAGGGACAGAATGTGCAAGACTATACCCAATAATTTAGGAGAAGAGCACTCTTATTAGGGGTAGACTTACAAAGTCAAGATACTTTGCTGAAATATATAGGTGTTTTGCATAGTTACCTTAAACATATTGTCCTTATGTTCAATCCTACTAGTCTAGACGAAGTTTGTGTACAAGCTACACATTTAGAGGCTAGAGGGAAAAACACTTTTGATAAGGGTAGAAACAAGCCTTTCAAAGGGAAGAACAAAGATAAAACATTTAAGGGAAAAGGAAAAAAGAATGCATCTATCAAACAAGAGGGTGAAAAATTCATTTGTAAACATTGTTCAAGAGAGGGCCATGAAGAGAAAAACCGTTGGAAATTACATCTGAAAAAAGAAATCAGTTTAACAAAAACAAGGGAAAGAAGAAAACTGCAGCTACTACAACTACACCTCAAGATTTAGGTGATGATTCAGGGGATGAAACCAAATTGCAGCCATGGGTTTGAAAAGTATGAAGGGAAATGAAACTAAAACTAAAGCAAGCACTAGTACTTCAAACTGTCATGTACAAGCTCCTAATGAGGAAGAAAAAAATGAATTGTTTCATGTGAGGGTAGTCTCAAAACATACTAAAATTGACACACTGTTTAACAGTGGGTTACAAGAAAATCTCATATCAGAAGACTTGGTCAAACAGCTAAAACTTGAGACCATTCCACATCCAAAGCCTTATCCACTTGGGTGGATATGCAAGGATGCAAACTTACAAGTCTCAAGAAAGTACATATTGCGATTCGCCATAACTGCACACTTTATTGACACAGTTGAACTTGATGTGGTGCCGCTTGATATATCAAGAATTGTTTTGGGAAGTCCTTACTTATTTGATAGGAAAGTGATCTTCCATCGCTATGAAAATAAATATCATCTCTTTAAAGATGGCAAGGAGTTCATTGTCAGAGCACATCGCAAGAAGACAAATATAGCGATGGTAAATGCGAGACAAGTAAAAAGGCTAGTAAATTCTAGTAAGAGCTTTGTACTTCTTATGGTTAAGCCCAAGGTTGATATGAATCATGAGTCATTTGAAAATTGTGATTCCAAGCTTAAATCAGATTTATATGATATAGTTGATGCACATCATGATATGTTTCAGGAACTGACGGGTTTACCTCCTAAAAGGGAGATTCAACATGAAATCCATTTACATCAAGATTGTCCTCTTCTTAACATCAAAATGTACCGCTTGTCTATCATGGAGAATGTTGAAATCAAGAGGCAAATTAAAGACTTGCTGGACAAAGGATTCATAAGACCAAGCACTTTGCCATGTGGGTCACCGATAGTGTTGATTCCAAAGAAAGATGGAACTTGGCGCATGTGTGTGGACTTCACGGCATTGAACAAAATAACGATAAAGAATCGTTACCCACTTCCAAGGATAGATGATTTGTTGGATCAGCTAAAAGATGCTAAATATTTCACTAAGTTAGACTTACGTAGTGGTTATCATCAAGTTAGAATTGCAGAAAGTGACATTTGGAAGACAATATTTAAAACCAAACAGGGGCTCTTTGAGTGGCTTGTTATGCCGTTTGGTTTATGCAATGCACCTACAAATTTCATGCGGGTAATGAATGATGTATTACGTCCTTTTCTTGATGATTTCACTATTTTCTACTTAGATGACATCTTAATTTTCAGCAAGACGAGAGAAGAGCATGTCATGCATGTTAATAAAGTACTTGATATTTTGAAGAAAAATCAGTTATTTCTTAAAATGTCAAAGTGTAAATTTGGAAAGACTTCTTTGGTTTATTTGGGACACATAGAAGGAGGAGGTGCTTTGAGAATTGATCCTTCCAAAGTAGAAGCCATTGTGAATTGGCCTACTCCCAAATCCATTACAGAGGTAAGAAGTTTTTTGGGTGCAGCTCCGTATTGGAGGAAGTTTATTTCTAACTTCTCTGCCATAGCAGCTCCTATGCATGCAGTGACTAGTGTGAAGTGTGATTTCCAATGGGGAGGCAAGCAATAGAAATATTTTGAGTCTTTGAAAGAGAATATAATTTCAGCTCCAGTCCTTGCATTACTGGACTTGAGAGAGCCATTCGAGATTCAGACAGATGCTAGTGATTACGCCATGGGTGCAGTTCTCTTATAGCATGGTAAGCCTGTTGCATTTCATTCTGAGACATTTAATGGTGTTGTTATGAATTATCCTACATATGATAAATATTTGTATGCGTTGGTACAAAGTGTCAAAAAATGGAAACACTATTTGATGGGCAAATAAACAATTGTTCATACTGACCATCAGCCTTTACAGTACTTGCAATCGCAAAGTAAATTGCAGCAGTCACGACATTTCAAATGGATGGGCTTCCTACAAAAATTTCACTTGGTAATAAGGTACAAGAAAGGTATTTACAATAAGGTTGATAATATTCTTTCAAGGCCTATTATTAGTGCCAGTACTTTTCTTAAGAATGATTCTATTGTACATGAGAGCTACATAGAACACTATGCATCAAATGTTGATTTTAAGGATGTCTATCCTAACTTGAGTGAAGGGAATCATGTTGAGGAGAATGATTATCATTTTCATAATAATTTGTTGTTTCATATGGGCAAGTTATGTATACCACAGGGGGAGAGACTAAGCATCATGAGAGAGGCTCATTCTTCTCTCATAGTTGGACATTTCAGGGTAAGCAAAACGGTGGCACATTTACAGATGTATTGTTATTGGCCTCGCATGGTAGATAGTGTTTCACGTTTCATTAGAGGTTGTTCATTATGTGCTACAAGCAAGCCTAGCAATAGGAAGCTTGGTTTATATACACCATTGCCGGTACCTTCTAGACCATGGGAAAGTGTTTCTATGGATTTTGTTGGAGGGTTACCATTATCTAGAAAGCAACATGATTGTCTTTATGTAGTAGTTGATCGTTTCAGCAAAATGTGTATTCTTATGCCATGTAAGAAATCTATAACTGTTGAACAAACTACTGATTTATATTTTCAACATGTATGGGTTCATTATGGCTTGCCTACTTCTATTGTTAGTGACAGGGATTCCAGATTTGTGGGGAATTTTTGGTCCAATTTATGGAAGATGATGGACACCAAGTTGAAGAAGAGTATTGCTTTCCATCTGCAAATAGATGGCCAAACAGAGGTAGTGAATAGAACCATTGTACATCTTTTGAGAGGTTATTGAAACAAGCATCCCAAGCTTTGGGATGAGCATTTGCATTACATTCAACATGCTTACAACCGGGCCAAGCACTCTTCTACAAATACTTCACCTTTTGAAGCTTGTTTTGGGTATTTGCCTAAGTCACCTTTAGATTTCATTCTTGAGAAGGATGTGGCCATTGATGGTCATAGTGACATTGAAAAATCTTGCATGTTCATTGAAATAATTCAGCTCATACATCAGCAAGTTCAAGAACAGCTTGAAAAACGTCAAGGCAAGTACAAGGAGAGGCATGATAAGCACAGAATTGATCATAAGTTTCAAGAAGGGGATGAGGTATGGTTGCATATGAGTAAGGAAAGAATGCAAGGAGAAGGTAAAAAGTTGAAGCCTATTTGTTATGGTCCATTCAAGATCCTTAAAAAAGCTGGAAATAATGCTTTTCAATTAGATTTGCCTTCATATATGCAAATATATTCCGTTGTGAATGTGGAAAATTTACGTTTGTATGAACCTCATTTAATTGTTGATTATGAAAGTGACATTCAGCTACCATCCATAGAGGATTTCTCGCCAGAATTTTTAGATGAGTTGAAAGAGGATGCTATCCTTAACAGAAGGACATGCACTTCAAGGAGGGGAAATGTTGATTATGTTCGGGTTGGTCTTAAAGGCAGAAAATTGAGTAAGGTAAAGTGGATTGAGGTCGAAAAGGTGAGGGATCTGTACCCTCATCTTCTTAACAGTTAATTGAAGGCTTTTGGGGTCCAAAAGCTTCCCAATGGGGAGGTGTGATCAAGTGATCATGTCCTAAGTGAAGAAAATGCTCAAATTTGGAACTGCTCAGAATTGGTTGAAACTAGAATGACTGGATAGGCCTCGTCGATATGATCCTGATGCCATGAAAAACACTCAAATCTGACACTTTATGTGAAATTTATTCAAGTTTGAAAATTCACAATTTCCTTCAAAAGTCCAGTTTGACCAGAGTTGACTTTGATTTTTAAAATATTAAAAAAAGGATATTCCATAGAATATTCTGAGGACATTCCACAAAATATTCCATGGAATATTCCTTCGACAACCTATCACAGCTCGACACTTGGCATTTGAGGATTGGGTTATCAGTTGACTTTGTGTTTTTGGGCCAATTAGCATCTGCAACGTGGCAGGCCCGGAGGCCTCCACATGGCTCCAGGACTGGATGAAATCGCAGTGGTAAAAATTATTTGGAGTTGGCAGGATTCAACCGCAGGTTTAGTGGGTCGCAGCCCCAAGGCCTTATCGCCCAGGCTTGTGGTGGTTCTTAACCACTATGGGTCACCACATATATATAAAGTTTTATAATGGATTGGTTGGGGTGGAAAGGGGGCCAGCCCCCTATACACAAAACCACACGCTCGGAACCCTGGCTCTAAGCACTGGTGGGAACGCATAAACCATCAACCATTAAGCCTTTAGGTCACATGACAGTGCTCCCACCAAACGGTTTTATGTCACAATTAATGGTTAGCGATAACGGTTCCGCCGGCAAAGGGTTAGATGGTCCATGTGACCACTAAACCATAAAATTTATGATAACCCCCAACGGTTCTGAAAAAAATGGAGTGCGCTAATCAGGGCGGAGTTGGCCAAATTGGCGGGCCTAACTCCAGTTAATCCATTTTTGGTGGAGTTTTTTTTTGCTAGATTGGGAAAATACTGTTTTGGTCATAAATTTCACATTACTGAACCTTTTGGAGCGAAATGTTTTTTGATTTCGGGTATTCTCAACATTTTGGAGCCATTGGAATAGGTTTGAGAGCCATCAGAGGTGTCTTTCAACCATTTTTACTTCAAAGAAGCTTGGGGAGCCATCAGGACCTTGAGGGAAATGGAGTTGCATTGGACTACACTTCATTATTTTAGGTGAAATCAGAGTCATTCTTAGATTCTTTCTGTGTTATGAATTCATTTTCACAACTGGTTTGGTCTGTTTAGGCCTTTTTCTCACTTTATTACCAATTTTAGCATCATAATATATCAAGGACATGCCCATTGGGAGCCTTGGACCCAGCAGATGTAGCCTAGGAGGGGTGAACTGCCTCATCATGTTGTTGTGTGTTTATGGTGAAGTTATTCTACTATGTTATTTAGATTAAATTTTGTAAATAGTAAATTAAAACAACACTCCCTCACACCAAAATTCATAAATAGTTATCAAAAACACTTTGTTTCACTTTCAAGACTATCCAAACACTTTGCACACTTAATTTAATGGAAATGAATACTTTGAACAGCAAAAAAAATACTTTCATTTTCAGATCATCCATGAGAACAAATACCATTTATTCAAAGATGGCAAGGAGTACATTGTTAGAGCACATCGCAAGAAGACGAATATTGCTATGGTAAATGCTGGACATGTAAAAAGGTTGGTGAATTCAAGTAAGAATTTTGTTCTTCTAATGATTAAGCCTAAAGTTGATGTTAATCATGAGTCATTTGAAGATTTTGATCCTAAGTTGAAATCAGATTATATGATGTAGTTGATGCACATCATGAGATTTTTCAGGAGCCAACAGGTTTGCCTCCTAAAAGGGAGATTCAACATGAGATTCAGTTTCAACAAGATTGTCCTCTTCCAAACATCGACATGTATCGCATGTCGATAATGGATAATGTTGAAATAAAGAGGCAAATCAAGGACTTGTTGGAAAAGGGACTCAAAAGGCCACGCACTTCGCCATGCGGTTCACCTATAATTCTGATTCCGAAGAAAGATGGGACTTGGTGCATGTGTGTCGATTTCAGAGCTTTGAACAAGATAGCGGTAAAAAATCGATACCCACTCCCAAGGATAGATGATTTTTTAGATCAGCTGAAAGAATCAAAGTATTTCACTAAGTTAGATTTACGAAGTGGATATCATCAAGTAAGAATTACAGAAAGTGACATATGGAAGACTGCATTCAAAACCAAACAAGGACTCTTTGAGTGGTTGGTTATGTCGTTTGGTTTGTGTAATGCACCAGCGACTTTCATGCGTGTGATGGATAATGTTTTGCGTCCATTTCTTGATGACTTTGTGATTGTGTATTTAGATGATATACTCATTTTCAGCAAAGCAAGAGAAGAGCATGTCTTGCATGTAAAGAGGGTTCTTGATGTTTTGAAGAAAGAGCAATTATTTCTTAAGATGTCTAAGTGAAAATTTGGAAAAACTTCTTTGGTTTATTAGGGACACATTGTACGAGGAGGCACATTGAGAATTGATCCTTCTAAAGTGGAAGCCATTTTGAATTGGCCCACTCCCAAATCAGTAACAGAGGTAAGAATTTTTTTAGGCGCAACTCAATAAAGGAGAAATTTTATTGCTAACTTTTCTGCCATAGAAGCTCCTATGCATGCAGTGACAAGTGTGAAGAAAGGCTTCCAATGGGGAGGAAAACAACAGCAAGTTTTTGAATTTTTAAAAGAAAATATCAGTTCATCTCCGATTCTTGCATCACCGGATTCGAGACAACCATTCTAGATACAGACCGATGCTAGTGATTATGCCATGGGCACAGTACTTTTGCAGCATGATAAGCCTATCGCTTTTCATTCTGAAACATTAAATGGTGTTGTAATACATTAGCAACATATGAAAAAGAGTTGTATGCATTGGTACAAAGTGTTAAGAAGTGGAAACACTAGTTGATGGGTAAAGAGACTATTATTCATACCGATCACCAACCGCTATAGTACTTGCAGTCTCAAAAAAAATAGCAGCAATCACGACATTTCAAGTGGATGGGATTTATTCAACAATTTCACTTGGTTATAAGGTACAAGAAAGGTATTTTCAATAAATTTGTTGATATGCTTTCAAGGCCTATTATAAGTGCTTCTACTTTGCTTAAAATTGATTCTATTGTACATGAGAGTTACATTGAACGGTATGCATCTGATGCTGATTTTAAAGATTTGTATGCTAGTTTGGGGAAGGGAATCAAGTTGAGGAAAATGATTATCACTTGCATAAAAATTTGTTGTTTCATTTGGGAAATTTGTGTATACCACAAGGAGAGAGACTTAGTGTCATGAGAGAGGCTCATTCATCTCTTATTGTTGGTCATTTTTGGGTAAGCAAAATTGTGGCGCATCTACAAAGGTATTGTTATTGGCCTCGCATGATAGATAGTGTGTCACGTTTTATAATAGGATGTTCTATGTGTGCAACAAGCAAGCCTAGCAATAGGAATCTTAGGTTGTACATGCCACTACCGGTACCATCAAGGCCATGGGAGAGTGTCTCCATGAAATTTGTTGGAGGTCTACCTATGTCAAGAAAAAAATGATTATCTTTATGTAGTTGTGGATAGATTCAGTAAAATGTGTATACTTATGCCATGTAAGAAAACCATTACTCCTGAACAAATTGTTGAACTTTATTTTCAACATGTATGGGTTCATTTTGGTTTTCCAACTTCTATTTTTAGTGATAGGGATTCCAGGTTTGTTGGGAATTTTTGGTCCAATATTTGGAAGATGATGGACACAAAGTTGAAAAAGAGTACTGCTTTTCATCCGCAAACTGATGGCCAAACCGAGGTGGTGAATAGAACCATTGTGCATATATTGAGAGGATATTGCAGCAAGCATCCCAAATTGTGGGATGAAAAACTGCATTAGATTCAGAACACTTAAAACCGGGCCAAGAACTCTTCTACAAATACTTCACCTTTTGAAGTCTGCTTTGGGTATTTGTTGAAATCACCATTAGATTTCATCTATGAGAAGGATGTTGCAATTGATGGGCATAGTGATATTGACAAGGCTCAAAATTTCATTGAGAAAATTCAGATTATTCATCAACAAGTTCAAGAACAACTTGAGAAGAGTCAAAGCAAGTATAAGGAGAGGCATGACAAACATAGATTTGATCACAAGTTTCAAGAAGGAGATGAAGTATGGTTGCACATACGCAAAGAAAGGATGCAAGGAGAAGGAAAAAGCTCAAGCCTATTCATTATGGTCCATTCAAGATTATTAAACAAGTTGATAATAATTCATTTCAACTTGACTTGCCTTCATATATGAAAATGTATTCCATTGTCAAGGTGGAGAGTTTACGTTTGTATGAGCCTCCATTGATTGATGATCAAGGGAGTGACATTCAGCTGCCATCAATAGAATATTTCTTGCCAGAATTTCTTGATGAGCTCAAGGAGGATACCATCCTTGATAGGAGGACACACACTTCTAAAAGAGGAAGTGTCGCTAATCTTCGGATTGGGCTCAAGGGCAGCAAACCAAGGAAAGATGGATGGAAGTATAAAAGGTGAGGGAGTTGTTTCCTCATATTATGAACAGGTGATTAAAGTCTTTTGGGGTCCAAAAGCTTCCCAATGGGGAGGTGTGATAAGGAGATCAAGTCATATGCTCAAACATGAAAGTGCTCGAAACAAGTCTGAACCTGAGCGACCGAAAAGTTATCGTCATTGCGATTCCAACACCGCGAACAGTTCGAAAAATTGATGTCGTATGCGGAAGATATCACGTTATGTTCGTTTTCCCAAACTTAAAATTTTTGGTGACTGGATGCTTAGTCAACTTGTAGGTATAGTCAGTGGAATATTTTGGGAATATTCCATTTTATTCTGAGCCAATGTGGTGGCGCCACGTGGCACTTTATGGGTCGTTGGATGTTGTGGGTACGGAGGTTGATATTGGTCATTGGATGTTTTTATAGAAGGGTGAATGATTGAGTGACACGTGGCAAGCCCGCACGACGCCACGTGTCCTCACAAAGTTAGTGAAAAATTTTATGGATTCGACAGGGGTTGAACCCGCGACCTCCTCTCTGCACACAAAGACCATTTTCCATTCCATATACACATGTTACTTAACATACTAAGGTATGAATACATATTTGAAGTTTGTTTTTAAGTGTGTTGAGGGCTTGGGAGGCCAGCCCTAAAGGTCCAACCCCCCTCGCATGTGACCTTAGCACTAGAACCTTCGCTTCATATTAAACCACAACATCAAAGTTAAACCATCAACAGGTGGTCAGACCTGTTCACATGTGGAGGTAAACAGTAAATGTGACGATTTCAAAAGGGTTCAGAATCACGTACTCTAGGTTCCAACCTCATCTGGGGGGTTAGTTGTAACGGCGATCACATGGTGGAATAAATGTTTGTTGTAACAGTTAAACTTTATGGAACCCGTAACTCCCAGTTCCATCGAATGCAGCGGAATCCAAACAGTTAACGAAGTATTCGGCGGGGGTGGCATGTGACCACCCCGCCACTCATAATTAATGGTAAACCTTATCCGCCTTCCAGTTTTGGAGTGCACCCCCAAATTTGGGGTAAAACTATTAATTTATCTTTAGTTAAATTGCTAGTCTCCACATTTAGTGGAGCTTTTCTAGCTGTCATTGGGAAAAATGCATTGGGAGGTCAATTTTCGACCAATTTTCGTAAAAAAAGAGTCTACCTAGACTAATTTGAGCATTCTGGAGACATTGGTGTAGAGAAAACAACAATTAGAGGCCTAAAAACATATTTAGTTTACAATTTTGAGCATAACGACAAAGAGTGACATGCCATTGGGAGTTGGACCAACAAATGTAGCTCAGGAGGGGTGAACTACGTCATCATGCCTACTGTGTAAATCTTATGTGTGAATTTTTTTCTCTGTTATGCATTGTTGTTTAGTGTTTTTAAGGCTTATTTACATGCTTAAATTTCACAAAATCATCAATATTTCATGGTTAAATCTATCATTCCTTAGGAAAACATATGGAGACAAATTGTACATGTTTATCTTACTGATTGGACACTTAGCACAGCAAAACTAATACACTCCTTTCAGGTCACCAATTTTCATTATTTTGACCCTGTGACCTAATGATGGCACAACATGGAAGAATGAGTTGAATGATGACCATGATGACTATGGGACTCTTTCAACAATGAATGACCTGACCATGATGATGTTCATTGACCATGGAAGTGAAGGAAGTAGTAATGATCTCAATACCCTAATCAGTGACCAAATTTTTGCATGACCTAGTGGAATGATAAAATATTTCTGAGTGAGACCCCTAACATGACATGAAAAGAGGATTTTTGATCACTGATGGCAGGATGTAAATACTAACACTAATGGGACCAAGAGGTAATTTCATTTGCTCTCTCCCTTTGCTGATTAAGATGTTATTGTGAAAAAAGGGTGTTTTGTGCAGTCACACCGAGTGAATGACCCCAGACGAGCTGGAAAGAACTACGCGCAACGGAAAGTAATTTAGGGTTAACCAAAGAGGTGATTGATCGGTGGTGAAGCTAAACCCTCCTAATAGTGAGAAATAGAGCGGTGAAGCTACGCACGCGAGAGGTAACCCTCCATCCACCCCATAGTCGAACTTGCGCAGCAGTAAGTCATCTCGTACTCCACCTCCGCCACCGCCAGGAGGTGATATGGCTACACATATGAAGCTACCCACCTTTAAGGGTGCGGGAGATGAAGACATGGATAGATTCTGGTTTGTTTGCAGATGCAGTATGGACTGCACAAAACATCAACACCGATGTTGTCAAGAGAGCACAACTAGCTATGGCATTTGAGGATCGTGAAGTGGATTGATTTATGGGATATCTGGCTCAGAATGCTGACCCTACTGTCGACGATATTAAGAAAGCTTTGAAGCAGAAATTCAAAAAAACAAAATTCCTACTCCCAATGTGTAACAAAGCTAAAATAAATTCAACAAGAGCCAAACGAATCTATCTGGGAGGCAGGTCAGCGATTGAAGCACACTATCAACTATGAAGGATTTGTCTATGACGATAAGTAGCATAAAGAATGGTTTATTGCCATGATCCTGCCACATCTACGCGGCTCTCTGAATCAACAAAAAATTGATTCTTAGGCTAAAGCTCTTGAAGTTTCCATGAAGCTGGAAGCTACGCCCAAAACTGACGACCAATTTAGAACTCTACAAATTTATAATTAGTTAGAAGCAATGCATTTGGAAATTCAGAACCTGTGCAGGGGCAAGGGGAAATAAGCTTGCACAGAGGTATGGTGTATATGCTGTAAAGGTTCTGGTCACACAAAATATCAGTGTCCCGTGCTTCAGGATTACATGCAAGAGGAATAGCAAAATCTGTTGCGACCTAGGGTGCTGCAAGACCAAACAGTACTCCCACGTTGTGGTGCACTAACTGTCAAGTGGTCGAATGACACGATACAAACCATTTCCCTTGATTAGGAATTTATATACCAGAACTGAAGCATCAATGGTGTAGGTTTTTCTCTTTGGTTCGCCACGATGAGCACCACTCTCGCACATTCGATATGATGATAGACAATTCCAACCTCTATAGAGTGCAAGTCGACTGATCCTCACCAGCGTCCCCCTCTGGGTGTGGTGGATATCCATCCAGAGGAAGGGGAGGAGGGTGAGGTGGTGGTGTAGGTTGCAGAAGAGGACAATTGATCTGCTACAACTATGGAGATGCTGGGAAATTTGCGCGCGATTGTCTGAACCCTACGCTATAGTATTACAAGTATTGTAGACATTTTTATCATGTTATTAAATATTGTCCTATTTTGATTGCTAGAATGCAAGAGAAGAAACAACATAAACCTACGTAGAATATAAAAATGGTTAGAGTTGAGTTGCGGGAAGATGATCCGAGTGTAAACATAATTACACGAAGTAGTGCTACCACTAGAGAAGACAAGGGAAAGAAGGATGATGCTGAACCCTGGATGAGGAAGGCCTATGAAACGAAGGAGGAATTCAACCTGTAGAGGGAGAAGGAAACTTTCGTAGAAGCTAGAAAGGTTTTTGCTGCTACAGGTGCTTCCACATCCAAGTCAATCATAGAAGCAAAGATCGATGACGAAATCAGACCCTTCCTACAAGCGTGCATCAAGCTATTGTGTAACCAAAAAGTAGTAGACAACCTTCAAGCTCTGACAGATAGCTGCGCGGATAAATATTTGCCTTGGTCCGAGAGCAAGGCTGTAAACAATATCTACAAGAATAAGAAGAGAACCAATCGGGAGATGTGCATGACCATGAATATTGGAGAATATGAGATGGATCAAGTCATTTTGGACTTGGGATATGATGCGAATGTTCTACCTAAGCAGACCTAGCAGAATATAGGCAAAACAAAGCTGGAATGGTCCACCATTCAGCTGCGCATGGCAAATCAACATAAGATTATCCCATTGGGAAGACTCCCACAGGTTCTGGTAGATATTGCTGGAGTCAAGGTACGCGTAGACTTTGAAGTAATAATTTTTTTTTATTATACAGACCCCTACCCTGCGCTACTAGGACTAGATTGGTCCATCGACATGGTGGGCATCATCAACTTGAAGTGCAAGAGTATGATCTTTGAAAACAATGGTACTCGGGTTATAGTAACTTTGGATCCTGCAGAAGGGGAGATGTGTACCAAACCAGTGCGCACAGAAGACGATGTCAACCACATCGACAAATTGACCGCACAAGATGAGGATTGGGTCAACCCAATTGCAAATGGGATGCTGAATTGGGAAAAGGTTAGCTCGTGCTTCTCTGATTCGGATGGGGAAATGGAAAACATGCAGAATCGCCTGCATGACGTTTATGTGCTACGCTGCCTCAGAGTCACTAAAAATCTACGTTGCACTCCTCGGAGGTACGAGAATTTCCCTATTTTGATGGTTCTGGTAACACTGTTTTATTTCTTGAAGAAATGGAAAAGGTTGTCCACAAAGATCGAAGGATTTTGGCACTCGATCTTGCCATGCGCACAACTCTAGCACGTTGGTGGGATATGCAGAAAAGGAACTTTGAAACTTGGGAGGAATGCACCTATATGATGTGTTTGCACTTCACTCATCCATTAACCAAGTTGGATGAAGTATACACAGGAAAGGATGACCCACACTCGCACTTGGATAAATGGACAGCAGCTTGGGGTGATGAACCTCAGCCTAAATGGGTGCATATTTTTTTCCATACTCTAGGAAAGCTTCCCATTGATTGGTACTTGGAAACAGAGTTGCACCGAGGAACTTCTGGTTGGACCTCATTAACGTAAATTTTTCTCCTCACTTCCAGCTTTTCTAGTGGGTTTGAAGGCATAAGCCAGGTATTACATGGAATCTAAGGAGCTATCTTGGACACAACCAAACACACAATAGAGGTTCCACCACCTACATGGGATGCACAGATCCAGGATATTGCCAACTGCATAAATCTGTCAGTGGAAGATAATAATGAAGATCCAAGAAATGTCAATATCTCAGAGTCTGAGGGGGAGCACGCAGTTGAAGGCCACTTGTTAGGAATGATGGATGTGACTACGACCTTAAAAATTAAGCAAGTCAACATTGGGACGAAGGAACAAACCAAGTTGGCCAAAATAGGAGAATATTGGGATGATGATACGGTGGGAAAGATTGTGGATCTGTTGACAGAATATCAAGGCCTATTCCCCACAAATTTTTCTAAGCTAAAAGGAATTGTAGGATACTTGGGAGTTATTAAAATCACCCAAAAACTAGACGCGCACCCCGTCAAGCAGAGACCATACCAGTTAAATCCAAAATATAAGCGGAAAGTGAAGGAAGAATTGGAGAAAATGGTGGCTGCAGGAATCATTGAGCCTGTGGAAGAATCTGATTGGATAAGCCCGATGGTTGTTCAAGAAAAGAAGACTTAAGGGAGAAATAAGGATTTGTGTAGACCTACACAAGCTCAATGATGCATGCATACATGATCCCTTCCCTACCCCATTTTTAGATGATATATTGGACAATGTTGGAGGACAAGAGGCCTACTCTTTTACTGATGGATTTTTAGGGTACCATCAGATCAATATTTTTCTAGAAGACCGAAGTAAGACCACTTTTGCAACAGAATGGGGATCCTTCCAATACACAGTCATGCCCTTTGGATTTAAGAATGCACCTGCTATATTTTCATGCATAGTAGTAGCTGTATTCAAGGAGTTCATGCAAAAGTTTCTGGAGGTGTAATTTTATGATTGGACTGTGTTTGGACTGCTGAAGAAGAATTTTTCCAACCTGCGCATGATTCTCGACACTTGTAGAAAGCATCATATCTCTCTTAACTTGAATTGTATATTTTATGTTCATTTTTGGATCTTGTTGGGGCATATTGTTTGTCAGCAAGGTTTGATGGTAGATCTAGCCAAGATTGTAGTTATTGTAAACTTAGAGGTTCCTTCCAATGTAAAAGAGTTGCGCTCTATTCTGGGACACACAAGATATTATAGAAAATTCATTGAGGGCTACGCTCTGATCATTGCTCCCATGGAAATTTTTTTGAAGAAAGATGTGTGCTTTTTTTGGGATGAGGACTGCCAAAGGAGCTTTGAGTTGCTCAAGGAGAAGATGGTTACTGTGCCTATTTTAGTATTCCCTAACTGGTCCAAGGTCTTACATGTGCATGTTGATGCATCCAAAATTGCACTTGGAGTTGTCTCAACGCAGCCAGGAGGAGGAGATATTGATCACCCCATTTCCTTTGCAAGTAGAAAGCTCTCTAGTGCAGAGCGCAACTATTCGACCATAAAGAGGGAAGGTTTGGATATGGTCTATGATCTATAGAAATATATGCATTATATAAAGGAGGGCACTTCAATATGTTCACTGACCCTTCTGCTTTGAAGTACCCAGTGAAAAAGCCTGTGTTGGGGGGAAATATCTGTAGATGGTTGTTGCTATTTCAAGAATATGATTTTGAAATCATTGTTAAGCCCGATAGATTGAATGTTGGACCTAATCACTTATCACACATTGAGAATGGGGAAGAACTAACAAGTCTAGAGGATGGATTACCTGATGTGCAACTCTTCTCCATTAAAGTGGTCGATGAACACTTTGCAAATATCATTCACTTTTTAACTACTAGTAGTGCGTCTGTTGAATATTCAGTGAAAAAAAAGGATTTGGTTTCACGTGCAGCTGAATTTACATTGATTGTTGGTCAATTGTACAAATTCTGCATCGATGAAGTGTTAAGAAGATATGTCTTAGAACATGAAAGACATGACATCTTAGCTAAAGCTCATGGGGGAGTGGCAGGAGGCCACTATGTAGGGAAAGCCACTGCGCAAAAGGTCCTATGCATTGGATTATGGTGGCCCACATTGCACAACAATGCACATGCATATTTTCGAGCCTGTGATGCATGCCAAAGAATAGGGAAGCCATCAGGTAGAGATGAGATGCCATTGCAGCCGCAAATGGCTCTGCAAGCTTTTAATAAATGGGCCATAGACTTTGTTGGACCTATTAATCCTCCCAGAAAAAAGGCTAGCGCACAATACATTATCACTACAACAGATTATGTAACCAGATGGGCAGAAGCTAAGCCAGTGAAATATTGTACTACAGACACTACTGCGCAATTTATGTTTGAAAATATCTTGACTAGATTTGGGTGCCCAAAGATATTGATGAGTGATCTGGGTACACACTTTGTTAATGAGACCATTGAAGCTCTAATAGAAGAATTCAATATGCTTCACCAAAAGAGTAATCCCTATCACCCTCAGGAAAATGGTGCAGTGGAAGCCTTTAACAAGATCCTGGAGAATGTGCTTATAAAGATCTGCAATGAAAATCAGAACGATTAGGATGCACGCATCCCTATTGTCTTATGGGCTTATCAGACCAAATGCAATAAATTGACTGGTAAAACATGGTTTATGGACAATAATTTATCATTCTAATGGAATACATCGTTCCAAGCCAGCATATCATGACACTAACTAATATAGATGAACCAGACATCATGGAGGAAAGTCTGTCACAATTGGTTGCATTAGAGGAGGATCGGTTTATGGCCAAATTTCATCAGCAAGTTCAGAAGGCGCGCGAGAAGGCATGACATGATAGGCACATCTGGAAGAAGGCATTCAAGGAAGAAGATTGTTGTAGGGTAAAATGCTTGGGTTGTTGGTTATCGTATATCCCTCTCAGGGCTTTCCAGTGCCCGAGGCAGACAGTAATATTAGCTGTATATTTCACAAAGATGGCATATACATGTTCATATTAACTTAAAACCACTTGATAGAATAAGCTAGAAGATTACCTCTTTAATGATCTTGGAGTCCTTTGGAGAGCACTAGGAAGCGAAGCAAAAATTCTTCTTCACCGGCTCCAAATCTTTGTCCTGCAATCAATCAAAGCACCCGTGTAATTTCTAACATAACATACATTTTCTATCAATTAAGCCAATATATAATAAACATTTAAACTATGCACATCTAAGCCATTCATCTCATGCTATATAAGTGATTAAATAATAATGACAATATCAAAGCATAGAATGGACAAAACAGATACAGTTCTATTGATTTATAAAAATGAGGATTACAACCGTCGGTTGCACCAAGCCCTCCTTAGCCTTCCAATCTCTCTATCTCTCAAAGTGATGATGTCTTGATCAACAAATTCTCAATGAACCTCTTTGACCTTTGACCTTCACACTACAACAATGATCTCTACTTCACAAGTATGCAAAAACTTTTGCAATCCTTCGACCTTGAACCAAGAGCCTTCAACTCCATTTTATAGGAGATGGAGAGAGCAATCATTGCCTTCTCTTTCCACCAGTTATGAATAGAAAAAACCAAGATGTTTCTCCAATCTCTATGCTTTTGCCTTCTTTGAGAGTTCAATTTTTTATGGCAAGGCCCAATAAGAGATCAATGTTTTGTAGTTTCCTTTTTTTACTGACTCTCTTGTGAGAAAAAGCTGGAGATTCAAATCATTCTCCGCGGGTTTTTCCCATTTCAAACTTAAAACACGGGTAACGCTGCCCTCTAGTGTAAACAATGCATTTCCCTAGCCATTAACGCGACCTATTCACTGATCAGTTGCATTATAATGCTCTTGTGTTGTTATAGAGAGGCGTTACCTTGGCAGAAATAGGTTTAATTTAGGTCTTTGTAATCCTTCCATATTTGTCTTCTCCTCTGAGCTGATGAGGAGGTATTTTGACCTATAACAAATGCCCCCTAAAGTGTGAGGTCAGAGACAAAGATGATGGCCGAAATACTTTACAATATGTGTAGTAGATATAAAGAGATTGAAAGACTGAGGAAAACCTGAAACAACAACATATGTCAAAAAATATAGTATCTGTCTTGAGTCGGGCATTCCCATGCTCAGTAGCTTAAACAACATGATTTCTCTAGAATAGAGATATGAAGAATCTGTCCATCGATAAGCACAATGTGGGAGTGTATTTCATAATAGGATCAGGCTGAAGAAGTTGTCTTCATAAACAATATCGCAACTTGGGGAAGGGAACACAACTTTAATGATGTAACCTTTTCCCCAAGGTCTTGATTTCCGATTCACTTAAACGGCATATTCCTCAACATGTGAATGAAGGAGCTGTCGTTGAACATGTGAGAAATCGTCTAATTACCAGTCGGTAATGAAAATTGTTAACATATGCGAAGGTGGCCACCAATAATGATGATGGTCCCTAAGATGCACAGTACAATCTAGCAAGTGTGAATAAAATGAGTTTAATTCGAACACTCGTAGAATCATTCGACCAGGAGCCAATGATGAAGACTCCTGATCAAACAGAAGACTACCTGCCACTGATGTCTGCAAGTATCCGGGTACTGATGGGTTTCTGGATCAACTTCCTAGATAAGATGTTGAATTCGATAGGAAGAGATTTGTTAGAAGGTAGGCACTGAGGCATCCTACATCAATCAACTCGAAACGGAAACCAACTGATTTTGTTTATGATTGAGATAATGAAGAGTAAATGGGGATGTCGGACAAAAAATAATTTCTGGCATAATGAGCGGTTTGGTTGATAACAGGAGCAGTAGATAGTGAGATCTGCTTGAACAATAGAAGGCACTGTAACAGGGTACTAGGCATCTGAGGCTTAATGAACACCAAAGAGTGTGTTAGGATTTTACCAGTGCAAGGACACTGGGAGATGAAGGCTAATAGTCATAGATGGTAGGGTTCAGCTAACTGTGAAAGAGTTTTCTGGGAAGTGCCATGTTCAAGAATTTTACCTCCAAATTGACCTTTCTGAAATGTAACAGAGGTAGTATCCACTTTGTACAAATTTTTCCCCGTCTGATTAAGTTTAACGAGTCCAGACGAGTAAACTTGGTGAATTTTTCATATTTAGAGAGTCTGAAAAATATCATAAAAGACAACTTTGTGCCCCGTCTGATTAGGTTTAACGAGTCCAGACGAGTAAACTCGGTGAATTTTTCATATTTAGAGAGTCTAAAAAATATCATAAAAGACAACTCCGTGCCCCGTCTGATTAGGTTTAACGAGTCTAGACGAGTAAACTAGGTGAATTTTTCATATTTAGAGAGTTTGAAAAATATCATAAAAGACAACTCCGTTGGGGTACCTTTTTCATGTCTTGATAACCGGGCATGAGAAAGGGAGAATAGTAAGCCCAAAATAGTTCATTTTCCATAAGTTAGTCCATCGAAGCCGGAAAAGTGAGAAATCTATGTTCAATGGACATCTACCTAATTTTGTTATGAGTATGAGGAGACGGAGTAAACTCAGTACTCTTTGTGAAATTTTAACGATTCCAACAAAGAAAAACTCGGTGCCCTCCATGGAATTTTAATGAGTCACGCAGAGGAAAATAGATTACCTCCGTGAAATTTTAACGAGTCACGCGGAGAAAACTCAGTTACTTTTTCGGTTTAAAGAGCCTTGAAAAAGAGGAAAATAATGGCTCCTTACTCTCTGTCGTGGTAGTTTAACGAGCCTGACAAAGTCAACTCGGGGTTTTTTCAGTTTTATGACAGAGAAAAGGGTTCCTAAAAAGAAAGCTCGGTGCTTCTTCATATTTTTAATGAGTCTGAAGAAGAGAACTCTAGGTTTTTCGGATTAACGAGCAAGAAAAAGACCATACAAAAAGAACGCTCGATATCAACTTCGTATAAGTTTAAAAAGTCTGAAGAAGGGAACAAGAGGCTTTTCGGATTAACGAGCAAGAAAAATACCGTAAAAATAATGCTCGAGTAAACATGAGTATGTCTGCATATGAATCTTGATCACTCATCAGAACATCAGTACCAAATCTCAAAAGTTGTGACACATGCGCAACAATAATTCACGACTTTTGCTAACTAGCTTTAAGAGAGTCATGCCCCAGAATTGGCTATAAGAAGGTCAGAAGACCTTCATTTTCACTGTGTTGAGTGCTGTGAAGAAGCTCTGGGGTGAAAAGGGGTGAAATATTTAGCTGACAATTATGGTCAATCCGGGCAACGGTTTTCCTTCCCGCGAGATCCAGGTAAGAGCTAGAATCTCCTGTTATCATTTAATTGTCTTTTTGTTACTTTTTGCTGGTTCAAAATGAGAAAATTTTGAGGCCTTAAAACAATTCTTGTGCCTAACACAGGCCAAAAGTGTTACAGCCGCGTTAAACGCATAACCCGTGAAGGGATGTTGCGTTAGCGTGCTCTGTTTTATACTAGGGCCAGTGTTAGGCGCACCGTGTTTTTTATCAACTCGTTTTTTACTGTTTTTAAGTGGTCCACGCAAGTTTTGATCGGTTGAAAACGTTGCATTTGCAGGTATTTAGCTGTTAATCATGAGTATCTGGCGAGAGAGAGAACATGAACGGGAAGAACAAGAGATTGTGACGGATGCTGCAAGCTTGATGGCTCTCCGCAGATGCGGATTGCTAAAATATGCCCGCTTAGAACTGATGAGGGGTCAAGAGGACCTCCTGAGGTGGCTAATCCAGCAATGGGACGAACAACACCATGTCTTTCGGAATGGGGGCAATGAGCTCTCAATCGAAAAGGATGATGTGTAATTTTTGACCGGCCTATCATGCCGTGGGCTGAGGCCCAACTTGATGGGGTCCAGCGCTGACCCATGTTCCACTGTTGATCTGATTCGTGCACATTGCATACGTGACACTCAGGCTATGAGCAACCGGGTACCAATCACCCAGGTGGCTTTGAGACCATTAAGGTCTATCTTATGGATGATTTTTCACTTGGCAGGTGCCAAGAGTCAGCATGTGGCCACCAAGGCCCAAGTGCTCCTAGCCTTGGACTGTATGCAGCCTCAGGTTTTTGACTGGTGTGACGGAGTTTTCCGTTGGGTTCGAGCAGAGCTTACCGCATGTAAGACCCGTACCCAGAGAGAGTTTGGGTATGGTACACTGATTGTCTCTTTCTTACTGGAGGGGATACCATTGATGAGTCCCAGGATCGTTACAGTGCCTTTGGACCCACGCGAGCCGAGGTAGGCTCGGTGGGCAGCTTTGCTTCCGCAGACTGGAGAGGGTCCCGTCCGCCACTGTTTTGATGATGGATTTTTTGATTGGCTAAACTCCCTGATAATCATGATTGAGGATTATCCCTATGCAGGGATGAACTTCACAGGAGATCCGGAGTTAGTACTGCCCCCTAGTACCCAGTGGGGACTCGATGGTAAGAAGGAAATGATCCGTGCATTTCAAAGAAGTACTTTGTTTTTTGTATTTTGAATGATTATTCAATTTTATTTTATTTTGGGTTGAAATAGGGTGAAAATTATGTTTTGACATGAAGCATTTGTTTTCTTGACACAGATGTGGCATCTGTCCGGCTAGTTGGGGCCCCTCGCTATGCACGGCGAGGACTACAGCTACCCGAGGTTGGCGCACCAACAGAGGATGCGGAAGCCGCCGAAGATGATCATGCCCAGGTTTTGCATGAACTCTCCAGAAACCTGGAGGGTTTGAGTATGGGCATACCACCCCTTCCTATGCGGGAGGTTCCATTTCATTTGCAACGGCATACCGTAGGTGTGCCGGAGAGATACCTGGTGCCTCTAAGGTGGATAGCTAGAGCAGTTGTATACTACCATGATCATCAGGCCTAGTTGGCAGAGAAGATGTATTAGTGTCAGGGCGTGGCTTAGTATGGCCAAATTTTTGTAAAACACCCAAGTTTTGGAAGATTTTTTTATGTAACTATTGTACTGGACACGACATATATATATATATATTTACATACTTTTTGGTGATTTTGTGTTTTTTAATTTTTTATGTATTTTCAATGGGATAAAAATATATATACTCATGAGTAAATCTTTTATAGTAAATGTGACAAATGCCAATCTAACACATAGTTTTCCAAAGAATCGGCTAATGCATTAAATTCTTTAGGAACGTGCTCAAATGTAATTGTTTGAAAATGACGTTCTAAAAGTCTCACCCTTAAAAAATAACATAACAAAACAGGATGACGGACACGGTAATGATTGTTTAACTTCATAATGACGAGTTGGGAATCTAACCTGACCACTAAATTGGAGATGTCACGAGATGCCGCTTCCGTGAGGAGTTGGATCACTGACATGTACTCGACAACATTATTGGTGGCACTACCCAAGAAGATTCCCCCAGAACCAAGAAGGTCCAACTCAGGAGTGTAGAGAACCCAAGCAGCTGAAGCAATGCGTCTAGTGTGACGACTAGCACCGTCCGCATATCCGACGTATGATAAGGAGGGTGATGGCATCTGTGTGAAAGAAAAAAATTACATGAGAAAAAACACCTCGAAAACCAAAAAATATCCATAGATATCAAAACAATAGGCAAAACTTATATACATAAAATTACAAAGCATATGCCTAGTGCGAGACTAGGCAAAATACTTCTTTAGATAGAATCCGTTGCGGGGCTCCGCGAGTGGAATTCCATTACAGTCTTGAAGTTCGTAAGTCCCTTTTGAGAGGACTTTAGTGACGATGTAAGGACAAAGCCATAATGGTTGGAGTGTTCCTGCCCCCAAGAGGTCATGTTTCTGATCATAAAGTAGAACGAGATCGCCCTCTTGGAAAGAACGAGGCTTGACATATTTGTCGTATTGAGCTTTGACTCGACGTTGGTGAGCTTCAAGTGCTAGTGTAGCATCTCGACGAGTTTCATCCAAATGATCGAGTGAGAGCAAGCGCTCTTCTGTGGTGGTGGTGCCAGGCAGGAGTTCAACGGCGAGTTTGAGTGATGGAATTTCGCACTCGATTGGAAGTACTGCCTCCAGGCTGAATGCAAGTTGGAATGGCGTGAAACCTGTGGCAGTTTTGACTGATGTTCGATATGCCCATAACTTGGAATACAACTTCCGATGCCATGTGGTTTTATGATTTCCGACCAATCGACGAATCATGGTTTTGAGAATGCCATTTACGGCTTCAACTTGGCCATTAGCTTGAGGATAATAAGATGAAGATTGATCTTAACAGAAACCTAGCATGGATTTTAATTCGGTCATCATATGATTTTGAAAGTGGGATCCATGATCTGTGACAATCGATAGGGGTACACCGAACTGACAGATTACCTGATTGAACAGGAAGAGAGCGACGGTTTCGCCATCGGCCTTGAAAGTGGGAATGGCTTCCGCCCATTTCGTAAAATAGTCGACTGCAACCACGATGTAGTTGTGTCCATTTTCCAGAGTGGGATTGCAGGTGACGAATTCAATTCCCCATTTAGCAAAAGGACCAATTGAGATAACCAGATGAAGGGGGCCAGGATGAGCGCACATTTTATTTGTGAAAATTTGACATGGATGGCACTTCTGGACCGCTGTAATGCAGTCTTTAAACAAAGTGGGCCAATATTAACCTGCACGCAAGATTTTTTGGGCAGTAGCTATGCCCGAAAGATGACCACCACATGCCCCTGCATGGTAGTCATTAAAAACGTGTTCCGCCTCATCGAAATTGAGACAACGTCAGAGAATAGTATCAACCCCACGACGATATAGTGTATCGTTTAGCACGAGATAGTGCTTTTCCTGGTGGCGGATACAACGATGGTTGTTGGACGTGAGAGTTGGGCGGAAGCATTGGGTTTGTAGGTAGACTAAAATTTCTCCATACCATGGGTCCGAAGAATCGACCAAGTATACAGATTCATCAGGAAATGGATCATGAGCTACTTCTACTGGGTCGATTCTGGGAAGGTCCAATAATAATTCGGCGAAGACTAGGGATTTCTTTGCTTTGGCAGCTGTGAAGACCAAATCAAATTGTTGGAGGGTGATGATCCATTTGGAGTATTTTCCTCCTATAATTTTTCTAGACAAGATATGTCGCATGGGGTTCTCCACAGCAATAACCGTAGTCTGTCGCAGCAATATATAATGTCGGAGTCGAGTGACGGCAAAAACTACCGCCAGAGAAAGTTTCTCCACATGTGAATAACGTAATTATGGTCTGATTAGACCTTTGGACAAATAGTATATCACATGTTCACTGTCGTCACTGTGAAATTGAACCAGAACCATTCCAAGTGAGGATGGTGAGGCTGCCAGGTAAAGGAGAAAGTCGCGTGAGTAGTCGGGGGCACTAAGGAGTGGGGCTGAAACAAGTGCATGTTTTAAAGTGTCAAATGACCATTGAGCTTGGTCATCCCACAAGTATAGTGTTCCTTTCTTCAATAATCACATAAATCCTTTCATCATCTCGGCATAGTTAACGATGAATTGACATAAAAAAATTTCCTTCCCTTGCAAACGTTGGAGTTGAAGGATGGATTGTGGTGCTGGAAATTCAAAAATCGCCTTAACCTTATCGAGATCAACCCTAATCCCGTGCTTGGAGACAATAAAACCTAACAGACGTCCAGACTCGACCATAAACACGCACTTATGAGCATTCAAACGTATATTGTAGAATCTACACCTAGCAAAAAGTTCTTTCAGATGAGCGAGGTGATCAGGTCATTTCTTGGAATGGGCCGAAAGGTCACCCAAGTAAGCCTGTACAATATGTCGAATGTCATGAAAAGCGTAGTCCATATCCCACTGAAAAGTTGCTCCAGCATTCTTCAGACCGAATGCGAGTTTACGGTACGCAAATGTGCCCCAAGGACATATGAAAGAATTTTTATGTTGGTCATCTTTTTTAATTGCAATCTGGTTATAGCCCGAGAATCCATCCATGAAGGAAAAAGATTCGCATCTGGCACAGTCGTCGAGAATCTGATCTATGAACGGTGTAGGATAATTTTCTCTGGGACAAGCGGCGTTCAGATCGTGATAGTCAACACAAACTCGAATGGTGCCTTGTTTTTTATCAACGGGAACCGGATTGGAAACCCATTCTGTCAAAGGAACGAGATAGATGAAACCAGCGTTTAAAAGTTTTTCTACCTCAAGTTTGATGGTGGCTGCTTTGCACGGGTGGACAGGTCTGAGTCGTTGCCGAATTGGTTTGGCATTGTCATAAATATTGATTTCGTGCTCAACGATAGATGGGTCTATGCTAGGCATTTCGTCATAAGACCAAGCAAACACATCGCGGAATTCCTTGAAAAGCGATGTGAAGCGTGCAATTTCATCAGGATTGCAATCGACTCCAATCTGAATATTTTCCACGATACCCATTTTGACCGAGATATCAATGAGCATTGTCTTAGAAATATTACCCATGTTCCTTTCTGAATTGATAGTTTGAACAGTCGTGTAAGCGGAGGGAACCATCTCAAGTGGGTCAAAGGATGGGATTTCAGTTTTTATCACGTCCGAGTCAATCATCAAAGCGCGATGGTGAAACTCTCCCCAAGGTCGTTCTTCTAAAGACATGATCTCTCAAATAGCTTCGTTTGTAGGCCAGACTTCATTGAGGAGATCCTTAGAGAGAACTGTGATGGGAGGGAGGTTTGTACCTTTGGTCGAAACCATAGCAGTGGAGGGTTCAGATGTGATTTGGATGGCTTGGTAAGCCAACTCGGCCGATGAGAGCGGCATCTGATCTCCATAGGAATCAATTTCTGAAGGTGCCAGGATGATCCATGGGTCGATAGAGCCATCCAAAGTGGTGGATATCATTGCAACCGTGTTTTGGATCTGTAGCGGCGGGAGAGGAAAACAACCCAGTAGGGAAGATGCCTTCAGAAGACCGGTACCGATACTGACGTAAGAGTCAGGAAAGCCTCCTTTTAGGGGTACAGTGCTACTTGGTAACGTGGCATAATCAAGGGTGCAGAAGGATAGCTGATCCACTGTGACTATTTTCCCATCCAATGGAAATAGGATGAGTCGGAAGACCGAAGACACAATGGCAGTCATGGCATAAGAACAACTGCGAACAAGCAATAGATTATAGTCGAGATGGCGCTTTACGACTTCAACATCCACGTTTACCATTTTCCCACTCAGAGTGATGGGAACGCTAGCATGGTATCCTTTTGGGAGGAATGTGTGGCCATCGAAAGCTTTGAGGGAATTTGACGACGGTGTTAAGGTAGGAGAAGCTTGTGACATAACACAGGTCGAAGCACCTTCGTCTATGACAGTGTGATGGATCGGTCTCCCTTTCGACACAACCTACACCTGGAATGCGATTTGGTCTGAGAGGCGAGGTTTAGACTTTTCCATATCAAAGATAGCTAGCATGGAATCCTGGAGGTCTATTCCACCAATGGCTGAAAGCAAGGCTTTCCTTTGTGCTGGATAGGTTTTTAATACTTAGAGAGCAGACATAGCTGATGGTGCCTGCACCAAATCTTCTACAATGTTGTAGTTTTGGGCTCCATGTGCAGAGGTGTTATGAGTCATGCGTCAAAGTGTCCCTTTGGGGGGATGAATCACGGGGTCAGCAGTAGGCTGTTCGATATGAAAATCGTTGGGCGGAGGTGGATTTGAACTAGTACTAGGTTCTTGAGCATCTATGGTAGGATTTCCATAAAGCTTGGCTCGAGTTTTAAGTTCAACACTCTCTATGCCATAAATGGTGGATGGTCCTTCATCGAAAGGATGTGAACCACCATTGCCCCATTGATGGGGTTATGGCAGATTTTCAACCATGTGTTGATGTTGCTACTGTTGATTAGGGAAAGGATTATGAAGAACGGCAAGTGTTCGCCCAGAATCCTTGTTGGCAATAAAATCGGTGCATTCCTACAGCCGAGGAAATTTTTATGTCAAGTGGTCCTCCGCACAGATCTTGCAAGGAAATTTCATGGGTTTATCCTTCTCTTTGTCATTTTTGGCAGCGTTTTTCTGATTAGGGTTATTCTTCTTATCCGACTGCTCTTCCAAAGAAGATGTCTTTTTCTTGTTCTTCTTATTTTTCCCACTAGGTTTTTGTGAGGTTTGCACAGAATTTACCTCAGTGGTAGGAAGAGTAGTCGTTTGGTGAGGGGCGGTGGCAGCCGAAGATGGCTGGGAGGCTTACCCCCGAGACTGTTTTGTGGCTACACCAGAGATCGTGCCAATGAAACCGTCGGCATGAGCTCCGTTTTCTGAGTAGCCGGAGGATTTGGGTTACCAGGGGCATTGGGGAGCAAATCATATAGTGTGCCAGATTGTGAATAGATTAAATCCAAATGCTGGGCATGAAAAATGCATTGACCTTCTGTAACTGCACTAGAAAGGCCAATGTCTTTAGATATGTGGGGTAAGAGAGACTTACAAAACCAATTGGCTAAGAGATGATCCGGAATTGGCACTTTGACTAGCCTCCTCCTACGTCTCCATTCATGAATGTGATCGGAGATGTGGGTGGTGGTGTCTTGGCGTAGCGAGGTTAACAGTTCCGTTCCAGTTTAAAATCTAATTGGTAATTGGAAGTTCTTTAGAAAATCCGTCGCTAAAGCACCAAACGTGTTGATGGCGGCGCGTGGCAATTCAATGTACCACTTGGCAGCATTGCCTGTAAGCGTGCGGAGAAACAGTCGAAGCTGGACACTATCATCCACCATGGAATTGGATATAGACCATAGATGAAAGGTAGTGATGTGTGCAGCTGGGTCATCCCCTTGTTTTTTGTCGAACTTCGGGATGTCAAAAGGAATCTTGTGCGGTACTGGAGGCCAGAGCGGGTTGTGATTGATGGGATCATTAGTCAGTTTATGGATATCGGGGATGTCCAGAGCTGCCAAAAATGGAAATTGTGGATTTTCCCCTGAATCTAAACAAGGAAGTATGGGCTGACTACTTAAACCATAGGGTCCACCCATCAATGTGTTACCAGGAGGATAAGTAGGACTTTGATAAAAAATTCCTATAGATGGAGGGGTAGGGACATATGGTTGTTGTCCATAGGGAATATTGTATTGTGGGGCGAATGGTTGGTTGCCCCCAGTATAAAAGTGCCCTCCCATTCCAAATGGAGGTTGGGGTGGGTTAGTCCAATTAGATGCAATAGAGTTTCCTGGAGGCATGCTACTACTTGCATAGTTTGGCAACTGCATAGACCCTATACCTATATTTGAACCACTTAAGGGAATAGTGTTGACAATAGGTTGTCCCATTTGTCCTAAGGATTGCAGGGGAAGTGAAATTTTCCCTATTACCTGCGTGCTGGTGACACTACCCCCTGGTATAGTGGCCAAGGGGTTTGAACTCAGCAGAGGGTTCCAACCGAAAGGGTTGCTAAAAGGCACCGAAGTAGTCACACTCGTGGGAGGAGCAACCGTGGGTCCCAACGTGGTCACGGTAGGAGTAGATCCCAAAGGATTCGACGAGCTACTGACAGTTGTGATGGCCGTCGAGTTGGTATTAGTTATATGTTGACTACTGGGGTTACCAAGTGATGGCATAGAACTGACCACCGGCAGGGAGGATGGTGGAAAGCCTATGATGGTTGCCATTGGCATCGACCCTATGGATGCTGGTGGTGAAATGGATGTTTGTGCAACCGAAGAGATATCTTGGCGTGGTGGAATCTGAACTATCACAGGCCCTAACAGATCAGTGAGTGGAGGATTGTAATGAGGTACAACCCCTTCCGTGAAAGGGTCCTCCGGAAATTCCGTATGATATCAGGCTATGTGAAAATCAAGATTTGTCAGTGGAGACTGCTCTTCCGCAGAAGGCACGGGTTCACCAAGGTTCAGTTCTTCCTCAATAGTTAGAGGAGGTAGACCTTGTTGTCGTCGAGACAGACGGCGTGGGTCAGATGACGCCACGGTGACCCGTTTAGTTTTAACCAATTTTAGTAAATTGTGATGTATTATAAAGTCTCAATGACAGTAACCACACACCTAAAAAATAAAAAAGGACTCTCTAAAATCAATCAGCAAGCAACCAGAATAGGGTGCCCTGTCTGAGTACTACCGTTTGCTGGTGATGAAATCCAGTATCACAATAGTATACAGAGAGGGTTGGTTGAAATTACAGTTACGGTCACTCTAGAGCTTCGCCCGAACCTTAGACGATAGGTGTAAGCACTCTCGTGAAGACGAGTACCCTCCTAAAGACCAAAGATAGAGTGGGTCTGTCTGTTTCAGGTACCAGGACAGCCCGTCCCAGTCACCTTGTGTAAGTCCCTAAAAATTATGACCACTAAAGATACCTCATATCACAAACATCATCAGGGGGGTCCACGGTCAAGGACAGCATGCTATATGGGCAGAATACCTAGATCCCCGATCTAGTTTCGACATCCCCGAAGGGAACCCCAATATATAACACACCCACTGGATGCAGTCAAAGGCGGGCTACCTTCTTGTGCACCCAAGTGTTGTCTCGCATTGAGCTCTAGTAAAGGAACGGTCCTGATAATATGAGTGCAGTAGGATTTC
Organism: Pinus albicaulis; assembly: GCA_034641835.2. Classification (NCBI taxonomy): domain Eukaryota; kingdom Viridiplantae; phylum Streptophyta; class Pinopsida; order Pinales; family Pinaceae; genus Pinus; species Pinus albicaulis. Next base: position 420,952,066 of record CM076571.1, read on the forward strand.
GCTCGTTAATGACTCTAGTTTCAAGTTTTGAGATCTTGGGTGATTTTCTCACTTTCCTAACCCAAGATCCTAGCCTGAACTATTGTTTGTGTGAGCTCAAAAAAGAGTAATGTGATTGATTTTATTATCGCTTGATTCTTAGTGTACTTGATTCTTAGTATTGCGAAGGGGGAGTGGATGTATGAAATGTAATGAGACTCTGACTTAAGAAACCATGCAAAATATGATCTAAATATTCAATTTGATGAAGAGTATTTCTACAAGGAGAGGTTTCTTTTCAACATCCATGCACTAACATTCAAATAGCACAGTTCAACTTTAAAGATTCAGACTTCTATCTACCTCTTCTTAATAGTCTATGAACTGAAATTTTCAGAATAAACTCAGCTAGATGCAGAAAAATTAAAAAAAATATATATATATTCTCTAAAAAGTAAATGCTTTTACACTAACTTTTCAAACAAGAGCCAGAAAAATTTAAAAAAAAAAAATTATTCTCTAAAAAGTAAATGCTTTTGACACTAACTTTTCAAACAAGAGCAAATAAACAGAAATGCCAGCTTAGTAAACAAGCACAAGGATTCAGTCAAGGAGAGATACTGATGGCCAAAAAACTTTGCAACTAAAACACAATCACAGCAATGAACAACAAGTTTTGGCTGAGTAACGCACTGGAAAACCCATAGAGGTAGCGTTAGCCAAGGTAAAGTTCTTTAGATGGTCAAACAGAAACAGGATTGAACTCTGCGAGCTTTTGAAATGTCTACTGGGCATAAAAACTGGTCAGAAGGGTCTATGAACAGAGGAAAGAAGAAGGAGGAAAGAAATAGTCCGGAAACTATGGGGAAACTCCCCAGCGGAGTCACTAATTCTGCTATAGGGTAAAATTCTTGGGTTTTTGGTTATCGTATATCCCTCTCAGGGCTTTTCGGTGCCCGAGGCAGACAGTAAGATTAGCTTTATAGTTCACAAAGATGGCATATACATGTTCATATTAACTTAAAACCACTTGATAGAATAAGCTAGAAGATTACCTCTTTAATGATCTTGGAGTCCTTTGGAGAGCACTAGGCAGCGAAGCAGTAGCTCTTCTTCACCAGCTCCAAATCTTGGTCCTGCAATCAATCAAAGCACTCGTGTAATTTCTAACATAACATACATTTTCTATCAATTAAGCCAATATATAATAAACATTTAAACTATGCACATATAAGCCATTCATCTCATTCTATATAAGTGATTAAATAATAATGACAATATCAACGCATAGAATGGACAAAATAGATACAGTTCTATTGATTTATAAAAAGGAGGATTACAACCGTCGGTTGCACCAAGCCCTCCTTAGCCTTCCAATCTCTCTATCTCTCAAAATGGTGATGTCTTGATCAACAAGTTCTCAATGAACCTCTTTGACCTTTGACCTTCACACTACAACAATGATCTCTACTTCACAAGTATGCAAAAACTTTAGCAATCCTTCGACCTTGAACCAAGAGCCTTCAACTCCATTTTATAGGAGATGGAGAGAGCAATCATTGCCCTTCTCTTTCCACCAATTCTGAATAGAAAAAACCAAGATTTTTCTCCGATATCTATGCTTTTTCCTTCTTTGAGAGTTCAGTTTTTTATGGCAAGGCCCAATAAGAGATCAGTGCTTCGCAGTTTCCTTTTTGTACTGACTCTCTTGTGAGAAAACGCTAGAGATTCAAATCATTCTCCGTGGGTTTTTCCCGTTTCAAACTTAAAACACGGGTAACGCTACCCTCTAGTGTAAACAAAGCATTTCCCTAGCCACTAACGTGACCTATTCACTGATCAGTTGCGTTATAACGCTCTTGTATTGTTATAGAGAGGCGTTACCTTGGCGAAAATAGGTTTAATTTAGGTCTTTGTATTCCTTCCATATTTGTCTTCTCCTCTGAGATGATGAGGAGGTATTTTGACCTGTAACAAAGATCTGGTTTTATTGTACGACAGTCAGTTTGCGTGCCACCCATGGAAGTTCATAAAGCATTGGTTGGGGCTGTATATTGTAAAGGAGATCACTAATGGAGGTGCGGTGTGCTTGGCCACGTTGTGCAGCGAGAATCTCCCAGGGTACCTCAACGGAAGCTGACTGAAGCCGTATAGGGATAACCTTGTGCCTACCAAATGACTATATGGCAAGAGAAAAGGAGTCCACTTTTCTGCACGTTGTGTGGAGGGCATGCACAGGCAGGTGCGACATGAGCACAGAGGTAGTGTGCGGCGAGAAAAACTAGCCATTGGAACAGTGACTCTGGGTAAAAACTTGATTTTACCGTTGGATGGAGCGGCTTTTCTGCAATTAATGATAATATCTAACCATATTTTTGACCGTTTTTACGGGGATAAGGTTCCATTAATGAAGTTCTGACTGTTTTTACCATGGATCGCCTTTAAAAATGAGGAAGAGGGTCACATTATGTTATTTTGTTGTTTGAGTGAATTATGCCCTGAGATTATTAGTGTGAGCTATATGTCTACCTGTGAGACTCCCACATATGACGTAAGCAATATCGAGTTTATATTCAAGCTAAGGATGACAGCCACCAACCCCGCTACCGAGAGTGCACAATCTAAGGAGAATTTTGTGCCAATTACAACGTCTACCGACCCAGGCTCTGAAAAATGTCACAAAGTGGTTCCCGAGCTCCATGAATTTATATCAACACTAGCCAAGGGGAAGGCTAAGGTAACTAAGGGATCATCATCGAAGTTGCAGACATCCCCCAGGTAGATCACATCCCTGCGCCAGTTGTCAAAGGACATATCTCCTATGGGTGACCCAACAAAGAGACCTATGACCGCAACTGAGGAGGTTCCGCGCTTTGTCAAGCTCATCTCGTGGCTCCTAAAGTATGTGAAGCCGCATAGACCCTCTATCAAGGCACCAAAGGATTTGGATACAGTGTGCACCTACCTGTAGATGCAACTGATCCCGTTGGCGGTCATGATGGAGGGGGATATGTTTGGGAAGATCCCATCAGTGAAATTCGATGACTATGATCTGGCCAATGAGTAGAATTTCCCCGAATTGGCACCAGAGTACTACCTCGAACGTGTTCTGTATGGTGGAGGGGTAAAGGTAGAGCCCATGCCTTGGGCGCGTGGGTTGAGAAATGTCTGAATTGTCAACTTGTTGAGGATTTTTCACTTTGGAAGGTATCCCATCATGGATGTATGTGTGTGCCAGCTACTGGCGTTGGTGCACGATGGGTGTCTGTGGATAAAAAAAAAAATTCCAATTGATGTTGCGCTGATCCACCAGATCACTGGCCTGTCGAAGAAGGGACCTAACCCTATGGCAAATTATGGAGATAGCCAGGAGAAGAAGGTGGCTACGAAGGTGAAGACTGATTATAAGGTGGGACATGATACCAGGGGCTTCCTAGTGCAGAAAAATTGAAGATCCAGCGGTGCGCCTTGGGACGTTAGTAAGTACTTGAAAAATGATGCACAAGTGTAGGCCTAAGATGGTCCCTGCGCATGTCATCGCACTAGCAGGGCAGTGTGAGAAGGGCGTGAGATTCAACTGGACCCAGTTCCTATGCACAGAATTCCTGGAAAACGTGCATGAGGTGTAGGAGGAGGGTAAGAAGTTCTAATATTCCTGGCTGCTCCTGCTCATTGCTCTAGTTGCATGGGAAATACTAGAGAATGCAGTCCTCCCATATGTAGAGTCAGGTCTGTTTTAAGGGGTGCGCTACGCCAACTTGTGGGATTCTACAGACCCTAAGCGTGTCATGGAGAATAACATCTTTTGGGTCTTATTCGAAGGAGCGTTAGCTGCAATAATCCACTCGCGGCCCCAGTTTTCCCCAACTGCATATGAAAAGTATAAGGTCATTGCAGACTTTCAGGTGTCGATGCATAATGTACATATCCGTGCGCGCAAGGATAGGGTATGGTACAACCTTCCCTATATGGTGACATAGGCCGAAATTGACCATGTCATTGCGACTTGGCCAACAGCATGGAAAACCGGGCTAGGCTCCACCAAGCCTATCACAACCTCAACTTCTAGAAAAGAGACAACAAATGCTTCCAAAGAGAAAGAAGCAGAGAAAGAAGTGAAGGAACCTGAGGTGGAGCCCGAATTTGATCTCAGTGGCATAGATGGAAATAATGGTACCAAAGCAGAGTCCCCAAGAGGCACCAAGCGAGGAGCTGAAACTCCTAAGGGGAAAGAAAAGAAAAGGATCTGAGATAGGAGGCGCATACAATGTCACCCTCACAGAGGATGATCTCGATAAATTTGCAGATGCAGTCACATCTTCATCCGATGACTGATGGACTGCGTTGGAGGAGCAATATAAAGCTGCGGTGGAGGCAATGCAGGCAGGTCTACAGGTGCTTTAGCTAAATACAAACAACATTCAAGTGAGTGTTGCTCAGGCGAGGCCGAATCAAGCGAGTGTGAGTACCATAATTGTCATCATCACAGTTGACAGCCAGATCTTCACCTTTCCTGGAGCTGCACTCACCTTGGAGCAACCCGATTTGCGCGTACAGGTGCAGACGTGCTCTGAGGTCAGTATCAACTTGCCCATGCTTCGTAGCGAAAAGTTGCACGCAATTCATACCATCATCATAGACGACCTGCAGTGTCAAGAGGCATGCATGCACCAAAAACTCACAGACTCAGTAGAGCATAAAGTTGCAGCATACACACAAGAGTCTCTGGAGACTTATACAGTTCAACAAGCAGCGGTGGCCCATCGTGTAGAGTTAGAAATCCTTATTGATCACCTCTGTGGTAACCTTCCCAAGGTTTCCATCCCTGCCTCTGTTGCACCTCAGGACAAGGTCGAAGGCTTAGTGGACGCCTTGAAGGCCTCTTGCTCAGAAGTCCAAGTGGTCAAGGTAGATTTTGAACAACAGATTGTAGAGTTATAGGCCAACCTCCAACTAGAGACTCCACTTGAAGTCTGATCCCAGCGCGTTGTCGTGGTAAAAGAGGCATCAACCAGCATTGCAGAAATAGTTGAGAAGGGCACAAAGCTCTTGGATACGTCCATGGGATTATGGACTTCAGTGCAAAAAGACCGCCTCTTCAGAAATATCTCACGGGATCTACGCGCAAAGGAACAAACCTTTGATGAGCACCAGGAAGCACTACCAACACTTGTGCCTACTCATAGAATGGCTCGCTTACAGATAAGTCGGGTGTTGCGCGATGAAATTGAAGATTTACGCCGTAAGAAGCATTTCCTCACCATACATATGAATTCATAGGATGATGAGGCAATGAATTTATTGAAGGATATAGATGTTGTCGTGAAGACCATGGGCCAGACACAGTGAAGCATCAGTCTAGCAGCAGAAGGACCTACTCGCAGAAGTTGGTGGAGGAGGTTTAGATCGTTGTTGATCAGAGTGCAGGTGTCCTTTCACCCTTCACCACCGCCATTGAAGAGCTGAAGACCAAGATGAATACCCCATCTCCTCTGTGACTCGGGACGAGTCAGAAGATTGTGTTGGGGGACTGTTGGAGTGGGGTCCCTTAGGATCATAATTTTGGGCTAAATATTAATATTTTTGAGTTGTACGCGCTACACAAAGAAGAGTCAAGGGACTTTGGGTCAGGTCAAAGTCCCTTCATGAGTTGTAATAGGTTAAAGGGTAAACTAGGGGTCTCAAACCGCGAGTTGAGGACCATACTATGAGAAAAATAAAAGGTATAAATATAAGTATAGATCGAGTCAGATAATTCAGATAATGGAAGAATATATGAATAGAGATTTATGATAGACCTGTGAAGTGAATCTTTTGTAAGTGTTTGTGTCTGAAAGGCTCCTGCTGGCTATGTGCACGGAGACCATAGTTCGGCTGTGTTCGGACCCTGCTAGTTATGTGCGCAGGTAGATCTGATGAATTGTAAGGGTTTATGAAGATTGAATAATAAAGATCTATTTTGAAAATTCTGTGTATCGAATGCATCTATGATTCGCTTTTGTGTATAACTTTTGCTTTTGTGTATTATTTCTGTTTCTGTATATTATTTAAATTTGTCATCGGATCAGGTTGCATATCTATTTTTACCGATGATGCGTAAGTTATTTAAATAGAACTGTAACTTTAAAAGTTGAATAGTACATTGCTAGAACAATTAAATGGATTCCGAATCTACTGTTTGTGTGCGCATGCAGGCTTAACCTGTGTTAATTTACATAGGGTTTCTGGTGCGCAAGACAGTTTGTTTCGTAAGATAGATCAGTGGACGCCCACTTCATTTAATTCTCTCTCAGGGTGTGGAAACCTGGTTCCAGCACCCCCCCATATTTCTTCGGGTGAGACTTTGTCCTACGCAAGTAGATCATTTCCGAAAGGGCTAGTAGTAAGAGGGTTTTTATGGTTACACGCTAAATCTGAACCCGGGTCTGGACCCCTCAAGCCAACAAGGCTTGATAGATTCATTCGTAACTTTGGGACCTTTTGCTACTTTTTGGAAGGTTTTTAAACCTTGGTGCTTTTTATAACCATTATTTCTGAAAACGTTTAAAAGGCGAGCTTTCTCGGATTCAATATGATGATTATCTGAAATATTGAAGGCTTTGGTAGCAAGGGTGTTTAAGACATTGAGCTTCTAACAGGGATGATGATGGGAAGAGACATGGAGATACTGCTCAGTGTGAGTTTCTTTATGAAAAATTTGATGGGAAATGGAGCCATCCAAATTCCTAGTGATGAGAACATAAAGGAAGGTGTTTTTGCCATTAACCTCAATTTCCATTATGAACTTAATAAAATTAGGCTAACTACGCAGATGGTATTTAAAGACTTCCAGCTTATCATGACCATGGGGCCAGATAATAAAGGTATCATTGACATACCTTTTCAAAAGCTTAGGTGGAATAGCGAAGAAGCTAGGGATTTTGTCTCAAAATATTATATAAAGTAATTTGCCACAACAGGGGAGAGAGGGGAGCCCATGGCAACTCCACATGTCTACTCGTAAATTTCTTCTAGGAAGCAAAATAAAGTAGAAAGTAGATGCCAACATGATTAGCATTATTAGGGTCAGTAATACTATTAATGATGTTAATAGACTCATTAATGGGGATCTTAGTAAAAAGAGAGACAACATCAAAACTGACCAACAAATCATTAAGATCAAGCTTGAAATATTTGATTTCATTAATGAAAGAGGAAGAGTCCTAGATGAAGGAGTAAAAATTATCAACTAGACATTTAAGATTATAGATTAAATGCTTAGCAAAGAGATAAGTAGGCCCACCAATTATATTCACAATAGGTCTCAACGGAGCACCATCCATGTATTTCTTGGAGGCCATAGATACACAAAGTGAGTGTGTTGCTCTCAATAAGTTGCTTACTAATAGAACAACAATTACTATCAGCCATGGTGGAGGTAGAGACCTCTTTAGAAATTCGCTTAAGCACATTGGTTGGTTCGAAACATCGACAATTCAATTTTTTATGTGAGGGATCTGGAAAATATAGCTCAAATGTATATATGTTTAACTTAGTTATTAATCGATTTTATTTCTCTATCTTGACCAACGTTACAAAGAAAATGAACATTGCAAAGACAAGAATTATTTCTCATGAGCTTTGGAGTGAAACTTGGCGTTGGTCTATTCCTAAAACACCTTTGGATGAAAGAGTCTGTCACTTGTGTGATACTAAGAAAGTTGAAGATAAAAAGCACTTTCTCTTGGATTGCTCCACTCTTACTCACATCCGTTTTCATTTCCAAAACATTTGCCACACTACCAACCTCCTTGATTTTTTAAGTCTGCAAAACTATAGTGATATGAGCGTTTCTCTTCTTGATTTCTTAGATCCTAAAAACTATAGTGATATGAGCACTTATTTCCCTTATTTTTTATCATAAAAATAATATTAAAGGTGTTGATATTTTGCTGGCTAAATTCTCTTGGATATGCCAACAATAGGTTTTGTTGCAAAACTGATGGCATCAGATCAGCATGAGGAGATATTCTATCCTAGTTTGGTGTGATAGAATTAATTATCCAGTTTCTTCTCTCTTCTATAAATTGTAAGCCTGTAGAGGAAAAACATATGAGATGTGAGGTGTGTGAAGAGGAAGTGCAAATGAGTAATTCTGTTGTTGTAATTTCTTGTTGATGAATAATATTGTCGATACCTCTGTTTGGTGGATGTAGCCCAGATTGGTTGGGTGAACCACGTTAAATTTGTTTGTCTTTGTTTATGCTGTGTGCATGATTTTATTTAGTTTTCCGCTATGTAACTCCTACAATTGGTATCGGAGCCTGCTTGTCAATTTTTTTAATGCTATTGCGCATAATCCAAGAGCTGTTGTCTGAGTGGAAGAAGTCGTTGCCTGGCGAGGAGCATTGTTAGCCGGTTTTAATATATGTGTATGTGTGGTTCACAGCACGTTGATTCACTGTGTGTGAATTGGAGGATGAACTTCGCATGTGGAGAGCGTAAGAAAGATAGAGGAGTCGTGAGTTTGGATCGAGGTTGAAAGGGTGTGGTTCTGCATTTCAAATGAGAGGAGCCACAACCCGTGAATTGGAAAGCGAATAGTTCGAAAATCTCGTGAATAACGTAGACCATAACCATAAAAATCAAACCACGGAAGTCAGGAAATGGGAGGGATGAGTCCAGATCTGCGTGAAGACTTTCGTTGACCTATGTGGCTGAGGCAGCTTGCGTGAAGGCTGTCGATGGACAACGTTAAGATGATGGATTGCGTTATGAAGCAACAGAGGAAGCCCTATTGCGTACGTAACTTGTGATGAATTCACAGTTTTGGAACTTGAAATCGGAAGGAGTAAGTGTTGTTGTAGTCAGCAAACTATTGGACTAGGGTCTTTAAGAAAGATGTGAGCTGGGGTGGTCGTTTTCCAACAAAATCGTAAAGTGAGTTAAATCGATTTAAATGCCATTTTTTTAAATCGATTTTGAAAAGCCAATATATATCGATTTATTGTTTGATATACCGTGAATGTTGGTGGCAATATATCGATTTATACATTTTTTGATATATGGTGGCACTTTATTGATTTAAAAGTTTGAAATATGCACTTGTGTAGGGCCTAGGGCCTAGGGCCTAGGAACTAGTTTTTTCAACGGTGGAATGTGCGAAAGGAATTGCATATTTTTTATTTTTTAAAGGGAATTTTTTAATCAAAATCAATAATTTTGATAAAAATAAATAAAATCTTCATTTATTAAGATTCAAAATTGAAAATTTTTGACACAAACTACTCAAAATGTCAAAAACTCAAAGTGCTTGGTTTGAGATCGAGAAGTTTAATGCGAGAAATAACTTCAAGATCTGGAAAGTGAAGATGCACGATATACTCGTACAACAAGGTGTGGTGAAGGCACTTTTGGGAAAATCCAAACAACCTTACACCATGACAGATGATGAATGGAGTGACATCGATGACAGAGCACTGAGCGGCATATGGTTTTGTTTGGCAGATGATGTGTTATTTAACATTGTGTCAGAGAAAACAGTTGTTGGTTTATGGAAAAAGTTAGAGAAACTGTACATGACAAAATCCTTAACCAACAGGATTCTTCTGAAAATATAGTTGTACATCTTGCGCATGAAGGAAGGTACATCAATAACTAATCATTTGAATACCTTTAATACTCTCTTGGTGCAGCTAGAAAGCATAGAAGTAAAATTTGATTCAAAAGATAAAGTTGTAGCTTTATTATGCTCTTTGCCCGAGTCATGGGATCATTTTGTTACTTCTATAAGTCTTAGTTCATCAGAAAACCTTGAATTTGATGATGTTGTTGGAGCTATGCTATCTGAAGAAACCAGGAAGAGGTCAAATTTAGAAACCTCTACATCAGAAGCAATGATGGTTAGAGGTCGATCTAAAGAAAAACGCTTCAGTCATAAAAACAACTCTCGGTCAAAATTGAAAGGGAAGAAGAGTAAGCTAAAATTCTGGTTTTGCGACAAATCGGGACATTTGAAGAAGGACTATTGGAAGAGACAGCAAAAATACAAAGGAGACTCTTCAACAGAAAATAAAGAGGCAAACACGACAGATACAGGTTCAAGTTCGACATCCGGTTCAAGTATAAGTGATGAAGTTCTATTAGTTAATTTTTTAAATCATGATCAACATTGGCTATTAGATTCTGGTGCGTCCAATCACATGTGCATTCATAAAGAATGGTTTAAATCTTATAAATCAATCAATGATGGAGTTGTTTACATGGGTAATGATTTCTCATGTAATGTTGTGGGAATTGGAAGCATCCAGATTAAAATGTTTGATGGGACAAATAAAATCTTAACTAATGTAAGACATGTGCCTAAACTTAGGAAAAATCTTATTTCTCTAGGAGTGTTAGACACAAATGGATATAAAACTTTTATTCAAGGTGGAGTAATGAAAATTTATAAAGGAATCCTATTAGTAATGAAAGCAAAGAAGGTTGGAAATATTTTTCAGTTAGAAGGAAGAACAGAGTCAGATCATGCTTCTACTGTATCTGAAAACGACAGTGATTCTATTCGACTATGGCATCAACGGTTGGGCCATATGAGCGAAAGAGGATTAAAAATTTTATCTGATCGTATGTTACTTCCTAGTTTAAAATCTTCTAAATTAGATTTCTACAAACATTGTATATATGGGAAACAAAGCAAGTAGAAATTTAAAACTGGAAAACATACCAGTAAGGGAATCCTTGATTATATCCATTATGATGTTTGGGGTCCATCTCCTACCACCTCATATGGAGGATCATCATATTTTTTATCTTTTATAGATGATTTCTCTAGAAAAGTATGGGTCTACATGTTAAAAATAAAGTATGATGTATTCACAGTTTTCAAGTAGTTTAGAGCATTAGTTGAAAACATCATTGGAAGAACCATTAAATGTTTAAGAACTGACAATGGTGGTGAGTTTACTTCAAAGTAATTTGATAATTATTGCAAGGAAGCTGGGATCGAAAGACATAGAACTACTGCTTATACTCCTCAGCAAAATGGAGTGGCTGAACGCATGAACAGGACTCTTTTCGAAAGAGAAAGAAGTATGCTAAGTAACACAAATTTGCAGAAGGAATTATGGACAAAAGCAGTATCTACGGCTTGCTATTTGATAAATCGATCACCATCAACTACAATAGAGTGCAAAATTCCTCAAGAGGTATGGAAAGGTCATCCTTGTGATTATTCTAAACTGACAGTTTTTGGTTGTGATGCTTATGCTCTAATTCTGAAACATCAGCGTTAGAAATGAGATCCTAGATCAAAAATATATATCTTTGTTGGATATGGTGATGGGATTAAGGGATACAAGTTTTGGGATCATACAACTCACAAGATCATCATTAAAAAACATGTTAAATTCAATGAATCTTCACTTGATAATCCAGATGTAGATAATAAATTGAAACAGGAAAATGTACCTAAGTTTCAACATATTCAGTTTGAAACCAGTTCAAATATTGATGATAGTCCAGATCATGAACAAGTTTCAGATGCAGATCATGAAAAAGTTTCAAATGCAGATCATGAAGAATTTCCTACAGATAATAATCAGCAAATTGTGGAAGAACCAGAAACATATTTAAGGAGGTCCACGAGAATCAGACATCCTCCTAAAAGGTATGATGATTATGTTACTTCAATTGCTTTAACCGCTAATGATGATGAACCTTTGTGCTATCAAGAAGTTGTAGAAGGTTCTAACATTAATAAGTGGAAAGAAGCTATGAAGGATGAGATGAAGGCATTAGACAAGAATGCCACATGGGATCTGGTGGAACTTCCTAAAGACAGAAAAACTGTGGAATGTAAATGGGTTTACAAATTGAAAAGGGGTGTTGATCATAAAGAAGACAGGTACAAAGCGAGGCTGGTCGCAAAAGGTTTTTCTCATAAAGCAGGAATTGACTTTCATGATATATTTTCACCAGTTGTTAAAATTGTTTCAATTCGGATTGTCTTAGCATTATTTGCTTTACTTGATTTAGAATTACAACAACTAGATGTTAAGATTGCATTTTTACATGGAGATCTAGTTGAAGAGATTTATATGGAACAACTTGAAGGGTTTGTTCAAAATCACAACAAGAAATTTGTCTGCAGACTCAAGAAATCATTGTATGGTCTGAAGCAGTCGCCTCGACAATGGTACAAGAAATTTGATTCTTTCATGATGAGTCAAAATTATATAAAAAGTGAATATGATCATTGTGTTTACTTTAAGAAATTAAGTAATGGCATATTCATTATCTTAGTGTTGTATGTTGACGATATGCTTTTAGCAAGAAAAAGCATAATTGAGATCAACAGGGTAAAGGCTCGGATGGCTAGGACATTTGATATGAAAGATCTAGGAGCAGCAAGACATATTTTGGGCATAGATATTTTCAGAGACAGGAACAATGGTAAGCTATGGTTATCACAAGAGAAGTATATTGAGAAAATACTCTTAAGGTTTGGTATGAACAATGTGAAGCCAGTTTCAGTCCCTTTTTCTTCCCATTTTAAGCTTTCTTCAAGTTTATGTCCTAACTAAAATGAAGAAAAGGAATATGTGTCTCGAATACCTTATGCTAATGCAGTAGGAACTTTGATGTATGCAATGGTCTATACACGACCAGATATTTCACATGCAGTTGGGGTTGTCAGCAGGTATATGGAAAATCCAGGGAAAGAACACTGGTCAGCAGTGAAATGGGTGCTTCAGTATCTGAGAGGCACAAGTGATTATTGTATCACTTATGACAGAAGTAGTGAATTTGTTTGCGGATATGTTGATTCCGATTTTGTAGGTGATTTGGATAAGAGAAGGTCAACTTCAGGATATGTCTTTACTCTTGCAGGTGGAGCTATTAGCTGGATTTCAAAGCTACAAAACACTGTTTCTTCATCCACTACAGAAGCAGAATACATAGCTGCTTCACATGCTTACAAAGAAGCGGTTTGGTTGAAAGGTTTGTTTGGTGAGTTTGGTAGGTTGCGGGACAACATTAAGTTATTTTGTGATAGTCAAAGTGCAATTCACTTTGCTAAAAATCCAGCCTATCATAGTAAATCAAAGCATATACGTATTAAGTACCATTTTGTAAGACAGGTTATCACTGAACGGGAGTCTCTCTTGAAAAAATGCATACAAAGGAAAACTGTGTAGACATGTTCACGAAACCAGTTTTATTAGAGACGCTACGATGGTGTCTGGCTTCTCTTGGCTTGCAAAGAAAATAAAAATAATAAAGAACGAGGTATCAGGCTAATTGTTGTCAAGGTGGAGATTTTTGAGATTTTGTTGGCTAAAATCTCTTGGATATGCCAACAATAGGTTTTGTTGCAAAAATGATGGCATCAAATCAGCATGAGGAGATATTCTATCCTAGTTTGGTGTGATAGAATTAATTATTCAATTTCTTCTCTCTTCTATAAATTGTAAGCCAGTAGAGGGAAAACATATGAGATGTGACGTGTGTGAAGAGGAAGTGCAGATGAGTAATTCTGCTATTGTAATCTCCTGTTGATGAATAAGATTATCGATACCTCTGTTTGGTGGATGTAGCCCAGATTGGTTGGGAGAACCACATTAAATTTGTTTGTCTTTGTTTATGCTGTGTGTATGATTTTATTTAGTTTTTCATTGCGCAACTCCTACAAAAGGGTCTCAATTATCTTTTTCTTTTCCTTAAAGTTTAATAAACCATATTAGTCTTAGTAAATGTAAATCATCATCATTATTTCAGATAAAATTTTAATTTAATTAATTCTTATAATATTTTTTAATTTTAACCACTCATAAAATGAGTATTTTAATTTGTTTTTATAGATATAAATAAAAATATATAAATAACCAACCCTAACATAATCTTGATTATATACTGATTTACATATTGATTACACTAGAATTTATTTTAACCCGAAGTAACAAAGAGTACCACTTGCGTCAACCTCTTAGAAGAGTAACCACAATCACGATCAGTAGTGTAGACAGAGCTTGAAATTTGATTTGCAGAAACACATTTTGAATTTATACGGGAGAAGATTTGTTGTTGCTGATCCTGATCTTTGGGATCAAAGAATTAAGAGACATCTTCAAAACAAAATGGAAAATGACACAATTAAGAGAAATGAACAGGTCAATTTAAATTATTTTTAAAAAATAATAAAAATGATTCATTTCCTATTTTCAAATTTAATTTGAAAAAAAATCCAAAATAATCTGCGTGGATCAGTGGAACAATAATCTGAGTGAGTTATCGATCTTCAATGATCTACACACGTGAAAGAAATTTGATTGTATTTAATTAGCTAAAGTTGATTTTGTTTAATTAGCTAAGATCGACAAGGGATAAGAATGCTTGACATTACAATACCCTAAAGGAGTTCGGTGCTTTATGCATCATTAAAAGTCACCTCAAAGTTCAATCTTGATGCACCACATAAGTGATTGACATTGTTAAAGGAAACAAGGAATGAAGGGTTCTTCAAAAAAAACTAAATTAAGTTGTTAATTTCTTCTTTTCCTTTTAGAGACTTATCCCTTTGGATTGGCTTCTCGTTAATTGAGAAATTTCTTGGGTTAAGATCAAAAGTAAATTCAACCTAGCCAATGCAAACAAGTTTATTCTAGAATGAATTTAGGCACTCATAAGTGATAATCTCATGTTCCCTATTTGATTTACATTGCATAACATTTCATGAAATTTCAAAAATTAAAAATTGACAATGTTATCAAAATAGGTGCAAAACGTAATAAAATTTTCATAGGATATGTTCATTTAGGCCAGGATATGGTGTATTTAACATGGAAAAATGAAATCAAAATCCGAGATTGATTATTATTATTATTATTATTATTATTATAAAAATAACATGTATAATTTATATATTAAAAAAGTTGGATTCATGGCCAACACCATTTGCATAATTCAAAAATTACAAAGGCTTCAATGTTCTAGTATAGCCACAAAGTAATTTTCTTGCCTCTATGGGCTTTCTAAACTATAATTTTACATTGAAATATTCCATATATTCTACAAAAATTTCCTAAAAATATTGAATACTTTCAATACATAGAAACAGAAAATTTTAAAAACCTCAAAGGGCCCAAATTCTTTAGCGGATACCAATTTATTTTTAGAGCTTCGGGATGTGCCTTCGTTATACACATTTTCTTCTTTAACCTGTACCACCAGCTCGATGTCACCATGTTGTTGAAGAATGTAATTGGTGTCAGTTTTCATAATTGTACTTGTGAAAATAAATTTTATTATTAAATAAAATTACTTATTAAAGCATGGGTTTCATGCTTGGGTCAATGTTTTCTAGGTCAGAGGCTTCATTGAAGGCTCCTAGGTTTTGTCTTGAGTCAATAAATTCATTGTCACTTTTATTAGACCCTTCTTCGGATTTTGTATTATGAAAAAAGAATTATTTTTGAGTCAAAAAGGTCATTTGTCACCTCCACACCAAGTGGGCCCTGCCCCCATGAAGTCGGCCTAAATTAGGGCAATTCGATCTAGCCGAAAGGCTATATATAGAGAGATCGCTCAACCTATTTGGAGCACTCACTCAACAAGTTTGATATATAATAAAGACAAGCAGAAAAAGTGAGTGAAGTGGCTAGAGAAGGAAGCAAGAAGCTCGGAAGACCTAAATCAAGTTTTTGGGAAAACTTTCTCTCACACATGCGAAGTTTCTAGGGTGCATCTGGGGCCGAAAATTTAAATATACTACAATTTATGAAGTTCTGAAGTCCGGGGCTGAAAATTTGTAGTAGGGGGGTTGATATTTTGGATTGTAGTTGCAACTGGGTGGCTGACACTTGGATGCTTTGGCAAAGGTTATATACAAGGAGGAATGGCTAACTTGGTTATTGGAGGCCTTTGTCTAGGTCTAAAGAGTCTTGGATTGTCTCATATTGATTTTAATCTACTAGTGGAAGAGTTGGATTGGTTTTCCCCTTGGAGGGGTTTTGCCTTGGTTGAGTGCCTACATCTTGTGTCTCTTGTTCTTGTGGTATTCATATACATTAAATTTGGTAATTTCTTGATGAAATATAAACTATAAATAAGTAAAATAAGTCAAAATAATTCTAAAGTAATAATCTAGAAAGAAGAATCAAACTCTAATTCATATAAGCATTGATTTCTTAACACGACATCAAGGCTAAGGTGAAAGAAGGGCTAGTTGAAGATCACTTTGTTGGCTATCATTTTAAGAAAGGAAAATAAATCTTGGAAGGAAAGGTTTCTCCCTCATTGTAACACAGTTCAAAGGCATGTAGCCACCACATCTCTTCTCAGAGATAAGCTACCATCACCCGAGCATGTTTATTTTCCATTCCATCAATAAGCATTTTTTAGTATTTGATATTAATGAAGTTGATAAAAATTGGAAAGGAAATAAATTAATTGAATAACAAGCAGCTCACAGGTGAGCAATGCACTTGGAGACTGCAGAAACTGGAGCATACACTCTACATTCAATTAATCAAGGATACATCAATAAATACATCTCAAAATAATAGGGAGTTTGGAAAAAACTCCTACAACCTAGGAACTAATCCTATCTTAAGGAGTTATGTTACAACCATTTAACCATTTCTCCATTAATACCATACAATATTAATTATTTTCAACTCTCCCCCTTAATGGAGAAAGGATTATCCCGTAGTCCTAACATCCCTCTAAACAATTCAAACTTCACTTTCCCAAGAGGCTTAGTAAAAATATCAGCTACATTGTCATATGTTTTACAATATTCAATAAAGATTTCTTTTGACTAGAATTTTTTTCTAATAAAGTGAAATTGAGAATCGATGTGTTTCATGTTCTTATGAAACACTGGATTGTTTGCTAGCTTAATGGAACTCTGGTTGTCACATTTGATGATAGTTTCCTCTCTCTTCTCTTCTACTGCATAATGGAGAAGCCTCCTCAACCAGATAGCTTCACATGCTGATGCACATAATGATTGGTACTTAACTTCAGCTGAAGATAAAGACACAGTGCTCTGTTTTTTACTGCTCCACGTTATGACCCCAGATCCAACACTAAATGCATAACCTGTGATAGATCGTCAATAATGCAGGTTACCTTCCCAATCAAAGTCTAAAAAACCTGCTAAAATAACATCAGATGTATTCGTGTATAAAATACCATAATTACTAGTACCATGAAGATACCTCAACACAATTTTTGCTGCCACCCAATGAATTTCAAGAGGGTTAGACATGAACTAGCTCAACACACTAACAGAGTATGCTAAGTCTAGTATAGTTGTATTTAGATATATCAGACTACCAACTTGTTTTCTATACAAAGTGGAATCCACCTCCTTAGAGTCGTCGTCACTGCACAATTTCAGATTATGCTGCAAAGGTGTTGATGTTGTCTTACACTGCTCCATTTTGAACTTTTTGAGCAGTCCTCTGACATACTTCCCTTGAGTAAGAAAATTCTGTCCATACTTCTAGACCTAGACAATAATGTAAACTTCTAAGGTATTTCATTTCAAAAACTTGTGACATATGCAATTTGATTTATTTGATTAATGCATCTGCATTAACTGTTATAATCATGTTGTCCACATACAAGGAAATCAAAATAATATGGCTATGTTCATCATACATGGTATATAGATTTGGCTCATTCATATTCCTATGAAAACCATGTTGCAATAAAAATGAATCAATCTTCTCGTACCAAGACCCGGGTGCTTATTTTAAACCATAAAGTGCCTTTTTCAATCTACACACTAAATGTTCTTACCCTTGCTTAACAAACCCTTCAGGCTGCACTAAATAAACCTATTCCTTTAAATCACCATTTAGGAATGCAGACTTAACATCTAACTGGTGTAGCTTCCACTGATATTTTGTAGCTAAAGCAATTATCATTCTAATAGTATTTAGTTTGGCTATAGGAGCAAAGGTTTCTCCATAGTCAATTCCCTCTTTCTGTGAATAACCCTTTGCTACCAGTCTAGCTTTAAACTTTTATATACTCCCATCTGCATTAAATTTAGGTTCATAAAGCCACTTGCAACTTATGGGTATTTTTCCTTCAGGAAATTCAACTAGTTCCCAAGTATTGTTTCTAATAATAGATTCCCTCATGAGATTGACTAGCTTCTTTATAATTTTTGGGCTCTATAACATTTAAAATGTTTGAAATTAAATCATAGTCTTACAATCTTGCTGGTAGTTGAGTCTGCCTACCTGATCTTTTCAGTAAAGGACTCACATCAAATTTTTCTGCTTCAGACCTTTGTGGGCTTGACTTGCTGATTACATCACCTGCATCTTCTTTTTTCTATTGTTGTTGATGTTGTTGATTATCCTCACTACTTTCTTCCATCAACAATGGAATGTTCCATTCTTCAAGACATTTTTCCTTATTTCCTTCCTCAACCAGATCTTGGTGTGGCATGCTCTTGACATTCAATCTATACATGCTTCCCACACAGACTTCGGATGCAACTGGTTCCTTCTTGTTGTCATTTATGACATAATATGTTTTGAAGAATTCAACTTGCAGGTCATGATCTGTTATCATTGTCACATAGATTAAGTTCTTCTTGATCTTGGTTACATACATTACATTTTTAATATGTCTGATATCACCGCCAAGCATCACGACCAGAATATCACCGTACCCCATAATCACATAACCTTTGTCATCACCTAGATAAATTTTAGCTCCACAAGTAGTTTTTTCAAAAAACTCAAACCAACTTCTATTACCTGTCATATGTGAAGATGCGCCTGAATCAACGTACCATATTTCAGCCTCATCCTCCTCAGAAGCTGAAAGAACACAATCAACTACAAATAGTTGAAAATCATGACTGTGACCTTCATCGACAAAGTGTCATGTGTGCTTTCTATGTTTATTTCTAGCCTCATCTACCTGTGTCTTAAAAAAAAACTTAGCTTGATGAATGGTTTTCCCACTATAAAAACATTTAATTCCAGAACCATTACTACTGTTACTTGTAGACATACCTCTAAATGATATCTTCTGAAAATTGCCATCGCCTTTTTGTCCTTGTGGTTGTCTCCCTTTGTATGGCTTCTTTTTTGCCATCAAAGCAAGATCAGTACTCTATGGTCTCAAATTATGTCGCCACTCTTCTTCCTGTAACAAAGTTCCTGTCATCTCTTCAAATGTAGGGGCTTTATCGTGTGCAAAAAATCCTGTGATGAACATCTAGTATTCATCCGTTATCTCGTTCAAATTAATTGTGACCAGATCAAAATCAAACACCTTCTCCCCGATGTCACCCAATCTATCCTTCAGGTCCTTGACCCTTGCAATGAATCTAACATCAGATTCATTCTCCTCCATCCTCATGGAAAAAAACTTTCCTTTGAGTGACAAGATACGATTAGTGTTATGTGTCTGGTATAGATTCTTGAGTGTCCTCCAGATCTCAATGGACAATTTACCATCTCTGATATGTGGGATAATATTGTCTTTAACAAACATCTTCAATAAAACTTTCACCTTATTCTCTCTTTTATCCCAATCTTGTATGATTGCAACCACACATGTTGCACTTTTCGGCTTATTCTCATCACCGTTAACGATCGACCATGCACTCGCTCCCTTAAGAAATATTTGAGGTTTGAATTTCCAATTGGTATAATTGGTCCCATCAAGTTTGCTAGTATCGTTGAGATAATTTTCTGTAAAATTGTTCATTTTGGACTGATCGGATTCCAAATCCTCCGATCTTCAGTCAATTCTAACCAAGTGAACAATTACAAGCTACAAAAAAAAACTTCAACATATACTAGAACCTAGTCACAGGTCTACCACCGGTTTGGCACGATCTCTATGTCTGCAACTCAAATCTGCCACCGATCTGAAAAAAAAAAATTTGTTGTGTCTGCTACTCAAATATGCCACCAATCGGGAAAATATCATGCACAGAACCATAAAAAAGGTCAGCACTCCTATCTGCTAAAAATCTATGCTGAGAAAAATTTCGTTAAGGTTTCCTCTACCAGCGCTGGAATGACCCTGAAAAATGCGTTGATTCGTACTGATCGACACTATTGTGGCTCCGAAAAACACTTTGATCAACATTGTTTTGGCTCTGAAAAGTGCGTTGATCCGCTTTGTGCTCTGAAAAATGAGACTTGTGAGAAACTAAGTTCCTCCTATGAGTCAGGTGTTTTTACAGACCATCTACTCCATTGTGAGCACTGAGGCTCCTATGTGCACTATAGCCACGAAGGCTCTGTAGCCACTAAGGCTCTATAGGTAAATCAGGCTCACCAAGTCTGAACTCTGATACCATGATAAAAACTGGAAAGGAAAGAAATGAATTGAATAACGAGCAACTCATAGGTGAGCAATGCACCTGGAGACTGCAGAAACTGGAGCGTACACCTACATTCAATTAATCAAGGATACATCAATAAATACATCTCAAAAGAATAGGGATTTGGGAACAAACTCCTACAACCTAGGAACTAATCCTATCTTAAGGTGTTATGTTACAACCATATAACCATTTCTCCATTAATACAATATAATATTAATTATTTTCAACTGAAATGAAGTGTTATTCCTGTTGCATCTCTGCGTTTATGTTTATTTATGTCTTTTATTGCGTTCCTACATAAGTCTGGATCAAGTCCTCATAGAATCCTTGATAATATGAAACCAGAAGAAGCATTCACATGGAAGAAGCCATGCATCAATGATCTCAGAATCTTTGGGTGTCTCACATACATTCATGTTCCAAAAGTTAAGCGAAAGAATTTAGTCTCTACAAGTATAAAAGGTATATTAGTTGGTTATAACCTTTCATCAAAGGCTTACATAATCTACCTTAAAGAAGGAAGACAAATCGAAGTTATCAGGGATGTTATATTTGATGAAAACCATACCTACAAAATATCCAAGGATATACTAATTGAATCTGATGAAGAAGATGTACTGCGATTTGGAGAAGAAGAGCAACATGACAAGGCACCTACAAACCAAGAAGGAGAAGAAAAAGGAGCAAGTTAACCTATTCAACCTATAATCATTCCTAAAACAAAGAAGAGGCCAAATTGGTTAAAATTCATACTTGAAGATGCTAAAGGACATGGAGAAACTAAAGGAACTTTCAGAGAAATAAAAATACCGAAGAGATATTCATGATATGCAACATACATGATAAAGTTGATTGACGTCGAACCAACTACGTTTAAATAAGTTTCTCATCAAGAAGAATGGAAGAAAGTGATTTATGAATAATATCAATCTATCATGAAGAATGCGGTTTGGGAGATCGTTCCTAGACCTAGTGGAAAATTAGTTGTCACTTCCAAATGGATTTACAAAATAAAATATGTCATAGATGGGAACATAGACAAATAAAAAGCCAGTTTTTTTGCAAGGAGTTTCTCACAAAAATAAGGAATAGATTATGAAGAAACCTTTGCTTCTAGTGCCAGGTATACTACTATTAGATCTTTGGTTTCACTAGTTGCTGCGATGGGATGGAATATCCATCAAATTGATGTCAAAACAACATTTCTAAATTGAACCATTGATGGAGAAGTATATATTTAACATCTGGAAGGATTTGAGATAAATAGCAGGGACACCCAATTTTGCATACTGATCCAAGTGGATCAAACAGGTACAAGAACATGTGGTTTAAGTACAAGGCTCAAAAATCAAAGTGTTCGGATTGATCTCAAACTAGGTTCAGATTTAATATCTTGTCTTCCTGATTGCAGCAGTGTGAACAGTTCGTCAAACCGAGCCCGTATGCGAAAGTTAGGAGCAGTCAAAGATTTGGTTTGACTTGGTGATTGGGCAAGCTTAAGGAGGAAACAATTTCACTGGAACCCGGCCACCGAATTCCAGCCAACCTAGCCGGATTTTGGGCGAATTTGTGGGACCAATAGTTTCAGTCCTACGATAAAAAATCGAGATTTTCAAAGACCGCCAATTTGATTTTAAGATATATATATATATATATATATTAAAAAGGGTAGGGCGAGCCATAACCCCCACCCTACCCAACAATCCTAACATATATATGATAAAATAAGGGGGTTCGGCGGCCATGACCCTGCCGCCCCCACACATTGCGGCCACCATATTAAATATGGATGGTGGGGGTTGTAACCCACCGCCAACCCACCTTGCATCATACCACGACCGCTAGCGGAAAGGATGGGGTGGGCTGCCCAATGTAGACCCAGCCCCAACTCACCCCACGTGTCCCTCAATTCAAAATGGCGGGGTTAAGAATTAATGCGTTGGGGTTTAAATGCGGAATATTAAAACTGAGCCTACCTAACTTCGGAGGTGTCAGGGTTTGACCACTCGACCTCCTCCAAATTAATCTGGATCTCAACCAATCCTCCAAATGAATTCCTTGGTAAATCCGCCCATCTAAAATATATTTCAACCTTCACTTCAGATGTGTGCCCAAGGCAGACGGGAGCGGGCACGGAAAACAAGGCAATGGAACCTTGCGCAGTGTGTAGGAGGGGGTTGAACCGTGATTTGAGCCATTTTTCCAAAGGGGCCAGATTTTCACTTTGTCAGTTTGGCGCAAGTTTTATATGGATTCTGCACTACTTGACACCACAAATCCAACGGTGCTGCTCGTTTCGTCATTAGAGGTCTGCAATTTTCTTCCAATTTCAGATTGGGCAGGTATAAGGGTGTAATTCCTCATTTTGTACTTGTACTTTCATTTTTCCATTTAATGAAAACATGGCCTCCCCACTATTTGAGCAGGGCTCGGAGATGTAGTCCCTCCTGGATGAACTCCGATATCAACTCTTGTGTCTTCGTGCATGATGTTAATTGCTTCTCTCTTTTTCCGCTTATGCCTTTAAAGTTCCTTGTTTAAAGCTACAATTTTCACATGTTAATTCTTTCATACATCTCAAGCAAAAGATTTTGGATCACATACTCAAGAAAGCCCTATGTGGCTTGAATTAAGCTCCTAAGGTTTGGTATGCAAGGATGGATGCATATCTCTTAAGAATTGGGTTCTTCAAAAGTTATGCTGATGAAAACCTCTGCATCAAGATAGTGAAGAATGAACCAGTCATTATACTAGTATATGTGGATGATTTTTTTTATTAAAGATGTGGAGCGTAGAATATTAGAATGTAAGAAAATGTTGGCAGTAGAATTTGAAATGAAAGATTTGGGACTCATGCATTATTACTTGGGCTTGGAATTCTGGAAGAAACCTGGTCAGATTTATCTTGTTCAAGGGAAGTACATAATCAAGATGTTACAAAATTTCAGTATGATGGATTCCAAGCCTATGACCACTGCCATGATCACTAATCTCAAGAAGTTGAGAAGCTCTAACTCTAGTCTCGTCGATCCTACAACCTATCGTACATTAGTGGGCTCTCTAATGTAGTTGGTGAATACAAGGCCTGATATAGGATTTGATGTAAATGTTCTTATTTAATTTTAGTTAGAGCCTCGTCATGACCACTCGAAAATTTGCCAAGCATGTCTTGAGATATCTACGTGGAACAATTCATCACTTCCTGAAGTATGATGGAAAATAAGTTAAGCTAACAAGTTTTACCGATTCTGATTGGGGTGGCAGTGAGACTGATGGGAGAAGAACTACTGGTGGTTATTTCATTTTGGGATCTACCATGATTTCATGGATGAGTAGAAAACAAGATCATGTTGCATTAAGTAGTATTAAAGTTGAATATGTTGTTGCGTGTGAAGTTGGAAAATAAGTTGTTTGGTTAAGGAAACTCATGACAAATTTGTTTGGAAAGCCTCTAGAGTCGACAATAATAAATTGTGATAATCAAAGCAACATCAAGATGTCTGAAGACCCTGTATTCCATGCCAGGATGAAACATATCAATAACAAGTACCATTACATTAGGAGTTTGGTACAAGATGGGGTCGTGAAGCTACAATATATTCCGACAGATGAACAAGTAATTGAAATGTTGATGAAATCTCTTCCGAACAAGAATTTCAAATAGTTCATAAGCATGCCTGGATTGGTTGATGTTACAGATTTAGTTGAGAGGGAGAGATGAAGCATCTTGTGAAAAAAATATTCTTGGGAGGACATCTGGCCAACCTATGTGTTGATGTCTAGATCCCGAATTAGGGAGGGTAGCATTGGTCATGGAGCTTTGACCTTTTATACACAATGTGCATCCAGATCCCTGGGTTGGTTTTAGAGCTTAAAAGCTTGATGGTACCTAGAGAAGCTAAAGCTTGAGTACACCTTAGTCCCACCCGATTAGAGTACCCTGGTAAGCTATCCAATCTGTAGAACTGTGTGTGCTAGAACTCTTCATAGTTCATATCATTTTGAGATCTTCCATTTACCTTTATATGTATGTAATTATGAATACCTCCTTAGTCAAGAGGGAGTGTTGAAGAAAGTGACTAGTGTTGGTCTTCATAATTGTATTTGTCAAAATAAATTTTATTATTAAATAAAACGACTTATTTAAGCATGGGTTTAATGCTCGGGTCAATGGTTTCTAGGTCAAAACCTCCATTGAAGGCTCATAGTTTTGTCTTGAGTCAATAGAGTCATTGTCGCTTTTATTAGACCCTTCTTGGGCTTTTGTATCATGTAAAAATAATTATTTTTTAGTCAAAAAGGTCATTTGTCACCTTCACACAAAGTTGACCCTGTCCCCATGAAGTCAGCTTGAATTAGGGAAATTTGATTCAAAAGAAAGGCTATATATAGAGAGGTAGCTCGACCTATTTGGAGTACTCACTCAACAAGTTTGATCTATAAGAAAGAGAATAAGAAAAAGAGAGTGAAGTAGCTAGAGAAGGAAGTAAGAAGCTGGGAAGACCTCAATTGAGTTTTTGGGCAAACTTTCTCTCACACATGCAAAGTTTTTGTGTTATAGAGAGGGTTGGAAATCTAAATCTACTATAGGTCCGAAATTTTTAAGCTAGGGGTTGAACATTTGTAGTCGAGGGGGAAAAATTCTAGGTTGTAGCTACAACTCAGAAGCTGACACTTGGAGACTTTGGAAAAGGTAATCTGCAAGGAGGAAGGGTTGACTTGGTGATTGGAGGAGGTATTTGTCTAGGTTTAAAGGGGCTTGGATTTTCTCTTAATTTGAATCAACTAGTGGAAGAGTTGGTCTGGGTTTCCCCTTGGAAGGGTTTTGTACTAGTTGAGTGCCTATGTCTTATGTCTCTTATCTTGTGATCTTCATATACATTTAATTCGGTAATTTCTTGTTAAAATATAAAATAATAAATAAGTAAAAGGAGCCAACAAAACTCAAAAATAATTATCAAGAAAGAGGAATCAAACCCTAATTCCTATAAGCATTGATTTCTCAACACATGCTCCACTTTTCCGAGCTTAATTCCAAAGTCATAAACGAATGCCTTGATGATCACCCCCAATTTGGGTGATTCTCCTCTCTAGTTGTGTCTTATTTCCTTTTATGTCTACGTTGCTATTCTATGTACCATTCATCTATGTTGTGATACCGCTAGTATAGGGAAAATTATGCCACAAAAAGAGTCATGGAAATGATGTAGTTTTTTAGACTTATAAAAAGAAAGAAAAAATAGAAGAGGTCAAAAAGTCAAAATAAATATTACGGAGGAATATAAAAGAAAAATTCAATAGAAAAAGGCAAAAAATAACAGATTAAAATATAATGAATGCAAAGTAATAATAAATAGAGTTACAAATAATTAATATTAATAATATTATTATTTGTAAAAAGTTTTCTCTCATAAATCACATACATAGTTTTCAATGATTTTCAAACCACACAATGAAGTTCATCATCGGGATTAAGATGAAAACTTCATCATCACGATTAAGATGGTAACTCTGATCTAAAATTACAAATAAATAATGTAGAGATGCAAAGATGAAAAAAAATTACAACACTTAAATTCTAAAAGATATAAATAAATAATACAATAATATTATTGAATTTAAAATTATATATATATATATATATATATATATATATATTTTCTAAAAACTTATGGATTATTAAAGATTAAAGAGTCCAAATAAGAAGTAGCATTAAAGGAATGATATATAATAATAAAAAATTAAAAATAATAAATTGAATTCCAAAGAAATATTAATGAATATTATTATTATTATTAATAACCATTAATAAAAATAAAATACTAATATAAAATTAATTAAATAAATAATAACCTTAAAAGTATAGCTATAATTTTATAAATAGAATTATTCTTATTATCGCTGCAGCAAGGCACGTATTAGGAATTCTCATTTGATAATACTATGACTTATAATTTCTTTTTATTTGTAAACGATTATTACAAATGCTAACATTATAAATAAAAAATAAATAAATTTTTTATTGTTTTATAACTATTTTTTAAAATTGTAATTGGTTAATTAGGCTCTTCTTTTATTGAGTCATCATTAAAGGCTTGTACCAACAAGCTCCTCTGCGGTCATGAGTTGGTACGTCTCACTCCAACTTCCATGAATCATGGTACGGTTTTTTTCATTTATTTAATGTGCAATTACTCTACAGAGCTTGCGTCAGATTCACCAATCGTGTAGTCTTTTACTACTTTCCATCTCCACATGATATACACTCGTTTGGGAAAAAAGGGAAGAATTTTTTTGTTTCTTTGTTGATTTCAAAAAAACCTTTGACACGGTTCCTAGGGATAAGCTTTGGCCTTGAGAATGGAGAACTCGGGGTTCCTAGGCGTTGAGAGCGATGGTGCATAGGCTACATGAAGAGGTGAAGAAGTCAAAATTAGGACTTCAGCTCAACATTTACCGAAAGTTTCAAACTATATCAAGGTCAAAGCAAGGTTGCCATTGTCTCCTACCCTTTTTGGTTTATATGTCGACAAGCTTGAAGGATGGCTAAATTCAAGGGTGATAGTATCCATTTGGGCAAGTTAGTTATAAGAGCTTCTTTTTATGGAATGACCTTTGCCCAGTTGCTAAATGTATCACCCTTTGCCGAAAGAACTGCACACTACATGAGCATTTTTGTATAAGGGTGGGGATGCAAGTCAATATTAGCAAAACGAAAGTAGTGGTTTTCTCTAACAAAAGAAAGCATAACCAACATAAGTTCTACTTTGAAGGTAACATTATGGAAGAAGTTTTAGATTACAAATACCTCGGAATTGACTTCAACATAAATTTAAGTTGGAATGGTTGTAGAAAGAAAAGAACTTTGGGGGGTTGGAAATCATTTTATGTTCTTCAAAACAAGTGTAGAGATGCATAACTATGGGACTGGAAAACCACTCTAACTCTTTTTGGGCTTCTAGTGATCCGATGATTCTCTACGGTTGTGAACTGTGGGCCAGCAGCACATCCAAGTTGCAGTGGAAACAAATTAAGAAAATTTAGAAGTGTTTGATTACAAACAAATTCAAAGTTAAAAGTGCAGTTACCTATGCTATCTTGTTAAGTGAAACAAGGGTTGCTCCTATTGAAGCAATTGCTATGGTGTGAGTCATAAGGTATTTAAAAATAATGAGCAAATGTAAGAGGATAGTGTGTTTAATGACATATTGTGCAAAAGAAAGAAGACTTGGATGCGGCAAAATAACAAATGGTTTAGTAAATGGGGTATTTTCTTGAGCATGTGTCCCACAAACAATAAAATAACCTTAAAAGTATAGCTATAATTTTATAAATAGAATTATTCTTATTATCGCTGCAGCAAGGCACGTATTAGGAATTCTCATTTGATAATACTATGACTTATAATTTCTTTTTATTTGTAAACGATTATTACAAATGTTAACATTATAAATAAAAAATAAATAAATTTTTTATTGTTTTATAACTATTTTTTAAAATTGTAATTGATTAATTAGGCTCTTCTTTTATTGAGTCATCATTATAGGCTTGTACCAACAAGCTCCTCTGCGGTCATGAGTTGGTACGTCTCACTCCAACTTCCATGAATCATGGTACGGTTTTTTTCATTTATTTAATGTGCAATTACTCTACAGAGCTTGCGTCAGATTCACCAATCGTGTAGTCTTTTACTACTTTCCATCTCCACATGATATACACTCGTTTGGGAAAAAAGGGAAGAATTTTTTTGTTTCTTTGTTGATTTCAAAAAAACCTTTGACACGGTTCCTAGGGATAAGCTTTGGCGCAAAATGGAGGAACTCGGGGTTCCTAGGCGTTTGAGAGCAGTTGTGCATAGGCTCTATGAAGAGGTGAAAGTCAAAATTAGGACTTCAACAAGCATTTCTGAAAGTTTTAGAAGCTATATCAAGGTCAAGCAAGGTTGCCCATTGTCTCCTACCCTTTTTGGTTTATATATCGACAAGCTTGAAGAGTGGCTAAATTCAAAAGGGGGTGATGGTATCCATTTGGGCAAGTTAGTTATAAGGCTTCTTTTGTACGCAGATGACCTTACACTGATTGCTAAATCTGCTCCTGCTTTGCAAGAGAACTTACTTTTCCATGAGCATTTTTGTATAAGGGTGGGGATGCAAGTCAATATTAGCAAAACGAAAGTAGTGGTTTTCTCTAACAAAAGAAAGCATAACCAACATAAGTTCTACTTTGAAGGTAACATTATGGAAGAAGTTTTAGATTACAAATACCTCGGAATTGACTTCAACATAAATTTAAGTTGGAATGGTTTTAGAAAGAAAAGAACTTTGGGGGGTTGGAAATCATTTTATGTTCTTCAAAACAAGTGTAGAGATGCATAACTATGGGACTGGAAAACCACTCTAACTCTTTTTGGGCTTCTAGTGATCCGATGATTCTCTACGGTTGTGAACTGTGGGCCAGCAGCACATCCAAGTTGCAGTGGAAACAAATTAAGAAAATTTAGAAGTGTTTGATTACAAACAAATTCAAAGTTAAAAGTGCAGTTACCTATGCTATCTTGTTAAGTGAAACAAGGGTTGCTCCTATTGAAGCAATTGCTATGGTGTGAGTCATAAGGTATTTAAAAATAATGAGCAAATGTAAGAGGATAGTGTGTTTAATGACATATTGTGCAAAAGAAAGAAGACTTGGATGCGGCAAAATAACAAATGGTTTAGTAAATGGGGTATTTTCTTGAGCATGTGTCCCACAAACAATAAAGAGATAAAAACCTTTGTTATGGATAAGTTCCACAAACGTACTTGGGCGAAAGAGCTTGGGAGAAAGAAGTATTACATTGAAGATTTTAACCCCATTCATAATCATCAACAAAAAGTGTACATAGGGGCCAATATTTCTTGTAGATCCAAAATTCTTATTACTCAATGAAGGACTAATTCTCATCAACTTCGTTGTGAAACAGGGTGCTGGAAAATACCAAAAGAAATGTGGGAGGAAAGAGTGTATTTTTTTCTCTTCCAGAAAAGTGGAAACAGAAAATCATTTCATTTTAGAATGTGAGGCCTTCAAAGACAATAGGGAAAATTATGCAGATATTCTCGCAGCTAGCTCTTGGGATAATCTATTCAGTGAAGAGTTTGTCGGCCTTCAAAGACAACAAGGATAATTATGCAGATATTCTGGCAGCTAGCTCTTGGGATAATCTATTCAGTAAAGAGTTTGTCGAGAAGCTGAGAGCGTTTATTGTAAGACTCCACAGGAAAAGGGGCGAATACAAGAATCATATGGAGAAACAATCTGTCCCATAGGCTATTTTTAGACTCGTGGACGTTAAACATAATTTCTTTCATTCTTTCTCACATTACTAATTTATCTAAATGTATGATGTCGTGTTCACATTACTCCCTGAAAATTACATGTCTATTTCCAATTTCAAACCAAATACAAATATTGTATAATACCTTACAAGAAATATGAAATTACCAAATACAAAGTACGAATGGTAAATAGTCTATAATACCCTACCAGAAAGATGAAATGGCACAGTTCCTTTTTAATAATTAATAAAATTTATTAAAATTGTGTTATCTATTTTTTTTAATAACATTATTAATTTTAAATATTTGAATTTTTTTATAGCATTATTGATTGTAAATAAAAATGAAGTGGCATAGTGTTTTTTTAATAATTATTAAAATTTATTAGATTTTTGTTATCTAATCTTTTATAACATTATTAATTTTAAATATTTAAAATGTGATTAATTTTAAATATTTCAAATGTGATTAATTTTAAATATTTGAAATATATTTATATTAAATAAATTTAATATTCTAAAAATATTTAAAAATTTATGGATATATTATATAAGTGGAATTTATGATTTAAACTTTTAATAAATAATAAAAGTACAAAAAAAAAATAACTCTCACAATTAAAATTAAATTGTGATATGAGAAGATTGTGACTTAACTTGCACGTCAAGTAACATCAAATTAATGAAGGCTCTTATAGCTTTTCTAAGACTTCTATTTGCGATTTACACCAAGGCTGTCATTAAAATATGAAGTTGTTTATAAGCAATTCATATATATATATTAAGACAAACATGAAAGGCAAATTTTGTTTACGTTTCAAGATTTTAAGAATATATTAAAATTTAATTATATATATTTTGATAAATAGTGAATTTGGTATCATGTTGATATTTGTACTTACGAAATAAATCAATTTTGTTGGTACTATAAAATAAATCACCACTAAATTAGGGTGGTAATGTGTTTATATTTTCATTGAAGTAAGTCCCAAACATTAGTAACAAAAATCATTTATCATAATAATTATAAAAGTGATATGTTCAAATTTTAAGTAATAAAATAAATGGGATAAATTCAAATTTGGATGAATAAAAAATGTTGGTTTAACTTAGGCATGGTTGCTAAGTAGCTACTAATTTTTGCATATGACAACTCTCAAACTATTTTCCTATCGTTTTATTGTAGCACTAAATTCAAATAAATATTGATAGTTAACGTGTTAGAGTTATGCACAGCAGAAACAATAAAGAATATATCCAGAGACATAAACATAAAAGGTCAGCAACAAATCATTAACATAAACACAAATGTTTAACTGGGAAAAACCCCAAACTCCGGGGAAAACCCATCCTAATGAAATTTCATTAGCATTGGCCAAAACCCTGGCCAATCCGGCCAAGTGAGCCTTCACCGCTCACCTCCAGGCCTACCTTACAATGAAGTCTTTCCAGCCTTTTATAGGCTTCATTACATGCAATACCGTGGGTCAAAACCATGGGTGCACAAAACCATGTGCCCCAAAACCACCACTGTTTACCCTAGTTCACATTGACTCTACCCTGAGTCATGTTTACCTAACAATTCCCCCCTTAAACTTGACTTGGGGCTTCTTGACTAAATCCAGCCAAAACCTGCTAAGTGAGACAACCCCACTCACTCTAGCTCTTCCCCCCTCAAATTTTTACCCAGGGTAATTGTTAACTTGACATCCCCCCTATCACCTAGGTCTAACCCAGACTTTACCAGTGATTACCCAGGGGTACGCATGCCATACCAGGTCTTACAGCAGTATGCCCATTTACATGTTAAAAAATTAACTCCATTATAATAATTTTTTTTTTTTGTTTCATTGTTGCTGGTCTTTGTATGACCATTCTCTACATTCATACATGATTACAAGAACAGCGATCTACCTACCTGTGGTGCTCCACATAAACCTTTATGCAACGTTCTCATCAACCATTACAGTGCCTACGCTTTTTCTCTCCAACCCATCGTAAAAAAAAAAAATCAACAGCATTTGCCCCAAACTCCTGCGTCATGATTAGCCGAATATAACTTCATTCATCAAAAAAACAGACATTCAAGTTTGTCCAAGACTGTTACAAGTTCTCTTGCCATATCTCTCTACGTGGTTCTCAAAGGAAGAGATTACAACATCAATCTAGACATGTACGCGGCAAATGAAAAACTTCTTTAGAAATAAATACACAGTCAAATGTTGACATCACCTAATTTTTTCAACACTCTTCGACTCACAGGAGTAGCTGATCCCGTCAGCCCTTAACTCGTGCTACTCCAATGCCGCATTACCCTGTGCCTCGCCTCCATTTCACCGATTTGGAGGAGATACAACCGAGGCATCAGATTCAACTACTTCCGCGGGCTGGACTTCTGTTATCACGGGCAGCTTCTCTGGTCAACTGCAACACTTCTGCAAGACACCGACCCTTACATATTACTTCCTGCAACTTCTTCATCCATTCAAATGTCACGCAGATCTGCCTTCATCACATGCAGATCTGGATCTTCAAACATCAGATCTGATAGATCCAATATCTACACAACCAGATCTATCATGATCTGACATAAATTTCGCAAAACATCCAGATTCTTCCCATCGGTGGTTCTGAGAGCCTTCTTAGAAAATTTATTGATCTCCTTAAGAGCCATGTCGACTACTTCGTAGATCCGATCTCCCATTCACTGAGTTATGAATTAAACAAGATACCGACTAATAAATCTTCCTCTCTGCATGAGTTTCTTGGAGATAGATCCACACCAGATCTAGTTTGTGGCACTGAAAAAAAAAAAATACAACTTCGAACGGGATCACGACAGAGAGAAATATGTCACTGTGGATCAAATTCAGCAAACATGAGATGCATGGAATCTAAACAAATTTCGCACAATATCTAAACTCTTCATCCAATGATGCTACACGCCATTCTCTTTCCATGTTGTGCCAATACAAACCTTTCCATAAGAAGTAAATATGAACCATGCGCTCAGATACCACATGTTAGAGTTATGCAGGCGAAGCAATAAAGAATATATCCGGAGACATAAACATAAGGTCGCTGACAAATCATTAACAAAACACAAATGTTGCATGGGAAAAACCCCAACTCAGGAAAACCCATCCTAATGGAATTTCATTAGCATTTAGCCCAAACAACGTGAGAAATCAAATGCAAAAATGCAAGTGAACAACACGCTCACCTCCAGGCCTACCTTACAATGAAGTCTTTCCAGCCTTTTATAGGCTTCATTACATGCAATACCGTGGGTCAAAACCATGGGTGCACAAAACCATGTGCCCCAAAACCACCACTGTTTACCCTAGTTCACATTGACTCTACCCTGAGTCATGTTTACCTAACATAACGAATTTAAAATTTTATTAGTGGAATTAAATAAAATTGTTCATAAACAAATACAGTGGGATAAATTCATTAATAATTTTAACCAAAAAATTATTCAAACCATAAATTGATTCTCCACCACCACAATGCAAATTATAGTTAACAAAAATCTCAATTTATCAAACAGTATAACCTAACTTAAACTGACTAAATTCTAAACCTTCAAACTAAATTGAATTCACTATCTTTACTTTAGATCAGTTATATTTAGTTTTCTTATTATGCTTGATAAAAATTTCTTCTTAAGTGTTAGATTCACTGAGTAGAACATATACTTTTTGTTCATTTTAGGATATTTAGATATATTTCTGATATTTATCTTTAGCATATTAGAATGTATTCATACACAGTTTATATATATATATATATATATATATATATATATATATATATATATATATATATATATCGGTGTGTGTGCGTTTGTGTTTTTGTTTGTAGTTCAATTGGCAAATAATAATATTTTTTTACCACTTTTCCAATATTCACTGTAATATTCCCAGATGCGGGTGATGTCGATCGCGCTGGTGATGATGGGACGGGGGTCTAGCAGGATGGGAGGCCACCTGCCAACCCACATGTAGGACGTCACTCGAACCTCAAATACGCTTATGCTACGATTAATTGCATTTACTCTGGGCGCTCTTCACAACCAGGTTGTCGCACCTCGATGCATCTCCGCCTGTTGTGAATTGGCTCGTCCTCCGGTTCAAATTAATGACAATTAATTGCAGATGGTCTACAGTTGCAAGGCCGACCAGCTCAAATTTATGGACCCGTCCTCTGTTCCGAACTCGTCTCCTCCGCCGGTGAATTGGTGGTGTAGCCCAGATGCTGGGATTGCAAATGCACACACAGTCATTGGTAAGAGGAGCTGCATCAACTGCTACCTGGAGCTAGGTGAAAACCTCCATTTCTCACTAACTGGTTCCTGTATGTTGGCCTCTGTCTTTCTGAACTCGCATTCGACTCTGTCCTCTGTCATTTCCCCAGCTCCCTGGCTTTCTAGCCCCGTCTCCGCTGCAAACATGCCTCGTCTCAGGCACAGAATGCGTTGTAGGCGAGGCTCCACCAGGTGCCCAGTGAGGCGTTCTCCTTCCACCTCCAGTTCGCCTTCTGAGTCTTCTTCCCCCGCGGACAGCCTTTCTAGACTCCTCCGGGGTCGTCTTCTCCGTTCTGGTCGCAGGCTGGACTCCCCCTCGTCTTCTTCTCTCCCAGCTCAATCCCACACTGCGCTTTTCTCTTTCGTCTACACCCTCAATCAACCGAGAGTCACTGCTGCTATCTCTGTCGTATTTCTTGAGGAGCCCCTGGACTAGAAGCACCAGAATCCTTCAGATGGGCAGGAGATAAAGGGCAAAGCTGGGCAGGAACAAGTGCTTCAGGACTCTGGGGAGAAGCCCAGCGGAAGTAAGGACACTGTGCTGGGCGTCACGGGGCAGGGCCAAGTGGAGCAGGTGGTCCCTCCTCCCTCCGGAAAGGTGATCCACTCTGTCAAAGACCTGTACAATGAACGTGGCGAGCCGGACAAATACTGGTGCAGGGTCGAACAAGTTTCTCCTGATGAGTAGTTTCGCTTCTCTGTTTTGGTTACTTTGCTTCATTTTGGCCTTCTTCTCTGGGCGTGTTTTTGATTATCATGCTGTTTCAAATCATGTTTTTGTTTATGTTAGTTACAGTCTCCAGCACTCAAAGTATCTCGCTCCCCTGCGTGGGAATTTTCATAGTGGTTTCTACAAGCTGGTTTCCCTCCTGCAGGGCAGTCTTAAACTCTGTTTTTTGTATGTCTAAAATGGCACAAATTGGGCAATGACAAGGCCTCGGCCCGCTGTACATTATTTCTTCTGTTAATAGATCACTTTTACTTAGAAAAAAAAATATTCAGTGCAATATGGTATATTAGAAACATTTTTTGGTTTGGAAGTATGGTTCTAAGATTTTGATTCGACGTTCACATACTGTACGTCTGAGGTCATTAGTAGTAGTAATTGTATGGCTATTGAAAAACACTTTGTTTGTCCATGCATGTATGTCTTCATTGTTTTTTATTCTAATTTAACTATACTTAAACTAAGCAAGAGTATCTACAATGTAGCCCTTGTTCAAATGTGGTAGTTAGTTCATATCTTTCAAAATTCAATAATTAAGCTAAGCAGCATGGAAAATTAGCTATGCATCCTTGTTATTAATATTGTTAATAATAGAATTTTAGGTCAAAAGTATGTAACAACCCCAAAATTTAACATGCAACTACATATATCAAATATGCAATTAATAATCAACACACAAACTATTAACAATCTAGCATAGAAATTTCATAAACACGAGCAAAGATGACTTACCTGTAACGACAACATTCCTTACTTGAGACTTCGAAGTGGAACAATATTTGAATCCCGCTAACTGAAACAAAGTTTTGGGGACAACTCTCCACCCAACCGTAGGCTCAGCTGCACGTAATCTTTCTACAGTTGGCCACCCCCAAGCCCTCAATCAACGTACCACTGCCAAGGAATCCTTTGTCTCACAATACCTTTCTCCCAAGAGAATGGATGAACGAATGATGAATCTGATCTTCCTTAACGTCTATTAAATCAACCAAACAATGGAAAGGGAACCGCATGCACACATTCCATTCCACATGCAACTTTTACTTCTTTATTTTAAGTTTTACTTTATTTAATATTACTCTTAATTTAACTCTTTGTTATTTTATTTTATTTTACTTTTTGTTAAATTTACTTATTTTTACTATTTTTATGGTTCTCTTAGTTTAACTCTTTCTTATTTTTTCCTTTTTACTTTTGTTAACTTCACTTATTTTATAGTTTACTTTATATATTTTTATTTAGAACTCTAGTTTATTATTTATTATGTTATTTATTTATTATTGTTCTCTTTATTATGTATTATTTATTTACTATTTATTTTAATATTATGTTATATTATTTATTTATTTTTTATTATTATTATGGGACATTACATACTCCCCCTCTTTAAGGGACTTTGTCCCG
This sequence comes from Pinus albicaulis, assembly GCA_034641835.2. Lineage (NCBI taxonomy): Eukaryota > Viridiplantae > Streptophyta > Pinopsida > Pinales > Pinaceae > Pinus > Pinus albicaulis. Next base: position 420,988,148 of record CM076571.1, read on the forward strand.
AAGTTAAGTTAAATCATTTAACATTATATTTATTTAGCTATTTATTACTTCACGTTTGCCCAACACCCTTTGTTGAACTATTATAACCAGCAGGCATCGAAAGTTTCCACAACACCCGGGAAATCTCAAGGAATCTCTGTCATTTTTTCAACTCTTGGAACCAGGCATAAGCCTCATTGATCTGTACCATATCCCAAGGCTAGCCCCAAGGCTCACGCCCGACTCAAACCTCATCTGCCCCAAGGCAGGCATCCAGTCCTAGTACTCAATGATTCTATGCATTTCGCAAGGCTAGCCCACTCCCTCCACCCTCACTAAGGCGCACAACACCAGGCATCGAATTCCTTACACCCCTTCGAGACTTCGGCATCCCAATCCAATATGAGGCACTGGGCCTCCTCAAGATGGTCCCATAGCCTCTCAAGAGTTATACAAGAAAAAGGAACCACTGGCATATGTAGTGTTGATTGAGCATGTCCCTAGCTGATATGGTGTTACATATTTTGCCTCGTAGGTATTGACTCCCACGAGATCATCAAATAATCCGGCCCTCTCGGCCTTGTGAATCACCACATCTCAACATGCAACCAATGCATTAGTTATAATAATAATACACTAGAAAATAATCCATATGTCAACTCTTACATATCATCATGATAACATAACATCATTGTTTATCACCACATTTTGAATAGTAAAGAACTACATGCTCATGCATGTCATAAAATGTGCATGCAAGTACCACATGCTTCACCTTATAAAATATGATCACAAGTTATAACATCAACATATTTGCATCAAAGATATATCATGACATCACATAATAAACTAACCACATATCAATATAACCTTATATCAGAACATCATAATCTGCATGCCACATTATGCATATCATATTCATCATGAACATATAGCATCATTATTTAAATAAATAAGAACCACATGTGTGCCATTATCCTCATACCATCATATCATGAAACATATACAATAATACACTATAAGTATTGTTGTTATGAATTAATTTCATTTACTTATATAAAAAATGAATACTAACTATGAATTAAGATTATTCAACAACACTCTAGGATCTAGGATATCTCACCAACCATTAGTGTCATGTTTTCATCATGATACTAATTACTTTCCGATAATCATTTCCACCTTTTTCAACGAGGAAGTTGACCATTTACACCATAGGTATACTCATTTTAAGTACATCATTAAATTTTAAATAAGCCTTATCATCTTGAGCCTTAACTTTTAGCCATGTATTCTTATTTCCTAATGAAAATTAGTCAAATTCATAATTAAGATATTATTGGTTGCACAATTATACCAAAATTAAAATTCCATGACCACTATTCATATTAAAGTATCATTCTACTCAAGGACACACATACAATAGACCATCATTGTTTAATTATTTTTTATAATTAATCCACTTGTACAAAGGGATAATTAATCTTCAGTGTTTTATCCATCACAGAGTAATCATCATTGTTCACGTTCAGAAAGATTGGCTTATCTCATCTCTCAATACCACTTGATCTATTTTATTATAGGTGCACCATTCCTCAAGTTGGACTAAGGATTATTTCCCTTCATTTTTGGCTTGTCTAACACTATCTTTGGTTTATATTTGAACCACGAAACCACTACTACCATTATCTTTCACCAAAAAGTTTTATATGCTTGACGTGCTTGATAACTTCTACCATTTGTCATGATATAAATTGGATAAATATACACATAATTACAACAATTTATATGATTAATAATAATAATAAAACGTCGAGGCATGATTTCATTTGACATTAAGATATGACCTCAAGACTTGATTTTGTAATACCACAAGAGAATAGTGTAATACGAAGACCATAGTCGTTTAGGTCATGTTCTAACGAAGTCGGCAAGATATTCTTTGCTTGGGAATCTTTATTTTCTGCAAATGGCACAAAGCATAGCGGTCTATTGGTCTTTGAATGAATTTTTATCTCTGAATTGGCCCATGGTCATGAATGAGTATCGGACATGGAATTTGATAACAATATAGATTTAAATTGCTACACCAAAGTCTTCAAGGCATAATTTAGTTCTTGAGCGCTTATATATAAAAAAATTGCACTCTTAATTTTAATAAAAGGACTTTGATAACAAAATGTAGAGAGAGCGTTTAGATAACAAGTTAGTAGGCCCGAGTGATTATATGAGGGTATTTTTATTTTCTGCGAATTTGTTGTTGAAATAACCGTTAATCATTACTAAGTGGAAATGAAACAATGGGGGCATTCCCAAGGATGGAACCACAAACGTCTAAATTAAAAGCAAGAATATTTTATTCAAAAAAACAAAGATAATATACATAAAGTATTTATGATAACTTTAATTAAGTATTTTCTCAACATGACGGGTAATTGTGAAATCTCAAAATTGGGTTGATTTTAAATTCATTTCAAATAAAAATTATGGATAAATTTAATTAAGTATTTTTCTCGATATTTTACATAGAGATCATACAGAATGGAAACCTGCTTTGATACCATATGTAACAACCCCAAAATTTAACATGCAACTACATATATCAAATATACAATTAATAATCAATACACAAACTATTAACAAGCTAGCATAGAAATTTCATAAACACGAGAAAATACGAATTACCTGTAATGACAATATTCGTTACTTGAGACTCCAAAGTGGAACGATATTTGAATCCCACTAACCACAACAAAGTTTTGGGGACAACCCTCCACCTAACCGCAGGCTCAGCTGCACATAATCTTTCTACAGCTGGCCACTCTCGAGCCCTCAATCAACGTACTATTGTCAGGGAATCCTTTGTCTCACAATATCTTTCTCCCAGGAAAATGGATGAAGGAATGATGAATTTCATTTTCCTCGACGTCTATTAAATAAACCAAACAATCGAAAGGGAACTGCATGCACACATTGCATGTGTCAACATACAACTTTTATTTATTTATTTTAAGTTTTTACTTAATTTAATATTACTCTTAATTTAACTCTTTCTTATTTTATTTTATTTTACTTTTTGTTAACTTTACTTATTTTTACTATTTTTATGGTTCTCTTAGTTTAACTCTTTCTTATTTATTCCTTTTTACTTTTGTTAACTTCACTTATTTTATAGTTTAATTTTATATATTTTTATTGAGAACTCTAGTTTTTTATTTACTATTCTATTTATTTATTGTTCTCTTTATTATGTATTATAAATTTACTATTTATTTTAATATTACGTTATATTATATATTTATTATTTATTATTATTATTAGGGAAAATTACAAAGTAATCATGAAAAACTAATTAATAAATGATAAGATTCTTAAATATAATAAATGATAAAGGCTTTTAGTGTAGATATTAATTTAATTTAAATAAAAATATTAAAACATATTAGAATAATGTATGTATAAATATATAAATAATAGAATAAAAATTATATAAATGGAATATATAAGATGATTATAGTATAGGAAATAATTTAATAAATAGTACGATAAAGTATTAAGAAATTATTATTATTATTATTATATTAGTATAAATAGTATTACTGGAAAATTATTTATATTATATAATAACTAGAAGAATAAAGAATAACTAATTACTAATGGTTAGGTTTAATAAAAAGAGAAAAGAAGAAAGAAGAAATTAATTTAGAGGCAAGAGCCATAATCTAATTTTCACAAATTTTTCACCCATCATTCATGTTTATATTGTTAGATCGTTTTTCAATCTCAATCACTCCTCTAAAATTTTTGTGAAGATAGTGAGAAATCTTAGCCAAGACACGAGAATCCTCAATACAAATGTGATGCAAAGTCTTAACAGAATGCTCGGCGAGGGCCGAGGATCGAGATTGATTATGTTTAATGTTTGCAGTACGTTCCTTAATTTTAAGCCTAATGAAACACTTGATCTCTCCTACATAGGGCTTCCCACAGAAACAAGGAACATGCAAACCCCTTTCAAGCTGAAGGGGTTAATCGGGTCCTTCACTGACCTTAGAGAAGAGAAAATAGTATTGAGCGACATAAAGGTCGCATAGATATTATTTTTCTTTAGAATCTGAGAAATCTTGTCCATGGTCCCTTGAATAAAAGAGAGGTGAACAATGGTAGAAGGCTTGATAGGGTCATTCTTAGCTTTGGGATCTTTCGTTGCTTTTTGGAAGTCTTTCAAACCTTGGTTCTTTTTATAACCATTATTCCTGAAAACATTTAAAAGACGAGCTTTCTCAAAGTCAATATGATGACTATCATAAATCTTGAAGGCTTTGGCAGTAAGGGTGCTTAAGACACTGAGCTTCTTATGGGGATGATGATGGGAAGAGACATGGATATATTGCTTAGTGTGAGTTTTTTTAACGAAAAAACCTAATGGGAAACAGAGCCTTCAAATTTGCTGGCGATGAGAACATCAAGAAAGGGGTCGTTTCCATTAACCTCAATTTCCATTGTGATCTTAATAAACTTAGACTAACTACGCATGTGGTGTTTAAAGTCTTCCAGCTTATCACGACCATGGCACCCGATAATAAAGATATCAAAGACATACCTTTTCAAAAGCGTAGGCGGAATAGCGAAGAAGCCAGGGCTTTTGTCTCAAAATCTTCCATAAAGAGAATTTTCACAGTAAGAGAGAGAGGGGAGCCCAGGGAAACTCCACATGTCTACTCGTAAATTTCATCTTGGAAACTAAAGAAAGTATATTTCAAGTAGATCAAGCATGTGGAGATGGGAAGAAAATAACCAACATGTTATCGGGCCTTTAATGCGCCCGATATCACCCATTCACCATACATAACTATGTTATGCCCATAAAACTGCATCCAATATGGACGAGGGACCATTGATGGGAGAGTAAGCTAGAGATTCGAATTTTTGAGTTGCTGTGTAATATCCCAAAATAGGGAAATTCTAAAACAATGAGAATATCTTAAGATATTCTAAAGTTGGAGCTATAGAAATACATGAACACAATAATGGATGTTCAGTGATAAATAGACTCATATGATGTGTTAAAAACACATAGCCATCAAATTAGTGAAACAACAGCAAAATAAGAACTTCTACACATTCCCAAGTGGGGAAAATGCAGCAAATAGACCCTGAAAACATTATTTATGAAGATCTGTGTTTTTACTGGGTGAAATAACACTTGGTTCCCTTAGAATATTATATTAGGCCCTCACATACAAAATGGGATCATAAATAAGTCCCTTTTGATATGTTAAACAGACCTCCCGGCTTCATATCAACTCAAAAATAGCCAAATCCCATGACTTAAGTGATGCAGAAAAGACTGAAGAAAATAAAAACGTTATTTCCTGAGGGTTTCTGCAGTATAATGATAGAACAACATGGATCTGGAACTCAATGGAACAATATTCTAAGAAAATGAAGATTTGACCTCCTTATTGCATTATAAAGCCAACCCGGCAAGGGTTTCATGAAAGTATAAGTACAAAAAGAGCGGATCTGAATATTCAGCTCAGAAAAATGCAATATTACTGCAACATTACAGAAATATACTTGAATAATACAAAATAGGGATGACAATCCCTTCCTCTAGCTTTCCGGGAGAAGGGTTGGTCCTTTCCCTAGGAAACTAGCTCAGAAACAAGGGTCTTAACCCTGCTGCAGCAACTCTATGCAAAATTACACAGTTCCTGCAAGGGACTGCATTGTAGGAGATGAGGATTACTCTGGCCTACTTCCAATATATGAAATATGCTTAGAAATCTTCCTAGCTTATCTCTCAAGAGAAGGAAGGCACCTTCTACTGAGAAACAGACCCGGAAGTGGTGTTAACAAAACTCCACTGCAACACCCTGCAAATCAGTAATATCCTGCTACAGAAATAACGTTGGGACTGAAGAATGGTGCTTGGCCTCAAGCCTAGATGTGGAGAAATACAGGACAAGCTCTCCCAAGAGGCCTCTCAAGGGAAGAGGTGGGATTCCCGCTTGGGAACACCCTGTGCTCAATAGCACTGCAACCCTTCTAAACAGCAAGAGGAAGCCAAGTCTAAACAAACAAGATCAAATGATCAAATAAAAATAATCCATAGAAAAGGCTCCCATCCTCTCGATATATAGCAAGTGAACCTCTCCACATTGGGTCCCATCCATATGTGCCATCAGGCCCATGCAAGTTGTCCTCCACCAAAACTGCGCTATCCATCAAGGAAGTTCAATGTATCTAGACAGCTTTGTTGACTTGGTCAAAGTTGATTGCTTATTCTTACTCCTTTCACATTAGGAGTGTTATTGATCCTTCTAAAGAGGTTAATGGGCCTCCCTACCCATTTATTCACCTACCTAGTGATAAAACAACTCTAATATTCCATTTAGCTTGGAGGCTAAAATTTTGGAATATTACAGTCCTCCCCTCCAAAATGTTGCTTGTCCTCAAGCAACTGTATAAGGAGAGAAAAAATCCTCCCCTCCTCTTCTTGTGGCCTCCTCATCAAAAGTCTCCACCACTGCTCAAAATGATCTGCTACAAATCTGTCCTCCAATGTTTCCTCCCAAGCATGCAAAACCATATGGCTTACATCATAGAAAGGTGGAAGATGTAAGTTGAAACCTCCCTGTTGTCTAATGGCCTCCTCAAGGTAGGAGTGATGATGAACATGGGGAATATTATTCCCAATGAGCGACTTCCACACCCATGCTATCATCCAAATGAAATGAGCTAATCTAGTTAGCTCAAAAAGATCCTCAACCCCTAGTTCATACAATGTGTTGGGGTTGCATGGAGAGATTGGATTCTCCCACCCAAGTGGTTTCTCCCTCCATTTATGATAAGTATGGGGTTGTTGCTGCTATTGGGCTGAAATATTATGACCTCCAAGAGTGGCCCAAGCTACCCCACCATACAAATAAACCATGAAGTGCCTCCTCCAAAAACTCAAGTTTTCCAAATGGCTCCTCCCACATGAAGAAAAGAGATGTAGTTTGGAAATCATGGGCTGCCCATTGCTTCTCCTGAAACATGCATCATGAAAAGTAGGTAGAATCATACTCCCAATGGGCATCTTCAACTCAAATCCCACTCTCCAAACAAAGCTTCCCATGAACATAGAAATATCAGCAACACATGGAAGAAAAAACCAATAGAAACAAGTTGTCATATGACAACCGAAAAGTGGATCAAGGTCCCACACAAGGAACCAACGCAGTGCATCCTTTGCCTACATCAAATCAAACAAAAACAAGTGCTTTTCCAACCACTTGTTTTTTGCCACAATCATCTTACAAGATATTAACATGAAAATACAAAGTGGTGTCAATGGTGCACACCAAAAATCATGTGGCTTCCCCCATAAACCACCAATGAGATAGCCAATATCAATGCTACAAATGGCTTCAAGTACATCATTATACAATATGCAAGAAGGAATAATCCTCCTTGGTACAATATGTTGCTCATATAAATAAAAGAAGTACAAAACATAAAGTGAAATTGTACATTATCCATCATGTACTTGAGTTCTTGAGCTAAAATGGCTCAACTGGAAATTCTGCCTCACCTCCAAAGAGTAGGGAAGTGGCTGTGACATCCTCTCTACACCATCCGGGCTATGCATCTCTCCATATGCTGAAGTATGTCATGTTGAATGCCCTCCCAAATGAACTCCTCTGCCAAGGAAAGATATGCATCAAAATGCATGGAAAAGAAGTCCTCATGTGCTGCATGTAGCAGCTTCTCCTTGAGCTTAGAAGATCTAGTCAAGAAGACTATGCCATAAGAATAGATGACCATATCATCCACCATATATCTGTCATCTCTATCAGGGTCATCAAGAATCATGCAAGCACCAAGATCCTTGGAGTACTCTACCAAGAGTTGAGACCTCCAATATGGATCAATCCTCCCAAGAGACAACGCTGGTGATCTGGCATGTGAAGCTCTCCTCATGCTACTGCCTGCTACTTTGACATCCCCCATGCCAAAGTCTTCCTCCAAACTCTTCACCTCTCCAAAATCCAAGAGTGGTGAATCAAATGGCAAGATTTCTCTTACTAACTCTAGATTTGGTGGCCTCCCCGGTGGAATGCCTCCATATAGTGAGACATCAATGGTAAGAGAAGACTGTTCATATGGTTAGGCAACCTTGCCCTTGCCCTCATAGCGCAAACCAGTCTTCCTCCTCCTTGCACCAGCTTTTTGAAATAGGTAGGGGTGTGTGCTCCTTATCAAATGATGATGTCCTTCCTCCCTACCTCCTCCTTCCATCAATATCATCTCACAATCATGTTGCTCATTGATTTTACTTTTCCTTCCATATGTGAGATCCTGGGGAACTTCTTGCAATGACACAAGAAATCCTCCAGTTGGATCATGTGCTCCTCCTTCCTCTGCATGAGGCACTAGATATGCCCTAGATGTGATAGCGCTGTAACCCCCATCCTTCTCTTCATCTTCAATATGAATAGGAGGTAACTACTCAATAAGAGGATCCTTCTTTGCAAAAGGAACATTCATGCCCTCTTGTCCAAGGTTATGAAACAAGGATCTTGCCTCTAGCAAGGTATCATGCAAGATTTGAGCTCCTCCAATAGGTTTCTAAAGTGGTTTTGAGTTTGTAGTTCCTCCCAACTTATGCAAAAGTTTCATTGGTTTGATTGTCTCATGTTTTTTATCAAACTTTTCTACTAATCTCTTAGTGAACTTTGCAAAAGAAGAAGTATGAACATTTTTCAATGAAAATGACTCAAACATCCACCAAGCATAGGCTTTACCTTCAAAGTGCAGTGTTGCAACTCTGATGGCTTCATCTTCAGAAACTTGGTACTGCTGCAAATAAGTATACAACTCCTCCACCCAAGCTTTGCCTGAACAAGTTGGGGATCCATCAAAGGTAGATAGAGAAAATCTATCCATGTCATGCAGCTTGCTCCTCTCCACCTTGATCTTGCAAAACTCTTTGAAAGTGATATGATCTCTAAACTTTTCAGTTTGAGATTCATACTCTTGCAGAAAAGTACTAAGAGTTTCCCTCCTTGGCATTTTCTCTTCTTTCATCTCTTTCATAGCAGATCTGGGCATTTGACTATGATGTGCATACTAGGGTGTAGCTACATGCTCACACCTATCATGTGCCAATATAGATCTGGCTCTAGATCCAAACTCCTCGAGAGATTCCATCTCTCCTCTCATCTTCTTAAGATCTTCATTGATGCTCTGCATAGATTTTGGAAGAAGCTTTGAGAGCCTCTCCTCCTTTCCTCCTCCACATAATGGAGTCTTCTTTCTATTCATCTCTCCTTATTTTTATAGAATCAAGGCTGAGTTCCACAGGCTGAGCCAATACTATGCTTTGATACCATTGTAATATCCCAAAATAGGGAAATTCTACAACAATGAGAATATCTTAAGATATTCTAAATTTGGAGCTACAGCAATACATGAACAAAATAATTGATTTTCAATGATAAATAGACTCATATGATGTTTTAAAAACACATAGCCATAAAATGAGTGAAACAACAACAAAAGAAGAACTTCTACACATTCCCAAGTGGGGAAAATGCAGCAAATAGACCCTGAAAACGTTAATTCTGAAGATCTGTGTTTTTAATGGGTGAAATAACACTTAGTTCCCTTAGAATATGATATTAGGCCCTCACATACAAAAGGGGATCAGAAAGAAATCCCTTTTGATATGTTAAACAAGCCTCCCGGCTTCATATCAACTCAAAAATAGCCAAATCCCATGACTTAAGTGATGCAGAAAAGACTGAAGCAAATAAAATCGTTATTTTCTTAGGGTTTCTATAGTATAATTATAGAAAAACATGGATCTGGAACTCAATGGAACAATATGCTAAGAAATGAATATCTGACCTCCTTATTGCATTATAAAGCCAACCCGGTAAGGGTTTCATGAAAGTATAAGTACAAAAAGAGAAGATCTGAATATTCACCTCAGAAAAATGCAGTCTTACTACAAAATTACATAAATATAGCTGAATAATAAAAAATAGGGATGATAATCCATTCCTCTAGCCTTCCGGGAGAAGGGTTGGCCCTTTCCCTAGGAAACTAGCTCAAAAACAAGGGTCTTAACCCTACTGCAGCAAATCTATGCAAAATGATGCAGTTCCTACAAGGGACTGCACTGTAGGAGATTAGGAGTACTCTGGCTTGCTGCCAAGATATGAAATATGCTCAGAAATCTTCCTAGCTGATCTCTCAAGAGAAGGAAGGCACCTTCTACTGAGAAACAAACCCGGAAGTGGTGTTAACAAACCTCTACTGCAACACCATACAACTCAGCAATATCCTGCTACAAAAATAATGTTGGGACTGAAGAATGGTGCTTGGCCTCAAGCCTATATGTGGAGAAATACAGGACAAGCTCTCCCAAGAGGCCTCTCAAGGGAAGAGGTGGGATTCTTGCTCGGGAACACCCTGTGCTCAACAGCACTGCAAACCTGCTAAACAGCAAGAGGAAGCAATGTCTAAACATACAAGATCAAATGATAAAATCAAAAGCATCCATAACAAAGGCTCCCATCCTCTCCATATATAGCAAGTGAACCTCTCCACATTGGATCCCATCCATATGTGCCATTAGGCCCATGCAAGTTGTCCTCCACCAAAACTGCGTTGTCCATCAAGGAAGTTCAATGTATCTAGACAGCTTTGTTGACTTGGTCAAAGTTGACTGAATAAACATGATCCCATCTATGTTCACAACCAAGGATGCTCAAATTAGCTGCTTATTCTTACTCCTTTCACATTAGGATGTCATTGATCCTTCTAAAGAGGTTAATGGGCCTCCCTACCCATTTATTCACCTACCTAGTGATAAAACAACTCTAATATTCCATTTAGCTTGGAGGCTAAAATTTTGGAATATTACACGCTGCTGGCCACTTTCTGGTTGATGTGATTTGGTTTCCATCCACCCTTTCGAAACGGAGTAGTGTAGCCTGTTAAGAGAATCCTCTCTGTTTCCGATGACAAAGAAATAGACATTCATTTCCAATTTTAAATGTTACAGTTTTTGAAATAAAGAGTTGTGAAGGAAATTTGACTTCATAGATTCATTTACAGAGAGCTCCGAGTGGCCACTAATGGATTAATAAGTACCTACAAGATTTATAGGGGCACGTTCTTCTGATCTATTTGTTTGCTAAATCCCTGGAAATTTATGTGGGAGTAGTTGTGAAATCATGCTTCCAATACGAAGATATATTCGTTATTTCCATAATGTCGTCGGTGTCCCCTGCTCTCGTTCGACTCGCTCATGCCTGCCCACAATGCATCCCATCGTTGGTTGTGGCCAGGTCTCTGATTTGTTGAAATGGATTTACAATCAGACGACGAGCTTGGTGGTGTTTGTGTTTGTGTTTTTTCGGCAGTGAGACATTCCTGTCAGGAGAGCAAGGAAAGGCTCTTCCTACTGTTGGACATTCCTCTGTGGATGTTAGGGTATTTTTTTTTTACCATAGCTTTTGGTCTTAAAAAATTGCTAGTTTTTCTTTGTAGAAAGGTTAATGAGATTGCATTACCAATAACCTGCAGAAGTGTATGCATAGAGCAAATTATACAAATCAACTAATAACCTTCTAGCTGTTTTGCAGGTTCTGGTGATATGGTTAGATTTTCGTATTGCTGGCATTCTAAACCATGTCTTTATGTATCATTATTTGAACTGAATCGTGAATATTATAAAACACATATATGTGGTAGAGATTTACACAGACTATCTTGAGGATTTAGAGGTGAAAGAACCACTTTCCTCCAACTTTCATCACTCTTGCTATCACAATGTATATTTCTCGCTTCTCGATGTTTATCTCTATCATGATAACCAATATTTTGAATTTACAGAGAGTTTTATTTGACCTCATCATTTTATTTAACATCTTGAATATCAGAACTTGATTGTTGAATTTGGTTATTTGGAATACAGCATTGAGACAAACTGTCATTTTGTAATAATTCAAAATTGGTTAATTATGTGATTTCTTGATTCCAAAATATTTAAAGGTGTTTATATTTTTATAATATTTTGTGTTAAAATTTGTTTTTTATGAAAAGGAAATTATATATTTTAAAAGATATATATTTTTATAAAATTATATAATAAGAGAAATACTTATTATTTGTAAAAAAAATTATTTTAACTTGATTTTATTTGTAAATGAAAACTATTTTTAATCACATTTTGTTTTAAATTTCATGGAGTTTTATTATTATTTAATTTTATATAATGTATTAATTATTTTATATTTAAAATATTACACATTAAAATGAAAACGAATAATTTCAATGTTTTTTTAGTAGAGTGTGATATTATTTATTTATATATATATATATTAATGAAGAAAATCAATTATAAAAATCATAAAACTTAAATATGTGATAAAGATTTATATATAACAATTTGAGATTTATAGGGGAAGGAATTATGTTTTTCAAAGTTTTATCATTCTTATCATTATCATTAATATCATTATAATACAATGTCTTGATACATTTGAATTTAGTTAGGAGAACAAATTGTTCACCAAATCACTTTGAGTTAAGAATTTTTATTTTGTTTTAAAATAAATTATAATTTTGTTAGTTTTATGATTTTTTTTTAATTTCAACAACTTGAGATGAATTATGTAGTAAGTGGTTTGATGCTTATTAAGTATTGATGTTTATAGTTTATCCATTTAGTTTAATTAAATGAGCTAGTTTTACCATTTTTCTATAAAATTTATATAAAATTAAGTATTTTAATTAAAACAGGAAAACAAATCTTTTAAATTTGAATTTATTGGGGAAAAAGCATTTTACAACTTTAATATGTTGTAGTGGTAGGTAATATATATATATATATAAAGAACCTAGAGGGAGGATTACCATTCCAACAAACCAAAGATAAACCCATTTCATGTTCTCCATAGTAAGCTGTAAAACAATAAAACATATTGTTTTTATTAAGTAAAATATTTATTATATTCAATCTTTTAAAAAATAATATATTTAAAATAATTTAAATTAGATTAGTTACTTCTTTCTTTATTATTATGATATGAATAACTCTTAAATTAAATCCAAGAATAATATATTATAATTTAAATTAAATTTATTTTTCAATTATGGCATTAATAGTATTAATGTGGTTTACAATCTACCATAGAGGACATGTTGTCATAATCTAACATGACATAACTTTACATTGAAAAATAAAATTGAATAAATTAAAGAAGGTAAGAGATCAATGAATTTTTTTGAATATCTTAAAAAAGAAGAGAGAAGTGTTATCAAATCACCATAGTTTTTTTTACTTAAAAGATTGATAAGGTTGATAGTGCAAAATTGTTTTGGAAAAATAGAATAAACGTGAGTATAAGATGGACAATCTAAGAGAAAGTGTTTTTCATCTTCAACCTTCTTAAGATTGCACAAATGACAAACTCTTACATTCTGTCATGTCTCTGACAACTACCAAACATTTTTTTTTAATCTAATTTCCCCTATCGAATGTTTTGTAACAATTACAAATTTCAACTAAATGCAACATTAGAGTACAAAGGACACACAAATTTCACTCATAAAGGTTAATGAGACTATTAAATTCTACTTGGAATAAAAATTATAACACACATAGGAAGCATTCTCGTTTTCTTTACAAAGATGGTTCCATATAATATCAACATGTTAAAAACATATAGGAAGCATTCTTGTTTTCTTTACAAAAATGGTTCCATATAATATCATTATGTTAAAAGTCATGGTGTTACAACGTTGCACTAGGTATGTATTACACCGATTATGGCTTTACACCTTCCTATATACATTACATAGCTAAGTTTTCCACTATCCATATATATAAGAGCATAATTGATCACATCCTTCAATGGTATAAAGGTTTGGGATTGTATCGATTACACCTTGTTATAGGAGACTAGTGATTTCAATGTGTAAATTAGACTTTAACCTGCATCTTACCAAGCGATTTAGTCGGGGTTAAGTTACATAGTTAATCAGACTCTAGCCTACCTTAGGAACCCTCCAGATGTCTCACACTTCATGTTGGTGGTAGGAAAATGTTCATTGATCCTCCCACCATAATGAGGCCATCCTCGCCCTCATGGTAGTTTTGGAATGGATCCAACGGTTGAGATTTGGGTTTATTTCTCCTTTAGTTTCCCTATTCGGGGTTTTTCACTCCATTGTTCCTTTGTCATTCAGACGCAAAAAATCATGTCCGAGAGTGAAACCCTTGGAAATCATATGGCATTTAGTGCCTAGCTGACAGGTTTCCTTCTCAACTAGTGCAAGGATCTTCTCAGTCAACTACCATTACCAGCGCAGTAAGGGAAATAAATTATTTTGGTTTTCTTTTTGTTCTGGCTTCCCAACCCTGAACATGTTACAGAGTATTTCATTTCTTCTAGTTTCCTATAGGATTAATTTGTGGTTGATGGAGGATTTTTACCATCGAGGTTATGAGCCTCATAGATTCCACCTTGCTCAAATGTCGCATCAAATGTTCTGGTGTAGGATGTGTTATGGAAGATCCCTTTACAGGTCGAATACCTTCCCCTTTGAGCCTCATTCCAAGTTAGGGTTGTATATATTGTCTTATATTTATGGTATAGCATGAGTTTGAGCCCTTAATACACAATAGGTAAACCTTTGTTGTTTATCTATGTTCACTCTAGGGTATTGGCGAGTCATTTCAGCTCCCCTTCGTTCATCGGAAACACAGATGTTTCGGCGCGACTCAGGTAATAATGTTCCCCATAACTGGTCCTTTTTTATGTCCCTTTCATGCCTCAGAATCGGTAATCATCTAAATCATTTCTCTATGTCGCCTGTGTGCAGGGTTTGAACCTAAACCTGGAAGGTACGTTTTTGTGTTCTTTGTTGGTCTCCTTAAGCAATATTTGACTCCATCTGTGCCAAGAACCTCATTCTTCGGTTCCTATCCTCAACAAGTTTTCTCCATACTACTCTAGTCGACTTCGGGTTAAGAGAAATTTATGCTTGTCACTTGCTTCATCAATTGCACAATTAGTGTCCTAATTGGCTTCCTAAAGGAATTCTTTCTTAATATGAAGCGTTGACTCAGATTTTATTGTAAAAATTTTCTACCGAGGGGTTTTTCCGTGTTAGTTAATTTATATATATTTACTAGTTTCCTTAAATATATTTTCATGATCACTATGTGATTGTCTCTGATCCCATTCAAATTATTCCTCTCTAAGACTGTGTATGGGTCTTTAAGAGATTCTATAGCCTTACATCATTAAGGGTTGTTAAGGGACTGCATAATTTGATTGTTAAGGGTTTTATAAGAAACTATGAGATCTTTTATCCTATTGAATATGTTATCCTGGGTTCTCCAGAACACATGCTTAATTAGAGAAAAAGGTATATGGTTTTTATTTCCTTGAGGAAATCTCTATATTTTGACTTGATTAAGTTTCCTTGTCTCTTTACCAATTTTTAAACATGAAGTTTGTAGTTGTGGCTCGGGTCCTCTTCTTGTATGGAATAATTTATATTTTAAAGTAACGACCGTTGTAAGAAAATATTAATTCGTTGGAAAGATGAAAGCATATTTTGAGTTCTTGCTTGGATTTCCAAGTTAAAATAATGTTCTTCTCTATGATTTTCGGTTCTACCACTATTTTTATAGAAATAACACACTTAAACAGATATATCTATGTCCTTTTATATCATACTCAAGACCACACACACACACACACACAATATATATTTATATTTATATCTTACCGTTGTTCCTTCAACAGAAATTGCATACACACACACACACAATTTTATATCATATTGTTGTTCCTTCAACATTTACCAATGATAACTCGCAGTTACCTATAACTGATCGTTACCTTAGTATAATCTCCTAATTTATTTGTACAACAAAATCTACTAATTGAAGCTCACAACAAAACATTTATAATCTACGTTCAGTCCAACCAGAACCTGTAAATTTTGTTTTTTTGTTTTTTTGCTTAAGGTAAAAGAGGTTAAAATAAACCAAAGTATTTACTCCAAGTCTTTGGTGTTGAGATTCAACAAGAAAAATTTCAGCACCCACACCTAGTGCATTAAGCACCTACACTAGGGTGGGGCCCATAGTGCTATTTTTGGGTGCATGTCTATTTTAGTTATCCCTTAATTAAGATGGACAATAAATTGTAATCGATTCTCAATGATGACTTGAAATAGTTAATTGAGAGTGATAAACTCAGTTAGCCAGTGGATATTGAGTTAGAGGTAGTTGGTGAGGCATGCAGAGTAATTCTAGTTGTAACAGAGTTCGAAGTGTAGTGGTGCATTAGCTAATGCAGGTTGTAATCAGTTTAACTCAGTTAAGTGAGTTAAACTCAATTGTGCTAGTTGTAACTAAAGATGCACTAGTGAGAGATCAAGTGAATTAAATATTAATTAATTCACAATTAGTGATCTCACATGCAACTGAGGATTTACTATTATTAGTTGCATGCATGTCAGATCCAGTGGAGACCTAGTTGAGTTCTAGGTGAAAGGGAAGTTGACTATCAGTTGTAGGATTATTGGGTTGTACACATGCAACCAAACACCCATTGGATTGGCCATGATACTTGCGTAGTCAAGGAAGGCAATAATTCCTATCTTTTAGGGATTGTATTCAACAGAGATTGCGCAAGCAAGGGAGGCTATCTAGAGGCTGAGACTTGGCTATGTGTTGGTCAGTTTTGTTCATGACAGTGTGAGAGAATTAGCTGAGTACTGGAGGGCTCTTGTGAGAAGAGTTTTGTATGTAATTGTTTCATAGTGCAGCCCAAGCCGCACCTTACCCACAATCTGCACCTCAAACACAAATATCTTTTACCTCAAGATTTCATCAATTATCAAACTAACCTTTTAAGCAGAACTTATCTCCCTTAACAAACCTATGGTTATAATCATATATAATATTCACTTTTTGAGATATAACTCAATGGTTGTGACCTTAGATTAAAACCTTATGCCGACAACTTTTTATATCGCCTCCACTTAATGAACTATCCGTACAAGGTTGTGACTTTGGCTTAAAACCCCGGTGCCAACAAATATAAATGTTTGGGCCCCACAATCTATATGCTGCGTCAAATTAGAGGGATTTCGCATCTCACCATCGATTATATACACACATTCATCCAACGGTCATCGCATTTTAAGATGCATGATATTTAAATTTTTTTATACCATGCGAAATGGGTGGTTTAGGCTTGCAACGTGTCACCTCTAAACCTTTATTGCAGTCCCTCAATAAATACCACTTACCATTTATGTTCCTTGCGAAAACGCTTTGTTGTTTTCCAAAACCGGTTCACCATTTCTGCGCGCCAATGACTCATGGTGCCAAATCAAATTATGGGGTTCCAACCTTCATTCAAGTTCCATAATGCTTAATTATGTCCTTCCTCATTCGATGACATTCCATTGCAACAATCAATTCACTGAACCAACACAAATTTCAAAAACGGTGATAAAGAATGTTTCTCTCGAAATTATTTCTAATTTGTATGATTCCACCTTGATTTTTTTATGCTTTCGACTCATCCAGTTTCAAAAAACTCACAAAATCTTCGTGCGATGTCAACATTCAGAGTTCTCCTCCGCGCAATGTTATTTATCATCAAATAACCAGAATTCTCCTTCTCCGTTAATCCGCTCTCCTTTATTATTATGTATGTTGTTGGGTTACAACACAGCTCCAGTCCAATCACCCAGAATAATTGAAATCTGCACTTGCTCCAGACTTAAACACACAGATTTTCAATCAAATCTTTAAATGCTTAATTCCTTCAATATTAATTTAAACTCTGCATCATCCATTTAACTAATGAGTTCAATAAATGCATAATAGAGAATATATCTAATTTATAACTCAGAAAGTGGAGAGCAATGTCAGCACCTTCAGTATCGAATTTTATAGGGTTCCCAACACAAATTAATACCAGAACATAGTTTTCACATCAACTCAAATCAATTACTCATAAAATGGAATTTATAGAGTTTTAGCCCATAGATTGATTACATCAGTTTCCTGCAATTTGTTTTTCCCAATTCTCTTCCTCTATCTCTACTTTTCGTATCCTGTACCTCTCTCTATGTCTTTTCATGCCTTCAAGGCTTACAATTTATACAAAATTTTATCTGAACCAATTTTGGTTCAGATCCATACTTTACTCAACAATTCCTAATTTTTCTAAGTCCTCATTAATTCCAAAAATCTCTCTTTTATCCCTAAGGATCCTCTTAATCCCATAAATTCATGAAATAATTCCTAATTCTCTCATGTTATCCAACATTCGGGAACATTTACAATTATGCTCACAATATTAATTAAATCCTATTTTAAATCACTCAAAATATTTAAAATTGTGCTTAGAGAACCAAATTCTCTTTAAAACATAAGACTCCCTAGGTCTCTCAAATAATAAAAAATAATTGAGCAAGATGCTCCTGCATCAGACTCCCAATGTAGAAAAATTTCATAGACTCCTGTCTATGAGGTTTGTTGCTTTTTTGTAATAATGCAACAATCACAAGTATGAATGAATTTTTACCTCCAGGATTCCAAACTCTATTCTTTAGTGATTTCCTTGCTTCTCTCAACTGTTGTTTAAATATTCTGCTGTCATTCCTTGCTTCTCATGGTTGCCATATCTTCGTTTGCAACATTCGATTGGATTTTCCTTCGATATTTGTTACAGTCTAGATTTTTATCCACCTAATTCTCTGTCTGCATCTTTTTCCCTTATGTTCATTTTCTATCAGCATCATCAAATTTTCTATTTCTCTATCCAAATTATTTTGTTGTTGTTGTCCTTTTTCAAAACTCTTGCTGCCTTCTTTTTCTTCAACTTCTACTATCATTTTTGAGATTATTCCAATTACCATTGTAGATATTTTTGCCTCCCAAACTTCCTGAATATCTTTGAAGATATCTCCCTCTGCAATATTCAATTGTTGTTCTGCAAATTTACTTTTAAAAAATAAATTTCTCTTTAATTCCTTGACTGTAGTAACATTTTCTCCCACTGCTGCAAATCCTTTGCAATCTTCATCGAATATCATAGCCTTATCCTTCATTAGAATACACTTCTGATCTTGCTTCTTTTAAATGTTTGTGTACATTTCTATTTCTTTCTTCCTTCATCTTTATGACAGCTTCCAGTGACTGTCTATCACCTGCAAAATTTTCAAAACTTGCAATCACCCCCAAATTGTCAGTTTTAAAAACACATGACTCAATAGTTTTGTTTGATGATTTTTTCATCAACTCCTTTTTATGTTCCAAGTCTTCTATATGACTCAGAAAATATTCAGTAGTCTCCATCTCAACTTCCTCAGGCATATAATTTGAGTACTTGACATCCTTTATTGCTTCTTATTGCTTTTGGTCATCATTATGAGCCAAATTTCCTCTGTTCTCAGCTTTAGCAGTTTGTTGTAAAATAATATGTTCCTCCAATTGTGTATGAATTTTCTCAAAACTCAAATTCTCTCTCTCTCTGCCATGACATTATCTGTAAACATACACAAATTTTCAATTTCAACATCATAAGGCTCACTTGCCTCAACTGATGATTCAAACATCATTGCTCCTTTTTCAAGTTCAAAAGAAATTTGTCCTTCTCTAGCAATTCCATTTTTTTGTAAATCCACTCCTTTGAGCTTCTTTGTCCTCAATAGAACATCTATAATTTGTCCAAGCTTCCTCAGCTCCTCTATTAACTGCATATCCACTTGTTTCTCTTGTAGCTTATACCATTTCTCCTTCTTTCCCATTATGTAGTTGTATCTCTGGTCTCCTTTACTTTTCTAGAACATTTCTATCGACGATGCCAGTTGAAAATTTAACTTAGTCTTCTCTTTGATATTAAATATCTTCTGCATAATTCCTCTTATTTCATCTTCATATTTATCAACGTTGTCTTCTGTATCTACAACCACATTATCAATTAAAGAGTTAAAATATTTACTTAACTCTACAATTTCTTCTTTATCAGGTTCTGCAAGCTTCATTCCTCCTTCTAGTCCTTTGAGCCATCTTTCCAAGAACTACATTTCCATGTGAAATCTTTCCAACATTTCTTCACAGCCTTCATTTTCAGTTTCACTCTCCTTCTGGCAGTCCTCTTGAATTATCTTGTTTTATGTATCATCACATTGCAAAATTATTTCATCAATTTCATTAAACAAATTCATTTGTTTACATCCTTGGAATATCACTACGGCATTTTCATTATGCTTCTGCTCCATAACAACTTTAACTGCTTGTCTTACACCAAACAAAAATTCATCTATGAATTCTTTCTGTTGCAATAAATCAGTATCTTCCTCCTCTAAAAAGCATCCTTCATCATACTTTACCTCAAGAACTGTATTCATTTTTGTGATAGTTTCACCAGACTGTCCATCATCTTCTGCACATCCTGCAAACACATACAAACCATGAGATTTCAAAACACAAGGCTCTATAGCCTCATTTGCTTCTCTTGTTAGCATATATTTAAATTGTTCTGGAGTATTCCAATATTCCATGGAATCTTTCTCATTGTCCTCTTCACCCAGAATTTCACCTTGTTCCGGTCCACAAATGGAAACTTCCATTTATGATTCTGCTTCTCTGAGTTCTTCTACCAACCGCTTCACTTGTCTCTGTCGTAGCCTTCTCTATAACTTAGACCACTTTACTGTCTTTTTCTTCAAGACCCAACCTTCTCTTTGGTTTTCCTTTAGCAGCATTTGTAACTCATCGAGTTCTTTTCTTATTTTAGCCAAATCCTTATCAAGCTCCTCCTGACTCATCCGATTATTGCGGATTGTTTTAGCACCTCTTTCCTTCATCTTGTAGCCTTCTTATGTACCTTCTCTATGACTTCCCATAGTCATCTTCACTTCTGTGTGAGCTTCAACACCTGAAACCAATCAACTTCCTTCTGTGTTGATCTCCTCACCAAACTTCTCCTCTGTCTAGTTTCCAAGTCCTATTTTCCTTAGAACTTGCAATGAGAAATATTTCTCACTCTCTGGTTGCTACACTCACTTCTCTTAAGGACTTCTTGTCCTTATCTATTCCAAGCCTCAGCTGGAAAAAGTTTTTGCTACAATCTTAAGATCTTTAAAAAATTCTTCCTACAGTTTTACTGTTGTAGTCTTGTGCCAAACTTTACCATTCATTCAACTACTCCAAACTTTCATACCTTTAAAATTATGTCTCGGTTGGTTGTCTCGTGTCTTTAGGATCTCCTTATTTGCTGGCCTTTACCATTCCTGTGAATCTGCTTCTGTAGTTCTGTCTCCATGCTTCCACTGTGCATTCCTTCAACATACAGCTGCTACCACAACAATCAATCTTGAACAAGACTTTAATCCACATCAATTTAGAATTTACACAAAAATTTAATTTCTTTCTTAATCATTTACCTCACCAGCAATATAACACTATTCATCTCTTTCTCATGCAATCTGTGTAAATATAGTATAAAAACTTCTCAAAACAATATTCCTTTATTATCACAGTCTACCATCTGGGATCATGATTGTTCTTCTGCAAACTTTCCTTGGCTGCAATAACTCTCTATCTTAAGGAAAATATCAATCTGTTCATACCTTGTTCAGCTGCACGCAGAATCCCTTTTTGCTTTACTATAATCACCCTTTCTTGCAATTTCAATTGTATTTTTCACAATTCAGTTTCTAACTTATAAAGAAAATTATTTCGGCTCTGATACCACTAATGGTGTAGCCCAAGCCGCACCTTACCCACAATCTGCACCTCCAACACATATATATTTTACCTCAAGATTTCATCAATTACCGAACTAACCTTTTAAGCGGAACTTATCTCCCTTAACAAACCTATGGTTATAATCATATATAATATTCACTTTTTGAGATATAACTCAATGGTTGTGACCTTAGATTAAAACCTTATGCCAACAATTTTTTATATCTCCTCCACTTAATGAAATATCCGTCCAAGGTTGCGAATTTGGCTTAAAACCCCAGTGCCAACAAATATAAATGTTTTGGCCCCACAGTCTATCCACTGCATCAAATCAGACAAAGTTCGCATCTCGCCATCGATTATATACACACATTCATCCGACGGTCATCGCATTTTAAGATGCATGATATTTATTGTTTTTTATACCATACGAAATGGGTGGTTTAGGCTTGCAATGTGTCACCTCTAAACCTTTATCGCACTCCCTCAATAAATACCACTTACTATTTATGTTCCTTGCGAAAACCCTTTGTTGTTTTCCAAAAATGGTTCACCATTTCTGCGCGCCAATGACTCACGGTGCCAAATCAAATTATAGGGTTCCAACCTTCATTCAGGTTCCATAACGCCTAATTCTTTCCTTCCTCATTCGATGAAATTACACTGCAACAATCGATTCACTGAACCAACAAAAATTTCAAACACATTGATAAAGAATGTTTCTCTTGGAATGATTTCTAATTTGTATGATTCCACCTCGATTTTTCTATGCTTTCAACTCATCTGGTTTCAACAAACTCGCAAAATCTTCATGCGATGTCAACATTCAGAGTTCTCATCCACGCAATGCTATTTAACATCAAATCACCAGAATTCTCCTTCTGCGTTAATCCTCTTTCCTTTATTATTATGTATGTTGTTGGGTTACAACGCAGCTCCAGTCCAATCACCCAGAATAATTGAACTATGCACTTGATCTAGACTTAAACACACATATTTTCAATCAAATCGTTAAATGCTTAATTCCTTCAATATTAATTTAAACTCTGCATCATCCATTTAACTAATGAGTTCAATAAATGCATAACAGATAATGTGATCTAATTTATAACTCAGAAAGTAGAGAGCAATTCCAGCACCTTCAGTATCGAATTTTACAAGGTTCCCAACGCAAATTAATACCAGAACATAGTTTGCACATCAACTCAAATCAATTACTCATAAAAGGGAATTTACATAGTTTTAGCCCATAGCTTGATTACATCAGTTTCCTGCACTCTATTTTTCCCAATTCTCTTCATCTATCTCTACTTTTCGTATCCTGTACCTCTCTCTATGTTTTTGCATGCCTTCAAGGCTTACAATTTATACAAAAGTTTCTTTGAACCAATTCTGGTTCAGATCCATACTTTACTCAACAATTCCTAATTCTTCTAAGTCCTCATTAATTCCTAAAATCTCTCTTTTATCCCTAAGGATCCTCTTAATCCCATAAATTCATGAACTAATTCCTAATTCTCTCATGTTCTCCAACATTCGGGAACATTTATAATTATGCTCACAATATTAATTAAATCCTATTTTAAATCACTCAAAATAATTAAAATTGCGCTTAGAGAACCAACTTCTTTTTAAAACATAAGACTCCCTAGGCCTCTCAAATAATCAAAAATAATTGAGCAGGATGCTCCTGCATCATTTCATGATCCATGCTGAATATACAATAGAAGATAGTGGGGTTTTTTAGCTGTAAGATTTCCCCAGGAAATTATCTGTGTTGTGTGTGATTTAATTCTTCTTCATGTTCATGTGATTAGCGATTGTGTTTTTTATTCCGCAAAATATCTGTAGAAGCAATTCAATATTTAAATTTATTACATTGTTAGATCAGGTGAATACAATATATACATGCATGTTGTATAATTTTCTACATGATATGAGAGCACAGGAAATTGTAGAAGTGAAGCAGGAGCTAAGTTTGTGATTGGATAGAATTCAAATTTGAAAAAGACTTTCTTGGTGCTACAGTTGATTCAAGATCGAAATGGCTTTCAATGGCTTGAGTTTGGAGTATGTACTCGAGGGAAACTCAAACTATATTTCTTGTAAGGACAGGATGGAGGCAGTACTCAAAGACAATGGCTTAAAGGAATTCATTGACACTGATGTTCCTAAACCCGCTATGACAGATGCTGCAAATATTTATGCATGGAAAAATAAAGTGGCAAAGGTGAGGAGGATCCTGTTGGAGGGAGTATGAGACCACATTGTCTCAAACCTCCATGGGAAAGCCACACCATATGCAATATGGAAGGCTTTGACGTATCTATTCCAAAGCAGCAGCGACCATAGGAAATTGGCACTCAAAGATAAACTCAGGAAGATCAAGATGGAAAAGGCCGACAACATTCCAAAATATCTATCAAAGTTTTTACGATGTCGAGATAAACTGGTGAGCGTTGGAATAACATTCGTTAATGATGATTTGGTGAGATTGGCTCTCCTAGGACTTCCCAAGAGTTAACACAGTTATCAAGACTCTGTCAATGGAAGGGAAAATTTGCCAGAGTGGGAACGACTGTGGTCAAATTTTGTGCAGGAGGAGTTCAGACAGAACACCAGAGATGGATCTTCATCTAAGAATGAATATGAAGAGGATTTTACTTTGGCTGCCAAGGCAAGTAAGGGGAAGGGGAAGAAATTCCATTCTAAATTTGAGTCCAAGAATGGAAGAAGTGGAACATGTCTAAGGTGAAGTGTTTTCACTGTCACGAGCATGGGCATTTTGCTACTAATTGTCCACAAAAGAAGAAGAATAATAAGGCTGGAGAATCTACAGCTAGTGAGGCTCTTGCCTCGCAATTTGAGCTTGACTTCTCATTGATCACATGCATGGTGTCCAGTGCATTGGGATCAGTGTGGTATTTGGATAGTGGCGCTTCCTTCCACATGACGGGAGACAAGAAACTTTTCAATGGCTTGGAGGAGAAAGATCTCCAGATGCATATTGAAATGGGAGATGACGGGCGGTACAGTGCTACTGGGATTGGTACCATTACCTTCCAGAGGCAGTCATGTAAACCATTTCAATTCAAATATGTAATGCATGCACCAGGTTTGAAGAAAAATTTAGTATCGGTCGCAATGTTGGAGGATAGAGGTTATGATGTTGTTTTTAGTGAAGGAAAATCTTTCCTGCGACATAAAACAACAGGACAAGCCAAGAGGTTAGGGATTCAAGTTAAGAATCTCTACAAGCTGGATTTAGATGGCTGCATAGCAATGATGGGCAAGGCAGATCAAGTGGTGAGACGGGATGAGGGCGAATTATGGCACAGGAGATTGGGCCATCTTCACTATGGAGCCTTGAAATTCATGTAACAGATTTCTACTGGTCTTCCCAGGGGTAGACTTGTGCAGTCAGACACATGCAAGGGATGTACTATGGGAAAATATGTAAAGGCCACCTTTCATGAGAAGGAGAACTGAGCTTCGGGGATCCTTGAGAGAGTTCACACAGACGTGTGTCATCCTTTCTATGTTGCTTTGACAACAAAATATAAGTACTATGTAATATTTGTTGATGAATTTTCTCATAAGTGTTGGATCTTCTTCATGCATAAGAAAGATCATATATTCTCTAAGTTCTTGGAGTTTAAGTCACTGGTGGAGAAATATTCGGGAAAGAAAGTGAGGCTCTTAGGAGCGATAATGGTGGAGAATACAACTCTAACGAATTTAAGAACTTTTGCAACAAAGAAGGAATTTGAAGAGAACTCATAATGCCTCATAACCCACAGCAGAATGGGGTCGCGGAGAGAAATAATAGAACGATCGTGGGTGCAACACGAGCGATGTTGCATGATCAAGGCCTACTGATGCATCTGTGGGCGGAAGCATGCAACACAGCAGTACATGTGCAAAATCGTTGTCCTCATAGCATACTTTGGATGAGTACACCTAAAGAGGCTTTCACTGGTAAGAAACCTAATGTTTCACACTTTAATATTTTTGGCTCATTTGTTTTTGTGCATGTGACCAAGGACGTTAGGAATAAGATAGAACCAACAGCTGAGGTTGGGATTTTTGTGGGATACATTGAAACACCCCATAATTATCGTGTGTATTTGCAAAACAACAGAATGACTTTTGTGTGACGGGATATAAAATTTGATGAGGAGAAAGCCACGCGGTTGTCCCTTGAGAGGGAGCTGGACTTGCATGCAAAGGAGGAAATATTGGTTCCCAAGGATGAGTCTCAAGATGTGGATCAGCCACATGAGGAGGTTGATGGAGTGGAGGAAAACACTCATGCAGAGCCATCCATCAGCAATGGCAAAAGGCGCACCACGGAAGCTAATAGATTGAGGCTTGATGTTGTGGATAATGTAGGAGCCCCTACTTCACAGTGAAGACAGAGACAGTCTCCTAATCGATTTACTGGATACATGGCTCTTATGAGAAAATGTATTGTGACTGAACCATCTTCCTTTCAGGAAGCAGTGCAACAACCAACTTGGGTTGATGCAATGGTGGAGGAGTATGACTCCATTGTCAAGAACTAAAAAGGTATGCTTTTGATGATCATTTCAGTGGCTTTTTAGTAGAATTTGTAAACATTTTTGCATCATGAATTTGGAAAATAATAAAGAATTATAACAAAACATGTGAGAGTTGATATGTAAGACTTAACCGCTGATAATTGTTATTTTTCTGTGCAGGAAAAGGTGAAAACGAGGAGTTGCCGTTCCAAAGGAAAGGACAAAGACGAGATAACTGCTGTCCCTTTGAAGGGGAACCGAATGCAAACAAGGCTAAGAAGATCAAAGCAAATCGGCCCGGAAAAGGAGGAGAAGACACCAGCTCGGCGGAGAAGAAAAGAAAAGATGAAGGATTAACAGTTTGGCGAATCCCTCAGGATCTTTGATCCTGAGGGATCGCTGCTTTATTTATCTTGTTACTTGGACATCTCCGCCGTCACCTTTATATAAAGGGACAACACTGTTAGCTTGGGGATGATACTTTTTATGTAATTTTCTGTTAAAAATCAACTTTGATCATCGAGTCTCGTTGAGAACTGGTTCATTGTACTTTTGTCTTATGCATTAATATAAGCTTGGTGATTATCTCATTTCTGTGTCTGGATTAACTTAAGGCGGTGTACCCTTGGAGGCTAAGGGCCCGGCCCCGGAGGACACTTGCTTCTGTATCACTACGATTTGATTTCTGCGTGGTTTGCTTATCATTGTTATTCGGTAATCTGATATGCTTTATAAGTCGCTATTACATGCTCTGTTAAGATTAAATCATTAAGGTTTTTACAGATAGAATTGTGTATTGACTCTGCATTATGTTACTGATCCTTTCAGAGTTGATTGCAGGTTATTAGTCTTAACCGAATATTCTTACTGTTCTGTTACAGAGCTTTTGTACTGAACATTCATGTCATAGATTCATATGAAGTTGTGTTCTTCATGATTGTTGGATTCAGAAATAATGTTGTTCTATTTGGAAGCACAGTCGTATCCCTGTTAATTAAGATTGATCAGATTACTATTCCAGCGTGTTGTGTGCGTATACGATTTACTAGTGTTGTTCCATAATTTATCAATAGTTAGTGTTGTTCCATTAGTGTGTTCTGCTTGATTTGCCTTAAGAGTGAAAGATTGTTATTTGATTGCGAAGAGTGCATTTGGGTTAATAGATTAAGTTTGGTTACGACTCGCGAGACTTAGTTGTTCGATTGCTGTTCCATTTTGATGTAGTTCATTCCAGTTATTTTTCAATTCTTTATTTTCTGTTCCATTTTGCTATCTGCCGTTCCATTTACTCGCATTTGTTGTTTTAGTGTGAGAGACGATCTAAGGCTGTAGTGAGCTTCGGCATTCACTGTCTAGCTCCCAGACCCGTGGTTTATGCTCTAATTTCCTTTCCATCAGTTTCCAAAGGGATGGGTTAACACTGCCGAACCCTTGACTGATAAGCTGCCTAGTTTTCTGAATGTGTGATTTATTCTTTTGAAGTAACTTAGTTATAGATAAGCATCTGTTTACTCTTGTATTTTTAAACACTGTACTACTAGCATTACTCTGACAAGTGATAGCCTCAGACTGAGACACTCTTTGGAATAACAAAACGCTCCCGGATTGACATATTAATGTGAGGTAATTAGAGGTGAAAGAGACCCTTTTTATAGCTCTACATTTTGGCGCCGTTGCCGGGGAAAGAGTGTAGCCATTTGTATTTTTCAGAGTAGTGTACAAACCTGCTAGGGAAGCGTTGGATCTTAAAAACGGAAGGCAAGAACCTACGTGCGGAGCATGTAAAAGCCCTGCTCCACTGTCCGCTTTCCTAACAGATTTGTTTTTGCTTTGTTTGAATAGAATTTAGTAGTTCATTTGAATGCATGACTAAGCAGAAAAGAATATCAAACCTCCATCCAAGCCTGAAAAAGCTAAGGGGCCGGTGACCCTTGGCCGAACGACCTTCATAGACGAAATCTATAAGAAAACAGAATCTCAGCCATCAGTAGGCCTCAAGAAAAACATTTCTAAACCGCCTACTAGTTCCCTTCAGGCCACAGGATCACCATCTGTAGCCTGTGCTGAGGTGCATAGTCAAACTGAAGAGCAGGACTTTCAAGAAATTGAAAATTCTACTCCATAACTATTGCAGGAAGGGAATTCCAGCAACTTTTGTGAAGGAGAAGGAGAAACAGGGGAAACCAAGGAACCAAAATCTCCTATTGGAACAAATCAGCCATTAAATAGCCCAGATAAAGGGAGTGCTGCGAAAATCATTGTTGAAGGAATCCAATCTCCTCAGACATCAAGTATTCTCATTATTCCGGATAAGGGAAGTGCTATTAAAACTATCCCTGTCAAAACCATTCCCTCTCAACCTAGGAATACCCTCCTAGATATCCCAGAAGGTTATTGGCATATATTCGATCCCATGGCTCAGAACCAGCCAAATGCTCAAACCTCTACATTACAATATCTTATAGTGGATTCTGCAGCAAATGCACCCATGAAAGCTATCCCTCTTCAGCATATCCCTACATTTCACGGTCTCACATCAGAAGATCCGGATGCATTTTTATTCGAATTCGATGTGTTATGAAGGGGGTATGATTACACCACCGATCCCCAGAAATTGAAATTATTTCCCTCTACATTAAAAGGGGTTGCTTTAAGATGGTTTATGGGACTAGGTGGCGGGGTTATCAACAATTGGGATCAAATGAAAGAATCCTTCTTAAAAAAATATCAGGATTATTGTAGGTCTAGAGAATTAAAAGACGAAATATTCCAAATGACAACCAGACCGAATGAAACATTGGAGGAGTATGTGGAACGTTTTCAGTACAATCTACAAAGATCTCCTTATGCATCGCTACCTTTACCTGATAATGTGTTAAAAACTGCATTAATAAGGGGCATGAAGGAACAATGGATTGAAACATTAAACATCATGGGAAAAGGGGGTATTTATCAAGAGAATTTTGCTGACATCATTGATTTATGTATCAGGAGTTCGAGAGGCAGCACAAGAATAAAACCGACAGAATATGATCGGTTTGCAAGAGATAACAGAGTATCAACAGAAGGAGTAACACGTGCAGAAATTGGAAATTTATTAGAAAATTTCAAAACTGATATTCTGGGGACACTAACTACACAACTTGATATTGTGCAGGCTAAACAGAAGCAGATGGAGGCAGAACAGAATTTGGCGATCTTCTGCCCCCGATGCAGAAAAAAACATAGCCACAAGGAATGTCCACTGGATACAGTCCAAACATGCACTATCTGTACAAAAGATCACCTTACGGAGAGCTGCCCCTCACTTCCTGGATTGAAAGCGGTATATAAGGAAGCGGAAGAAGAACCAGAATCGGTGTACTTGATCAACCAGCATCGCCAGTGGCAGCCGAGACAATCTTGTATGTTTCCAGACTCAACCTCTTCTTTTCAACCTCCACAGTATAATGCTCAACAATATAGTATGTGGCAAAATCAATCTCAACCCCCATTTTCAAACTGGTCACCACAATCGTTTCCTTCTTCAAACCCATGGTTGAATCAAACAAGCCAATCTGGTTGGCCGAATTTCCCTTACACTCCACCATATTGGCAAAATGGCCCATATCCTTCACAATGGACTCCCCCTACTTCACAAAGTTCACCCTGGCAGACAAGCTGGCAAAGACCGATGTACCAGCCAGCTGGAACTATTCCGCTCCCTCAACCTACTCTGCCAGCCTTACAACAAAATCCCCAGTCTAACCTGAGACCGCAACTCCCAGCCCAACCCAATCCCAATCCAAATAACAAACCGGTCCAATCTCTCCAAATCATAGAATCACCAGAAATAGGACCCGACCTGAGGGAGTGCAATGATCTTCAGTTAAGATCTGGACGTATAATTGAAACCGAGGGAGATAAAACAGTTCATATTGAAGATCAGTTACCAAGAGAACATCAGTTGCAACAAGAGGATGTAAATAAGCAGCAGACTCATAATCAAGCAACCACATCCTCTCCTCCGTTCCCAGAACGATTAGTCATACCTCGACCCATACAATATCCTGACTTTGACATTCTGGGAGAGTTACAAAATCTGTACATAAAAATCCCATTCCTCCAAGCCATTCAAGACATTCCTATATACGCAAAAACTATCAAAGAGTTGTGCATAAAGAAACCAAGGAGGAATATAACAAGTAATCCAAGAGTCCAAGTAGTCGGTACTTTATCTGACTTATTATCTAGGAAAGAAACACCCATTAAATATGAAGACCCAGGAAATCCAATTATAACTGTTCAAATTTATGGTCAGACCCTGTCTAATGCCTTAGTTGATCTAGGAGCTGCAATTAATATTTTAACAACTACTACTTGCCAAAAGCTTGGCATTACATCTGTAGAACCCACCTCTACTTTGTTAGAATTGGCTGACCGATCTGTGGTTAGACCAGAGGGTACTCTACATGATGTCATGGTCTCTGTAGATTCCTGGGAGTATCCAACCGATTTCCTGATAATTAATCCAAAAAACCGACTTGATGGACACCCGCTAATTTTAGGTAGACCTTGGCTTGCCACTGCCGATGCCTACATTGGCTGCCGGCAGGGAAATATGACCATAACCAGAGGACCGAATAGCAAGAATTTAGTTCTATATCCTCCAACGCAGCCAAGTGTCACAATAATCAAAACTAATAAGCACCCTGTATCATACCTTACTGATAACATCAGATCTCCATTAACTATACAAGAGGCACTTGATTTTAAATACCAAACAGAAGATGATGCCATTAATAATTTCATTAGTCAAACTGAATCTCGCACACAGTGTCACATGATAGAAGCAGCATTTGATAATGAATTGGAGGAAGATCCTCTGAAAGATACGCATAACCAAACGATACCTGTTACTTCTGTTGCAAATAGTAAAACTGTGGAAATTGAACCGGGAAAAACTTTAAACATCAATGCCAATCTCACGCCTGAACAAGAAACAAAGCTCATCCATCTGGTAACAAAATATCAAGAAGCATTTGCATGGGATTACCCTGATATGAAAGGAATCGATCCCCAATTATGTACACACCACATTTATATAGAAAAAGATGCCCGACCTGTTCGTCAGCCGCAAAGGAGACTTAATCCTCATCTAAAGGATGTGGTAAAAGCTGAACTTCAGAAACTTTTAGATGTCAATTTTATCTATCCTATTTCTGATAGTAAATGGGTCTCTCAGCTTGTGGTGGTACCAAAAAAGAATGGAAAATGGAGAATCTGTGTGGATTATAGGGAACTAAATAAGGCAACACAGAAAGATCATTTTCCTCTCCCATTCATAGACCAAGTATTAGATACTTTAGCAGGAAAGAAATTCTTTTCTTTCCTGGATGGCTTCAGTGGATACAATCAGATTCAGATTGCCCCCGAAGACCGAGATAAAACTACTTTTACTTGTCCTTGGGGAACATTTTCCTATCGAGTTCTACCTTTTGGCCTATGTAATGCTCCTGCCACATTCCAAAGGGCTATCCTTAGCATTTTTGCAGATTTAATAAATGATGGACTTGAAGTTTACATGGATGACTTTACACCATATGGAGATGATTTTGATACAGCACTAGACACCCTAGAAAAAGTCCTACAACGCTGCATTACTACCAGGCTTTGCTTAAGCCACGAAAAATGTCTCATGATGATGACTGAAGGACTTATCCTAGGACATTATGTTTTAGCAGCCGGCATTCAGGTAGACCCGGCCAAAATCCAAATACTTTTGCTCATTCCCACTCCTACTACTCAAACAGAGGTACGCAGCTTTCTTGGATTTTCTGGTTATTATAGACGATTTATAGAACATTATTCGCACATTGCTGCTCCTTTATATGCACTAACTGGTAACGTTGATTTTCTTTGGACAGAAAAATGTGACCGTGCTTTCGAGGATTTAAAGAAGCTCTTATCCACAGCCCCAGTCCTTCGAGGACCAAACTGGGACCTACCGTTCCAGATATCATCTGATGCCTCAGATACAGCCATTGGCGCAGTCCTTGGGCAGGAAGAGGATAAAAAACCATATGCTATCTATTACATCAGCAAAAATTTATCCCCTGCTGAATTAAATTACACTGTTACTGAAAAAGAATTCCTAGTTGTAATACATGTTGTCAATAAGTTTAGACATTATATTACAGGCTATCCTGTTATCTTGTATACAGACCATTCTGCCATAAAATATTTAGCAAATAAGCCTGTCACAAATGCCAGAGTAACTAGATGGTTGATTTTATTGCAGGAATTCGATATCACAATCAAGGATCGGCCTGGCAAAGAAAACCTTGTAGCCGATTTTCTTTCGAGAATACCAAAACCAATCGATGCAGCAGCAGTTGAAGATCAATTTCCGGATGAGCACCTGTTTGCTGTTGCTGTTCAAACACCCTGGTATGCTGATGTTGCCAATTACCTCGCAGTAGGTAAACTACCAAAACACTTAACCCCTAATGAGCGCAAGCAGATTGTTCAGAAGAGTGCTCGATTCTCGTGGATTGGGGGCTATTTGTTTCACACAGGGGCAGACATGCATATCAGGAGATGTGTTCGACAAGATGAAATCTTTGACATCCTAAAAGCCTGTCACGATGGACCGTGTGGTGGACACTTCGTTGAGCGTAGAACTGGACATAAAGTATTGCAAACAGGATATTACTGGCCTACGATTTTCAAAGATGCAAAGAAATTTGTCCAAGCCTGTGACAGCTGCCAGCGAGCAGGACGACCTGGTCAAGCTGATGAGATGACTCTGAAACCACAGTTAGTCATTGAACCATTCGAGCGATGGGCTCTTGATTTCATTGGACCCATCAACCCATCATCAAATCAGAAAACATATATCTTGGTGGCAACAGAATATGTCACCAAATGGGTTGAGGTAGAAGCATTGCCAAGAGCCACAGAGGACTTTGTCATACAGTTCCTGTTCCATCTATTTGTACGTTATGGCCTTCCAAGGGAAATAATTACAGATGGAGGACCACAATTTGCTGGGAATAGATTAGCTGCAACACTCAACAATTATCACGTCCAGCATAAAATCACTACTCCATATCACCCACAGGCGAATGGGCAGGTAGAAAGCAGCGATAAGATAATAGAATCAATCCTAACGAAAACCATTGCGTCACATAGGCGTTATTGGGCTGCCCGACTACCTGAAGCACTCTGGGCCTATAGAACAACATGGAGAAGCACCACCGGTTACTCACCTTATCAATTAGTGTTTGGAAAACAACCCATTTTTCCCATAGAATTCGAAATCCAAACATTACGGACAGCACAGGAAGTTGGCCTCGATCTAAGCGAGGCACAAATCAATCGACTACAGCAGATCAATGAATTGGACGAAATTAGGCTCTCTGCACTACAAAATACAGCATTGATTCAACAGCAGCGAGCTAAATGGCATGATGCGCTCATAAAAAACAAAGTCTTTCACGAGGGAGACTGGGCTCTGTTATACGACTCTCGGTTTCAGGACTTCCCTGGGAAACTTCAGACTCGATGGTTGGGACCATACGAAATCCAGAAGGTGCATGACAACGGAACCCTTACTCTAATTACCATTGACGGTTCTGGATATGCATTCAAAGTAAATGGCCACCGAGTTCGTTTCTATCGCAAACCACTCACTCGGGAATCCTTCTGCCAGCAGCTACGCTGAGACACTGATATGGAGATTTTAGGAGAGGAAGAGAAATCTTCCTCACCTGTAATTCATTAAGGAATTCATTTCTTTTTATAATTTGTACATAAGTTCTTGTCTTTGAGTCGTTCTTGTACATATGTTTGAACTAAATGTTTTCTTGTCATTTTTGCTGTTCCTTTTCTTTCTCAAAATTTCGATTTTTGCCGTTTTGTTTCTAAAAGAATGGCATTTGCGTGTTTTTGCTGTTCCTTTTCAAAAGGAACAACATTCTTGATTTTCTGCTGTTCCTTTTCTAAAGGAACAGCATCTTTGATTTTCTGTTGTTCCTTTTCCAAAGGAACGGCATTTTTGCGTCTTTTGCTGTTCCTTTTCCAAAGGAACAGCATTTTTGGTTGCTGCTGTTCCTTTTTTTTCAAAGAAACAGCATTCTTTTGTTGCTGTTGTTCCTTTTTCAAAGGAACGGCATTTTGAGTGTTTTTATAGTATTTTTATTTTTGCTGTTCCTTTTTCAAAGGAACGGCATTTGCATTTTTGCGATCTATCGTCCTTCGTTGTTTCCTTTTCAAAAGGAACACCACTCGCATACTTTTGCTCTCCTTGTGAAACAGCTTATTCCTTTTGCTGATCTAAATTGAGGATGCTTCTTGCCCATATTCTTTCAAGTCTTTAAGATACAGCTATGTACTTGTGCAATGAATATAAAATCACAACATACCGAAATCCGCAAACCATAAATCGCTATATTTATAAGGCTCTACATTGGTAAGAGGACAAAAGGAAGGACATACTTATTTCTTATCTTTTGTTGTCATTATTTTACTAATTTTGCCCTGATTGGTTATC
Organism: Pinus albicaulis; assembly: GCA_034641835.2. Taxonomy (NCBI): domain Eukaryota; kingdom Viridiplantae; phylum Streptophyta; class Pinopsida; order Pinales; family Pinaceae; genus Pinus; species Pinus albicaulis. Next base: position 421,022,997 of record CM076571.1, read on the forward strand.
TTTATCATGCTGATCCCTTTAACCCTCTTTGATTATTATTTAGGAATAAGAGCAAAGGGCTTATATCTTCCTATGGAGATGATAAGACTTCTTCCACCATTCCTACTCTTAAGGAGTGTTGAACCACCCTTTGTGTATAAATAAGGAAAAGTACTCTATGAAAAAGAAAAAAATATGTGAACATGATATGTGAGATGTCAAATGCAGGATAGGGGGTCTCATCAAGAGCCGGCCTACCATGATCATGAGGATGGAAGTGAAGTGGCATTCCCACTATGGCCACCACACCAGGGATATGGTCCAAAAGGTATATCAAATAATCGAACCTTGGAATAGGAGGTCTCATCACGAGCCGGCCTGCCCACTTTTCGCTCCTTCCTCGTGAATGGCATTATGGTTAACTGGTCACCAAGCCAGCATAATGGTCTACACTTTGACATAACAACATTCCTAAGTCTACACAAAGGATCATGGTTCCAAGGGTGAAAAAACAACTCTGCCAAGGTTATGGACACCTGTCGGCAGCAGAGCACTGTTAATGGTATTGAAGTCACCTTGGTTACACCAATGGGAAAGATACTAATACTCTTTTGTTTCTTATATCCTAGGAACTAATCATATATTATTTCCCGATTTATACATCGCATGAACATTTATTACCACCAATCATGGCAAAGGAAGTGACCATGACCACTTGAGATTTGGCAAATACAACAGACGTCCTATCCACCAGCCTCATATCATATCACAGCAGCCTCTTACGTAATACGCGATCAACTCTCCGCCTCGATTTCGGTAATTCGTTGTCTTTCTAAACATGGCATAATTTCATACGCTGTTCCTTTATGACTCGGTTTCAGATTGGGTGCTGCTCCTTTATTTGACGGCTGGGACAGCCTATCACATTGCAGGGGGGAGGTTAACCTCATTATTCCCTGAATTACGTGTCAGCTCACTATTCGGGAAAGATAGTGTACGACGGTATGGCATGGCTTAACGACATGACATTTCTATTTTTACACAAGTTGTTGTTCATAATCCATTTCTGTTGCATTGTTGCATACTTTGTGTTTTTTTTCGAAATCTTGCGATTATCACCCTCTCTGTGTTTCAAACAGCACAAGCAGTTGCTGTTCCATTGAGAATCCACAGTGAAACCATGGGAGGAAGGGCAATTCGAATCGAACCTCAGAAGTTGACAATCTCCGCTGCTGCCCGGGAGATCCTGGAAAGAGCAGGATGGTTGAATTATTTCAGTCGCCTGCAGGAGTCTAATGAAACAGTAGCGATGGAATTTTTGCAGAACCTGCAGGAGGACCACTCCACGGTAAGGGGGAAGCGGATAGCGGTCACCAAAGATATAATTGCAGAAGTTTCGGGACTACCAGCCACCGGACCAGTATGGACACTAAATAAGGAAAGATTACAGAAGATCATGAAAATTTTCCAGGACGAAGGCCAGAGCTTGACAATTAAGGGGAAGGGAGTTCTGCCAGCAACGCTAGGAGAGCCCTGGACGGAATTAGCAAGAACAGTGCAGAGCTACATCACCTACGAGGGGAGGAAAGACGTGGTAAGACCACGACATCTTAAACTCTTAGCTGTTTTAAAGCAGAAATGCTCTGTAAATCTACCTGCACTTCTGAATTCATTACTGCATGATGCTGCACGAAGCATAAAAAAGGCACAGCATGTAGAGTCAGTCGTCAGTCACCATGGATTAATACGATTAATAGTTAGTCATAGTCTCACCCAGCAGCAGAGCAGCTGGGAAGAGCTGATTGTAATGATTGAGGGGGGATTGACAGCACCATCCCCAAAACGTAAACATTCTACAAGCACACCAGAACGTCCGGAAAAACGCAGAGAATTAGTAAAACAAAAACATGTTGCTAGTGCATATGAACGGCCAGAAATACACCAGGAATCGGCAAAGCGCAAGCATGCCACCGATACACCCGAACAGCCAGAGAAGCCCAGAAAATCAGCCCGGTTAGCTCGGATGCGAGGAAGGCTGGAAAAGCTCCAGGAAAGCACCGGCCAGCCAGTGGTAATTGAGGACGAGCAATCCTCACGACTAGAAGTAGAAGAAGAACAAGCTGAAGGAGAAAAGAAAGGAGAGGCCGAGGAAGCCGAGTAATCCGAAGAGGAAAATGAGGAAGCAGCTGAGCATTCGGAAACAGAAACAGAAGCTGAGCATTTAGAGGCAGAAGCTGAACAATCCAAACAGGAGGGGGAAATGGGACAGCAGGAAGGTAGCCCACCACAAGACCCAGTGGGAGAAGATGAATTGGCCGCAGTCTTGGCCAATATGGGTAAGTATGGCCAACCTTCTAGTCCAATAGACCTCCACGACAAACCCCAAGAAGAAAACACATCTGAAAAATCATATGCAGTAGAGGCAGAAGAAGGAAATCTGCCTGTTCATGATGAAGAGGAGATAAGAGATACTGAACGGGAACAATCTGTTCCCAAGACACCAGAGGGAGTAGGAGCAGAAAAAGCAGTTGCCCAGGAAGAGATGGAACCAGTCAAAGTTCCTACCCCAGAACAGCCAGAGCAAAACAGCGAGGAAGCACCCCAAGAGAGGTATGCTTTTGATGACTATTTCAGTGGCTTTTTAATAGAATTTGTGAACCTTTTTGTATCATGAATTTGGAAAGTAATAAGGAACCATAACAAAACATGTGAGAATTGATATGCAAGACTTAGCCACTGATAATGGTTATTTTCTGTACAGGAAAAGGAGAAAACGAGGAATTTCCGTTCCAAAGGAAAGGACAAAGTCGAGATAACTGCTGTCCCTCTGAACGAGAACCGAATGCAAACAAGGCTAAATAGATTACAGCAAATCGGCTCGGAAAAGAAGGAGAAGACACCAGCTCGGCGCCAAAGAAAGGAAAGGATGAAGAATTAACAGTTTGGCGAATCCCTCAGGATCTTCGATCCTGAGGGATCGCTGCTTTATTTATCATGTTACTTGGACATCTCCGCCATCACCTTTATATAAAGGGACAACACTGTTAGCTTGATAGATAGGATACGCTTTTATGTAATTTTCTGTAAAACATCAACTTTGATTATTGAGTCTCGTTGAGAACTGGTTCAATGTATTTTTGACCGATGCATTAATAAAAGCTTGGTGATTATTTCATCTCTGCGTCTGGATTAACTTAAAGCGGTGTATCCTTGGAGGCTAAGGGCCCGGCCCCGAAGGACACTTGCTTCTGTACCATTACGACTTGACTTTTGTGTGGTTTGTTTATCATTGTTATTTGGTAATTTGATATGCTTTATAAGTTCATATTACATGCTTTGTTAAAGATTGAATCATTGAGGTTTTTTACAGATAGAATCGTGTGTTGACTCCGCATCAAGTTATTAATCCTTTCAAGAGTTAATTGCATGTTCTTACTGTTTTGTTACAGAGCTGTTATACTAAACGTTCGTGTTGTGCGCGTTTCTGATTTATCAGTACTGTTCCATAATTCATTAATAGTTATTGCTGTTCCATTAGTGTGATTTGTGTGAATTGCTTTTAGAGTGAAAGAATGTTATTTGATTGCAAAGAATGCATTTGAGTTAATAGATTAAGTTTGGTTACAACCTGCGGGACTTAGTTATTCAATTGCTGTTCCATTTTAGACTTGCTGTTCTATTTCAGAATTGTTGTTCAATCCTTTATTTGCTTTGCTATTCCAT
>CM076571.1:421026798-421201700 GCA_034641835.2 Pinus albicaulis
CTTTTAGAGGTGACATATCTGGTGAATTCCCTCCTAGTCAATCTCTGGTTAGAGTTTGTTGTGTTTCGAGATACCCTTGAAAAGGATGTTTCACAAGCACTGTGGTGGACAGTGTATCTCTTTGAAAACACTCTGAACTTTCCACCTGGCGACTCCACAATCCTAAACAGACCTTAAGACTCCACTGGGAAGAACCCTTATCATTATAATATCCTTCAAACCCAGGTAGAGGGTTGTAGGATTAAAATTGTGAAAACAGATCAGCTGACCTTTCAAATACTGTCATACCTGGTTGAGTTTTTCTTGTTTATTTGGGTCTAAAAACATAGCATAGTGGCTCCTAGAAAGATTCACACTAGAGCCTACCCTAACCCTGATCCACCTGAGATAGTTGAAAACCCAGAAAGTATCCTTAGGAAGTCTCCTAAGATAGAATCTTCAACTGTTTTCAGATCATCCCTAAGAGCTAATTCAGTCCCTGAAAATCTTTCAGCTTTGCAACAATCACAAGGTGACTTAGCTAACCCATTCAGGACCAGGTCATTTGGTGATCTAGACCAACTAGATTCTGAGTCTTCACTACCATCTCCTGAAACAAGTGAACACCTTGGGAATAGAGAATCAACACCTCCTGATTTACATTTTCTTCTTAACTTAGGTGTCTCTCATCCAAGATCAGCTTAGCAATCTACTGTTGTTCCATCCACTTCTGTTCATCCTTCATCCACTGTTCAAACCACTTCATTTCAGCCCACGCCACCTCTTGTCAATCCACCCCCACCACCTATCATGGCAGCATGGTATGCTCCCTTAGTCCTTCCTGTACCATTAGTAAATCTTCCACAGGACTATCAGTCCAAAATCCCATTGTATGATGCTAGCAATGCTATAACTGCATCACAACATGTAGATAAGATGAATGACTATTTTGACAGAAATGAAATTGATGATGATTCTGTCAAACTTAGACTATTTTCTCAAAGTCTGGGGGGAGAAGCAAGAAAATGGTTCAAAGGCTTAGCCCCCAATAGTATTAATGATCTCCAAGGTTTCCATCAAACATTCTTAAACAAATGGGAAGTAAAGAAGAACCCTCTCCAAGTTCTTGCTGACTATAACAATCTCCATAGAAACCCAGGGGAAAGTGTACAGGCTTATTGTACCAGATTTAACAGTGTGTATAATGCACTTTCTCCTGAACTAAAACCTCCACAGGGCTTAGCTTTAAACAAGTTTCCTGAAGGGTTTGATGCTGACATGACCTATTCACTCAGAGAAAGAGATTTTGCAACCCTTGAAGATATGCAAAGAGGTGCTCTCTCTGTGGAAGTAAACTTAATGGAGAAAAGAGCAAGGATGAAGAAAGAGAAGAGAGTATCCTTTGGGGAGGAATCCACACCTTCCACTTAAAACTCAAAGATGGAAAGAATGATGGAAGATATGATGAAGAAAATGAGCATTCTAGAGAGAGCGCAAGAAAGTCTAAATCAAAACGCTCCTCAAAACAGAAACCAAAACCAGAATCAGAATGTTAGAAGAAACCAGCCTCCAAACAGACCCAGGGAAGATGATCAATAGATCATCCCTCCCTTTCATCAAAACTTTGTGAGTGAGGTTGAGGAAACAGATCAAATAACAGAGGAAGCTGATATCAACCTATTTGGGGTAGATGATGATAACTTTGAGGTTCATTATGATAGAAAACAAGGTCTTTACACACCTTATGATGACAAAAGGGATGATAATGAAAATTGTTGGCAAGACATGGAGAATGCCATGACAGAACCTTCAAAAGAATATGAACTCAGAAGTAGATCGAGTCAACAAACCCCCAACACCAAAACCTCTGACAAACCTTCTCAAAGCAGCACTGTAACCAAGCCTAAAACAGTCAAACAAAAGGATAAAACAGTGGTTGATAATTCTGGTAAAGGTAAAGAGAAAGACACTCAAAATCTTGAAAAACAGAGTGCAAACATTAGTAGTGCTAACACTTCAGCTAGTACTCCTGTTACAACCGTCATGCCAAATAAAACGAATCAGTAAGCTGTAGTTGCTGATAAAATGACAGCTAATAGGGCTGAAACCAGCACCTTAAAGAATCAAATTCCTTTCAGTCTAGAACAGGAAATCTCAAAGATCAAAATTTCTGTTCTTTTGACTGAGTTAGCTACCCAACATGTATATAGAAATCAAATTTTGAAGGCCTTAAACATAGAGGAGAATGCAGACACACTCAATCTTAATGATGACCAACCAAAGCTTATTTTTGGTCCCAAGATTGAAGGTAAGTTTCAAGAGGGTCCTGTCCCTCCCTTTTATGTAAGTTTAAATATCCATGACAAGATTTTGCACAACGCTATGCACGACTCAGGCGCTTCTCATAATTTAATGCCAAAAGCTGTAATGGAGAGCCTGGGCCTTGAAATCACCAGACCTTATAAAGATCTTTACTCTTTTGACTCAAGAAGAGTCAAGTGTTTAGGATTGATCAAAGACCTTTGTGTTAACTTAGCCCAGATTCCAGCCAAATGCTTAGTTATGGATGTTGTTGTGGCTGATGTACCCCCAAAGTATGGAATGCTTTTATCAAGATGTTGGGGGGCTAAGTTACAGGGGACTATGCAGATGGATATGACCTATGCGACTATCCCCGTTTTCAATCAGACTAGAAGACTTTACAGGGAGTCTCATATGCAATACACGGTTACAAGTCAAGACAGACCTCAAAACTCCCCTCTATATTCCATGAGTAGAGGCCTCGATTCTTTCATCATGCTTAATGATGAAACCCTCACAGAACAAATCACTTTAACATGATCAATGGCTGAAACAAAGGAAGAGGAATACAGCACTGAAGTGTCAAAGCAGTTTTCTGTATTCGAAAACCTTAGCAAACCAAGCACAGGTCTTGAACTACAAATCATCAATCCATTAAACTTAAATCTTGACAGTCAAGAGAACAATCCTCAACCCGATGAAAAACTTGAGGAGTCAAATCATACTAAGGACATGCACCAAACTGATAAAACTGAAGATGATCCTCTTTGGAGTATGTATTTTGATGGGTCATGCACTAAAACTAATGCTGGTGTAGGGGTCTGGATTACTAACGCTGAAAACAATCATACAGAATGTATTTCATGTAAATTAAACTTTCAGTGTTCCAACAACATAGCAGAATATGAATCCCTTCTCTTAGGCTTGCATCTCTTGAAAAAGCTAGGTGCCAAGAGAATCAATGTATATGGGGATTCTGAGTTAATCATTAGGCAAGTCAATGGGGATTATAATGCAAATCACCCCAGACTTAGGGCCTATCGGAATGATGTCATGGATCTTTTGAAAACGTTTGAGGAGTCCAAACTAATTTTTGTCCAGAGGAAAAGAAATATTATAGCCCACAATTTATCCTTTGCAGCTAGGACGTGTTTAACGCCATATTAGATCAATGATTGTTCACCTCAAGTAAAATTTAGACCAGCTGTGCCTGATAATAAAAAATACTGGCAGGTGTTTGACGGAGATAAACAAATAGAAGACTTCATGCAATTCAGAAATGAATTTGAACTGCATAGTTCAGATTCAGACTATGATACAGACTGCAGTGAAGAAAATTTTCTTGGTGAGGAAGAGCCTTCTCCTGAACTTGTCAACATTAACCTTCAGACTAGCAAACACAGAAACAAAACAGAATTGAGTGCAGAATCAGAAACAGAAGAAATAGAAACTCTGCATTCTAAAGATGAAGGTTTGCCAAGTGGTCTAGCACCTTTGGAAGAGTTGTTCGATTTTAACGATGCGGAAAATAAACCAAAACTGGAGCCTGTAGAGACTGATGTAGAGGAATGCAATATAGGTAGTGAGGAAAAAACGAAAATGATCAAACTGTCCAAAACTTTGCCAGCTCACATTAAACTCAAATACATAGAGCTGTTTAAGTAATTTTTTGATGTTTTTTCATGGAGTTACGAAGATCTTAAGTCCTATGACACTGAAATAATACAGCACAAAATCCCTCTTAAAGAAAACCAAAAACCATTCAAACAGAAACTGCGCAGAATAAACCCTGTATAATTGCCTTTGGTTAAGAAGGAAATCATGAAAATGTATGAAGCTAGCATTATTGTCCCTATTAGATATTCTGAGTGGGTGTCCAATATGGTGTCTGTTAGGAAGAAAACTGGAGAAATCAGGCTTTGTATAGACTTTAGAAATTTAAACAAAGCTTCATTAAAAGACAACTACCCTTTGCCCAAGATGGATCATATTTTACAAAGGGTGGTGGGGCCTAAAAGAATTTCTTTGCTAGATGGCTATTCAGGGTATAATCAAGTCTTAGTCCACCCTGATGATCAATTAAAGACAGATTTTACTACACCCTGGGGCACCTTCATGTATGTGAAAACGCCTTTTGGTCTAATGAATGCTGGAGAAACTTTTCAAAGAGCCATGGACATAGCCTTCTTGGAGGAACTGGGCTTCTTCATCATTATATACCTTGATGATGTCACTGTGTTTTCAAAAATAGATGAAGAACACTTAGAACATTTGAGGAAGGTTTTAGAGAAGTGCAGAAAGTTTGGAATATCTTTAAACCCTAAGAAGACTTTATTTGGTCTCCAAGAAGGTAAACTTATTGGGCACATCATCTCTGAGGAGGGTATAAAGATAGATCCAAAAAGGATTGAGGCTATATTGCAAATCTCTCATCCTCGAAACATAAAAGAGTTGTAGTCTTTCATTGGAAAGATTAACTTTTTGAGAAGGTTCATCCCTAACTTAGCTGAGCTCCTTAGGAATATCACAAACATGTTAAAGAAGGAGAAAGGGGTAAAATGGACCTTGGAAGCAAAGACATCCTTTGAACTGGTAAAACAAGCATTAACCAAAACACTGATTCTCATAAGTCCTGATTTTTCAAAAGATTTTTATATCTTCTCGTTTGCATCATAATATACCATAGCTGCTGTCCTTTTACAGAAAAACCCACAAGGACAAGAGCAGCCTATTGCATTCTTTAGTAAGTCATTGAGGGATGCCCCTTTGAAGTATAACATTATGGAGAAGCAAGCTTTTGCTTTGGTAAAAGCTTTAAAAGACTTCAGAGTATACATCCTTCACTCACACATTATTACCTTTGTCCCAAACTCAGTTGTTAAAGAAATTCTAACACAGGACTCAGATGGTAAGAGAGGTAAGTGGATTGTTGTTATTCTTGAATATGATTTAGAGATAAAACCCACTAAGCTCATCAAAGGCCAAGGTCTAGTTAAATTAATGGCTGAATCAAATTGTGAAGTTCTTGATATTAATATTATTAATGCTTTGGATGACCAAGAAGATTTCTCAGCTCCCATTATTAAAGACCATTTTGTGAATTCTCCTTGGTATACTGATATTGTTTATTTTTTGCTTAATCTGAATACACCTCCTGGTTTATCAAAAACAAAGGCAAGATTCCTAAAGTTAAAGGCTGTAAACTATTGCATTATTGATAAATGTCTTTATTGGAAAAATGCAAGTGGTATATTGCTTAAATGTTTGCCTGAGTTTGATGCAGAGAAGATTAAGTAGGAATTCGATGAAGTAGAGTGTGGAGGTCATCTGTACTGGAAGTCGACAGCCAACAAAATTTTGAGGGCTGGTTTCTATTGGCCTACTCTATTTCATGATGTCCACAAGATGACCACTACTTGCCATAAATGCCAATTGTTTGAAGGCAAGAGAAAATTACTACCCCTGCCTCTGCATCCAATCACTGTTGAAGCCCCTTTTCAACAGTGGGGACTTGACTTCATAGGAGAAATCCATCCACCATCTTCTGCTCAGCATAGGTGGATTCTTACTGCCATAGACTACTTCAATAAGTGGATAGAAGCCATTACTTGTAGGCAGGCCAATGATTCGGTTATCATAAAATTTATGGAGACTAACATCTTCTCTAGATTTGGCTGTCCTACCAAGATCATCACAGATAATGCAGCAGCATTTGGATCAAAGAAAATGGTTGAATTCTGTCACAAGTATCAGATAACATTGGGACACTCCACAGCCTATTACCCTCAAGGTAATGGACTTGCAGAATCTTCCAACAAAAACTTAGTGAACATAATCAAGAAACTGTTGGAGGACAATAAAAAGTCTTGGCACACAAAGCTGATCCATGCACTTTGGGCTGACAGATTAACTTTGAAGAAATCTATTGGTATGTCACCCTTCCAGCTTGTGTATGGTACATATGTAATTTTTCCTAACAGCCTTGCTGTACCAGTTATGAAGTTAATTCAAGAGTTGCAGACTGAAGAAAATTACATAATCATAAGAATAAATCAAACCATTCATCTTCAACAAACCAGAGAGGAAGTGTATAACAAAGCATTGCAGAAGCAAGATAGTATCAAGAAGATCTTTGAGAGAAGAGCAAAAGCCAGCAATTTCAAAATTGGGGACAAAGTTTTAAATTGGGACTCAAGAAGGGAAGAAAAGGGAAAGCATGGAAAATTTGACAATCTATGGCTTGGCCCTTACTCTATTCATTCAGTCGCTGGTAATAATGCATTTTTCTTACAGGAACTGGATGGAAAAAAATGGTTTGGGGGTCATGTCAATGGCAGGATGATTAAGCATTACTTCTCTTGATCCATTTTATGTTTTGAAGCCTTTTTATCTTTTTCCATTATGAATAGTCCATCCACCATTGCATTCAAAGTTATGAAAAATCAAAAAATACAAAAACAAAGAAAAAATGAAAAGAGGGCAGGAATGAAAACAAGAAAGGCAGGGCCCCATGCCAAGAAAAAGAGAAACAAATCTGAAAGTGTGCAAGCTCAAAATTCCACTCCTCAAAAAACACACTTCTAGCTAGTCAAACAACCTAAACTTGACTAACTAGTTTTCAATTTATTGCTGATAGGGTAGAAAATGTGATTTGCCAAACTGTTCAATCTTGGCTTATTAGTGGATAGATTAGGTTAGAAATTGAAGGTTCAAACAAACTCAAAATTTGAACGAAAGTTTCCAAAGGGAGATGACTCAAATCTATGTTAAATTATGAGTCAAAGAATGTAAAGATCTGGTTCTAATCAGTTTAAAATTTGAACCAGAAGAAAAGCAAAGATAGCTCAAAAGAAAAGCAAAAACAAAGCTGTGAAGAAAAGAGAAGGCCATGATGAGAGACTTTCATATCTTAAGCCTTCCATTTTGATTTTAATTTTCTGCAAATAATAATCTATGTGCAGCTTGTTTTTATGCCATAGATCACAGCAAGTCAAACAGCTTAATCTTGACTTGACTGTTTTTAAATTTCTGTTGTAGAATTTAGAGAATGAAAGTCTGTTGGACAGTTTAATCCCAACAAACAGTAGATTAGGTAGAGAAATATCTAAGCTCAACTGTTTAATCTGAGTTCAGGGAGAAATAAGGAGTAGAATTAGATTAGTTTTTATGCTTTCAAAAGAATAAAATGTTGTGAAAAGAGTTTGCCAATCCAAGTGCACTCTGATGAAGAAAAAATGTTAGATCAGTAGGATTGGGTAGGTAGAAAGTTGTATTGATGAAGTCTATTATTCTTTCATAACTGATGCTATTTTTCAGAGAAAAGCAAGATCATCCAGCAAAAGAGCAATCTAAAGGATCAGGCACAAGTCAGCCTCCCAGAGAAATCAAGTCTGAATTCTTGATGCCTTCAAGAAGGCACCATCCCCAAGTGGAGCCACCAGCTGCTCCAAAATTGACTAAGTCTAGTGTAACAAATATTTTGAGCCTTCAAGGAACAATTTTTCCCTATTAAAAACTGTTGGCTCTTGAATACTCTTGAAGGCCTTAGGCCTCTGTCCAAGTTTCCCACACTGCTGTTTACATCCTGAAAAACTCTGAAATCCTACAAAAATCCAAAATCCAATACTGCTACAAACATCCCTTTCCCCTTCCTTCCCCTCAAAAATAACCTCCTTTCTATCCCTCCATTTCCCCATGAAAATCCATCGTTTCTATGTTTCTCCTTTTCCCCTCATCAAAATTCATTTTATAGGGTTGAAAACCCACTTTTTAACCTTACCGCAACCTTCATTTTTGTGAAAAACCAGAAAAACACATGTTTTCTATGTTTTGGCTTAAGCCCCCTCTGCTGCTCTGAATCCTTTTCACCCATGGGCCTGGCGCTAGAACCTAATGCTAAACCCTGCTGCCATCCGTTTAAATTTAATATTTCTCCGCTAGTTCATTGAAAAACCTTGTAAAATCATTGGGGTTTTAATTTATTTCAAATTTTCAAACGCAATATGGTGGAGTGATTCGACCACACCCACTCAAAGAGATCTGGGATTACAGGGACTCGACTTACCATGTGGTCCCCGCCTCCCGTGCGTTGTTTGCCCAAAACCAACAGTCTTTTCCGCAATGCCTTCGGGCCAAAGGCTGTTTTCTCCCGTCAGCCAGCAATTCCATACGATGAGCACCACGTGTCCTCCGTACCATGTTCTAAAACCGTCGTCCCCGCGTATTAAAGTTTTCTCACGATTAACGGGGTCTGACTGTGGATGCCCAAATAAATGGATCTCAACTGCCCAACCTGGCCCACTCAATCATCGCCTGCTGCAACCAAAGCTGATGGGTAACGGGCGTGTGCGCGCGGAATGTGCCATCGTCGCGCGGGAATCATGACTCCGCCAACGATCCATCCGATCGACTCTGCTCAAAACTCATCCTCCGTATTCCTCCGTTTGACTTTTCAACGCCTCGATTCCATTTTGACCGTCCAAATGATTCGTATCAATCCAATAAGAAGCTTCACCGTGGGGGTATGCCCCCAAGATTTTTCCTCCATACATCCGAAACTCTAACACTCCCCATCGTCATCTTAAAATAATCAACAGCTCTGATTTAATCCTCCTCCCCCATGCTTTTTTGACCAAATCTACGATTAAATCTGGACCGTTGGATGATGCCATCCAACGACCCTCCTTCCTCCGCACATCCTCCGATGCAGATTGCCCTATAAACGCAGGATTTTTGTAACATTTGTTGGTTTTTGTAGATTTTAAGGTTTTTTCGCTTAAATGAAGAAATTTCGTCGGCCAAGGATGACGATCCTCCGGCCATCGAATACCTCAGAAAAATCATCCACCGGGTATAGATACACGTTTTTCAGCAAGGTTTCATGAGCCTTTGGTGCCGTATGCCCTTGTTAAACCTGAAAAACATCAATGAAGCACAGAGAAAGAGTATCAGTTGCAGAAGAAAAAGCACAGCAGAACGATGACTGAAGACAGTTTTATGGGGATTACGGCTAAGATTGTTATCAAAAGCCTAATCCCCAATCTAAAACACAGTTTAAAGGAAAACCTAAAGTGTTTTATCAGAAAAACCCTCCACTTCCACAAATGGAGGAAAATTGATTCCTCCTAGCGACTAAAGCGCCACCTGTACCTCAAAGTATGCAATCAGGAACTGAATTTATTGAGCAGAATCAGATTTTTTGCCTCAACGCAGTTGAAGAGTTACTTCTGCCAGGAATTTAATGAAAGAATATCTACAGAGTAACCCTGGCATCACACAGAGCCTCAAAGGTCAAAAAAATCTCCCACCGAGCTTAAATCATGAGTGTAAATCAATTAATACAGTGAAACACCTGTACAGTTTCTTCATTGAGCCCCCCAAGGGCCAATAAAACATTAACTCTGTATTAATTGTATTTGAGATCTTTTATCAGATCTCACCTCCTCATCTTTCTATAAATACTTCAGTAGAAGATGAGTGAGGGGTTGGTTGTTGATGTAATTGCTGAAGCATTGTAATGTAATTGAGCGGAAGACTCCTGATTGTAAATAGTGTTTCACTGGCTCTTGGAGCTTTGCTTGTAACAGATAGGTTAGGTTGTGAAAGAAAGATGAATTAACACACTGGACTTGAAGATTGTAACTGGTTTGGAGCATCAATACAAGTTTATTTATGGGATCCTGGTCTATGTTGACGGTGATGTTACTCTCATTGTAACTTGTTATTTATTTTCTGTTTTCATTATGTTTCATATTCTTCTGTAAAGAACAGTTTAAATAGTGTTGGGACCTCCTGTATACCAGTAACCTTCTTTGGCTGAAAAATTATTATTTAAATGTTTTCTTTCAACTGTGTTATTTGAAAATGAATTAATTCATTTTAAGCATAGGAATGTTGGCGTTACCTCGTCTTATCGTCTTAGCTGAATATTATTTTTAAATGTTACTTTCAGTGTATGTTGTGTGAAGATGAACTGAGGAAGATATGGTGAGCCCTGGTCCCAGTCTTGTTTGCATAACTGTTTGATTGTTTCCCTTAGAATGTGTTAAAAGATGGATAGTTTCAAAGTACTTACCAGATCTTAGGCCATTCTGTGTTATCGCTGTGATTGTCTTGGAAGTAGCCAAGTAAAGAAGAGCTAGGAGAGGATTTGTGGTGAGCCCGACCCGCTAGTTTCTACTCCAAAAGTTGCCTTCGAGTTTCCCTTTGTTTTTTATATGTTTTCTATTGGAAGTGTATCAAAGGCTGGCTAGTTTCAAAGTACTTACCAGATCCTAGTTTTCTTTCATGTCTTTCTTAAGTGCCTGGTCAAAGGCTGGTTAGTTTCAAAGTACTTACCAGATCCTGGGCTGCTCTTTGTTCTGCATCTGTTTATTTCCCCTTCTTAATGTATCATTTCATTCCATAAATCAAACTTTAAAGAGATCCTTAGACATAGATGACTTGCCCCATGGACCACTCTTGCCTCTTGCTGTTCCAATTAAATCCTATTATGACTCCATAGCCCAATGGACTGAAAACCTGCCATTATCTTTCATCTTGGCTAAAGCTTATTCTGGTTGCTTGCAACTTCTCACTTTTGAACCTCTTTACCTTTGGGACTTTTCACCTCTAAAAGCAATCATGTTCAACCATCCAAAAAAAAACAAAACCCTTGGACTTCATAACTAGCCTAATATCATTACCCCAAACTTCAAAGACAAATCCATCTTTGTACTCATTGGAGAGATCCCTCTCCGGATTCAGGAGGGCTAGATCCTTGAATCCCAAAGTTGGTTGAAACGATGTTGTTTTCCGTAATTGGACTCGCCAATCTTGCTAATACCCATGATTCCTAACAAACTCTTGGCAAACACTAGAGATGGATTTTTAGATAAGAAGAGTGGGAAACAGGTGATGCTCACGGGCATGCATACGTATCCCCCTCAGAAAGTTTCTGCACACATGATGGAGGCAGATTTCAGGTGGGGAGACATAGAGTGGGCCATTGAGTTGAGGATATTGAAGACAGGTGATTCAGGTCAACCCATGCACCCTGATATCTAGACCCTCCTAGACCATTACTCTACAGTTTTTGGGGACATCTCGCTAGGGCAACCGCCTGACAGGGGATTTAAGCAAGCTATCGATTTGGAGACCGACATTCAGGCCATGATCACCACCCCTACAGGCATCCCAAGGCCTATAGGGATAATTTTGAGAGAGCTATCCACAAGCTCTTGGAATTGGGGCACATCAGGCCCAACACGAGTCCTTTCGCTTCTTCAGTGGTTCTGGTGAAGAAGAAGGATGGGACGTTGTGGATGTGCATAGACTACAGGGCCCTGAACAAGAAGACTATGAAGAACCGCTACCCTATTCCCAGGATCATTGAGTTGGTGGATGAGATGAGGGGAGCGCAGTTCTTCTCCAATATTTATTTGAGGTCAGGGTACCATCAGATCCAGGTGATGGAAAAGGATGTCCCCAAGATTGCATTTTTATGTCATTATGGCCACTTTTAGTTTTTGGTGATGCCCTTCGGGTTGACCAATGCTCCAGCTACCTTCCAGTATTTCATGAACCACATCTTCTGTGGTCAACTGAGTAATTTTTTTCTAGTGTTCTTTTGACGATATCCTGATATACAACTGCACATGGGAGGAGAACTTACATCACATAGAGACAGTGTTGCGTATCCTAGAGGAGCAGCAATTCTACGACAAGCTCTCCAAGTGCAAGTTCGGCTTGACAGAGATGCTCTATTTGGGGCATATCATTGGAGTGGATGGAGTGAGAGTTCATGAGGAGAATATTAGGGCCATTCGAGATTTCCCAGAGCCGAAGAATGTGGGTATCTATACCTACTACAGGAAGTTCGTTAAGGGATTCTCACAGCTTGCAACACCCCTCACAGATCTCACCAAAAAGGGGGATTTCAGTTGAACTGAGACAACGCAGAGGGCTTTTTACAGGCTTAAGGAGGTGATGTGCAACTATCTGATGATAGCCCTGCTAGAATTCACACAGCCATTTGTGCTGGAGTGTGATGCTTCAGAGGAAAGAGTAGGCACAATATTGATGCAGGGGGGACACCTCATAGCTTTCGAGAGTCTGAAGCTATTTCCACATGACAGACTATACCCCATATATGATAAGGAGATGTTGGCCATAATGCATGTGTTGGCTAAGTTTCGACAGTACCTAGTGGGGAACAGGTTCCTGGTGAGGACCAATCAGAACAGCCTCAGATATTTCCTTAAGTAGAAGCAGTTGTAGGAGAGGCAACATAAATGGCTCAGCAAGATGCAGGCATATGACTTTGACATTGAGTATGTCAAAGGGAGGAACAACATAGTAGCCGATGCATTGTCCCAAAGACCAGCATCCCTCTCCTTGATGAGAATTGACATAGATTGGAGGGCGCAGTTACTATTGGAGTACTCCAAATATCAGTTTGCATGTGAGGTGTTGGATGGGTAGGTGACAGATGACTAGTACTGGGTGATGGATGAGGTCATTTATTACTGTGACCGAATCTTTTTGACGACCAAATCCTAGTTAAGGGAGAAGATGTTGCAGGAAGCACATGACTCTCCACTTTCAGGGCACCAGGGGTTCACAAAAACATACAGGGCCATCAAAGAGAGGTTCACCTGGAAGGGCCTCAAGGAGGACGTACTATGGCATGTCATGGAGTGCGTAGTCTACCAGAGGAAGAAGGGGGAGTTGAACCATCCAACGAGGTTATTGCAGTTGCTTCCCATTCCGGAGGGGAAATGGGAAATCATCTCTATGGATTTTATCATAGGGCTTCCCATGGTACAGGGAAAAGTTTGCATCTTCATTGTTGTTGAATAGCTAACGAAGTATGGCCACTTCTTTTCCATTTCATCTTAGTACACGACCTCACAAGTAGCCAAGCATATTTTTAGGGACATCTTCCGACTACATGGTCTCCTAAAGCCCATAGTCAGTGACAGGGACAATAGATTCATGGGAGGATTCTAGCAGGAGCTATTCCATTTGGTGGGCACATAATTAACACTGAGCACGAGCTACCACCCACAGAAAAATGGGCAGACGGAGATAGTGAACAAGTGGCTAGAAGTCTACTTGCAAAACTGTGTCACAGGACAACTAAGGCCTGGCTGCGTTGGATACACTTGGGGGAGTATTGCTACAACACCACCTTCCACACGTCTATTGGTATGTCCCCTTTTCTTGCTTTATACATTTATGACGCATTATCTTTTATTGATGCTATGTTGGGGAAAGTAAAGCACCTAGAGCCAAATATTGGATCCAAGATAGCCAGGACATCCTCAGGGCTCTAAAGGATAACTTGAGGACGACACAAAATCAACAAAAAACATATGCAGACAGAGGTCGCGTGGAGAGACAATTTGAGGTGGGTGACTTAGTGTATCTTCAGCTTCAGCCATCCAGACAGGCCACGCTAAAGTAGAAGGGCAGTGAGAAGCTCAAGTCATGCTTCTATGGGCCATACAGAGTTATCCGTCTAGTTGGAGAGGTGGAATATGAGCTGGAGTTTCCACAGTGGAGCCAGATTCATAACATATTCGATGTATCATGCTTGAATAAGGATTTGGGACAATAGGTGACAGTCGGTACGGAGCTCCCTCCTACATATGATGAGGGGCATTTGGTGCTAAAACCTGAGGTCATCCTAAATACCAGGGAGAGACATTTGAGGAGCAGGATGGTAAAGGAGTATTTGATTAGGTGGAGGAAACTTCCAGATGAGGATGCCACTTGGGAGGGGGACAAGATCCTTCAACATCCGTATTTGCATTTGCTTGAGGACAAGCAACATTTTGCAGGGAGGAATGTAATATTCCAAATTAGCAATCAGCTAATTGGAATATTAATTTTGATTAATTTTTACTTTTTATAACGTTCAACAGAAATAAAGTGGGTAAGGGGACCCAAAAATAAAACTATGCATCTAAAGTTCTTTCCTAGTCACTAGAGGAAAATATTGAGGCTGAAGTGGGGTCCATGTGGCCACCCACACGAATGAGGCAACATCCTAGTGGCAGCATGAGAGAGGCAGCGCAGTGGGCAGTATAGTGAGCAGCGCAGAGGTAGGCTGAAGGAGGGGCAACATAGTCCATGTGGGCCCAAGGGAACGTGGGAGGCTCATCTTGGAAAAAATAGGGTGAGAGAAGCTCATTCCTCATTCAGTCATCCATCTATTTTATGTCTGATTGACTGTAGCACGCTTGAGATGTTTAGCTAAGTTTGTAGTGTTGTTGAGCACAAAGATTTTCGAGCGGAGATCTCAACCTCTACCTCAGGGTACTTCAAGTACCCACTGAGGAGAGGATTCCTACCCATTTTGAGAGAATATTGTAGAGTCATACCAGCAAGAGTCACACAACCCTTTAGGGTAGCATAGAGGTTGTACAGAAAATGCATGGATTGTGCAATTTAGTTGAGAGAAGGTGTCGAGAATTAGGGGATAAGTGAAGCGTCAACATGAGGATTTGGAGGGGAGGTTAGCCACCTCCTACCAGGGATTCCAGCAGAGTTCTGAGGGCACTTTTCCAGCAGTTCAGCCAGGAGACCGATTTCCCCAGCAGAGTAGTGTGCCAAGCCCAAGGGGGCTATTTTCCGGGGTCAAAATTTATGGAAACCCTTCATAGGTTTTTTTGGGTCTTGTGATTAGAGCCCGTGGTTCAAATTCAAAATTTTTCCGAGCATGGGAGCAAGCCCAAATCACATTCTGATTCCATCTAGCACGAACGGTTCCAACTCTAGCAGTGCAGAGAGGGAGCCACGTAGAGAAATATTTCCAGCAGTGTTTCTGTCTAGGTTTGAGCTGTACTTCAGCCTGTCTTATGCAGTCCCATGTGTCATCTTTCTAAGCACCTCTCATTTTACTCTTTCCCACATAGATTAATAAAATGGCTCAGATGATTTTGGCTTCATTTATTGTGTCTTAATGTTATTCTCTATTTTTTTGTATTTTTTAGTCTTGTGTGCTTTGCATTACTGTTTGTTCCCAATTTAGGATATTACATACATAAGGTTCTATACCTCCCAAAGTTTAGGAGAAATTTTTTATATTTGGTCCACATCCACCAGCAAGGACACTCCATTCATATGTTTGATGGCAAGGTTGAGGTCAGAGAAGCATCAAATCACTCACTTGTCATGAGAGAGATAAAAGAAGGAAGACTCCTAAAGTTGCAAGGTACCTTTGCTCATGCACACAAATTTGCATTCAGTTCTCATTACGATGAAGGTAAATTCCCATCAAGTCTTTTATGGCATGCTATATTTGGACACTTGAACTATGACAACCTTCGATTGTTGAAGAAAAATGGTGTTACTGGTTTGCCTACAATTCCCAGGAAACTTAAGCAATGTGATGCTTGTATTCTAGGAAAGCATAGAAAAAAGTCCTTTCATGATTCACATTCCAAAGCACATAGAAAAATTGAGCTTATTCATTCATATTTATGTGGCCCCATGCTTGTTCCTTTTACAAATGGAAATAAATATATGATGAGATTTATTGATGACTACACCACAATGTGTGGGGTTTACTTATTGAAGAACAAATCTAATGATTTTCAAACATTCGAGAATTTTCATGCATGGATTGAAAATTATGCACAAACTCATATTGGCTCTTTATGCACTGATAATGGAAAGGAATACACTTCAAATGAATTTGAAAACTATCTTCGCCAACATGGGATCAAACATCAAACAATTGTGCCTTATAATCCCCAACAGAACAATGTAGTTGAAATAATGAACATGACAATTTTAAATATGGTATGTTCATGATGATATTTTTCAAGAATGTAAAATTGATATTTTGGGCTGATGGAGTTCTATGTGCTATGCACATAAAGAATATTTGTCCTTCTAATGCAATTAGAAATAATACTCCTTATCAAATGTGGCATGGCCACATTCCTTTGGTAAAGCATCTCAAGGTCTTTGGCTCCACCTGTTATGCTTTGATACCTAAGGAAAAAATAAATAAACTTGGTGCAAGAAGTCGAAAATGTATCTTCTTGGGGTATTCCAATACCTCCAAAGGATATCGTCTCTATGATGAAGTTAATAATAAGTTTGTAGTATCTAGAGATGTCATATTTCTTAAATCTTCCAAGACTGAAAATTTTGTTGAGCGACAGATTGATCGCTTGGATAGATTCACACATGCAAATTCATTTCAAGAATTTGATAATTAGATTCCACATCTTGAAGGGGGGATTCCTATACTAAATCAATCTTTGGAATCGTCTTCCGAAGCACTCTCTCCACCACTTGAAGATCCAGCCACAGATGACACTTTGAGTGATGTGATTGAGAGACTGGGAGATCGAATTCGATACAATCTCACATCCATTGAAGGGAAATAATTTGAGGATGCAACGAAGTGTAGACAACTTGTAGGAATTCTC
Source organism: Pinus albicaulis (assembly GCA_034641835.2). Taxonomy (NCBI): domain Eukaryota; kingdom Viridiplantae; phylum Streptophyta; class Pinopsida; order Pinales; family Pinaceae; genus Pinus; species Pinus albicaulis. Next base: position 421,043,505 of record CM076571.1, read on the forward strand.
ATCTACCTGACTACTACCAGACCAGACATCTCATTTGTTGTTGGAATCCTCTCCAAGTTTATGTAAAAGCCTTGTGAGGGACATTGGTTTGCTGCAAAAAGAGTTCTAAGGTACTTGAAAGCGACTCAAGACTTTGGAATCAAGTATACACAGGTGGGCAAATTAAGCTTGTTTGGATACTCCGATTCATACTTTGATGGAGACAAAGAAACCGAGGTATCTACTTTAGGTTATACTATGAGTCTTGGATCAAGAGATGTCTTCTGGAGATCACACAAACAATCAGTTCCAACAGATTCCACAATTGAGGCAGAATAGGTGGCAGTAGCTGAAGCAGGAAAGGAAATTATGTGGCTCGGGAAAATTCTCAAAGAATTGCAGATGAAATAAGTGCATTCAACTCCACTTATGATCGACAACACCTCTGAAATAAATTTTGCCAAGAACCCAAAGTTGCATGATCTAAAAAATCACATCAATACAAAATACCATATGATTCGACAACATGTTGAGGCCAAGACAATCCATTTAAACCATTTTTCCACAAATGAGCAGACTGCAGACATCTTCACTAAAGCGTTTGGAAGAGAAAATTTAGAAAGATTCAGAACGATGCTTGGACTCACCAACATCCGTTCAGATTAAGGGGGGAATGTTGATACCTAATCCTTGGGATTGGGTGAAAATGTAAAATATTGTAAATAGAAAATAAGGAGAATGGAATATGAATATATAATGGGGGATGAATCCAAAAATTCACTCCCTCCATGTATATAATTATCCGCACTGTCAATTCAATTCAATTTAATTTTTTGGTGGAGTTACCTCCTGGCCTGACAACTTTGTATATGTAGTTACATAGTGAAATAGGTCGGAAGTCACCAAAGGACTAAGGGGATTCTGATTTAGGAATGAGGTAAACAAAGGTCCAGTTAAAATATTCTAACATCCACCTAGTTAGCTTAGAGTTCTCGGCCACCTTTAAGAGGTATTCCCCCAGAATGTCATACATCCCTAGGAAAAATTCCAAAGACCATCCATCAAGGCCCAAACTTTTATCCTTTTTAAAACTGTGAAGTACCCTTTGAAATTAGGAATTAGATATCAGCTTGATTAAACTTTTTTTTGTGAGTATCAGGGAACCTAGGAAAGGGTTGAGCCAACAAAATTACTTCAGCTATGGAAACCTCTGGGGGTGCCTTATATAGATTGTTGAAACCTCTACCCCCGTCTGGATTATCCATAACCCATAAAGTGTTTTGTATTCTGCGCCCCATTACAAAATTTTGGAAAAACTTCGTATTTTTATCTCCTCTCTCCAACCAAATGGCTCTATTTTTTCCCTCCACATCTCCTCCTTTTATTCCAAGATTCTCCTTTTGGTACCTATAAGGTGAATGATCCTTTGTTTGGATTCCACATTCAAATAACCCACCCCACCCCCCCACCCCGTGTCTCAAGAGCTCCCATTCTTTCCAACTCTTCCTCCACTACTTTAATTTTTTCCTCCTCCCACTATATTTTGAGGTTTCACCACTAGATTGTAGCCTTTTTCACCCGTTTTCAATTCTTGGCAAAGTGGACTGCTACAGGAACCGCCTTAGGAGGATTATGAGGAATCCAGGCTTTAGAGACAATATTATGAAAGGATACTTATTTGAGCCATGAAGCCTTGAATTTTAAGGGGCTACCAGGTTTGTTTGTGTTCCATTTCAATTCAATAAAAATAGGGTGATGATTGGATTCACCACCCACCCAAATCCATTATCGAAATAAAGGGATCCTTTCCACCAGAGACTCTGACATAAGAAAGCGATCTATACACCTTTACACCATTGCTTCCCCTATTCTTTAGTTTCTCCTAGTAGGATTATACTTGATCAAGTCCATGTCACATAGTGTATGTTCTAGTAGGAGGTGGTTGAAATAATATGACAGAGAGTCTGCATGGGCATGAGTGCCCCATATTTTTGAAACTCCAATATAAAAGTTCAAATAACCCCCTACCACCAAATTTTTAACATTCGTATAAGATTTATTCATAATAATATCCAAAAATTTCATCATGTCATGAAATATCCCATATATATTGATTATTCGGAGGTCCTTCCCCAACTCAACAAATAATATATCGACCTCTTGAACCATATCAGAGCCCCATGTGTCAATAGTTAATGGGTTTTTAAATTAATATGACAACCAACCCTAGATCTACCTTTTGCATCTGATGCCACAAAACTCCATCTAGGAAATAAAGACTCGAGAGCTCCAATGACCTTGTCCCCATTGCCAAAAGTCTCTTGAAGGAAATTCTTTCCAAATGTTCAGAAGAAACAAGTCTCTTTAGAGCTATTTTTTCAGATAACTTAGCTAAATCACAATATTTGAAAGAGAGAGATCATTTGGAAGATTTTCCCGGGCCTTGTGTTTCCTTGAGTGCCCCTACAATATAATTTTGTCTTCCTACCACAACATCTAGGCTAGCCTTAATTTTTTCTCTTGAAATGAGATTTTTCCTACCCCTCAGGCACTCGCCAGGATGGATCGGGGGAGAAGGGCTAAGGCCCCCCACACAGGAAATTACATCCCCCTTTTTATTGGTTGATAAAATATTATACTAAGGACTAGGATCAGAAGATGACTCCATATACATGGATGGGTTTGATAACATAGATGTTCCACTAGGAAAGGATGAGGGGATAAAGCAAGAAACTAGAGCCAGTGAGGGAAGAACATGCGATAAATATTGAGAAGGAGAGGATGTACCCCACCCCATATCAAGAGAGAAAAAGGAGTTGATTAAACAAGAAACATGAACTGAAGAATAGCAATTATTCGATGATGGAGAACTAAAGGAGGAGGGATTGTTGACATGAGAAACGAGCAACCTAGACTTTTTTGTTGCGTCGACCACAACTTCACTGTCCCCATCCATCTACATAGGCTCCTTGAAATTATTTTGTTGCATCTGATTGACATTATCCTTAGCCTAACATCCTTTTTATTCCTTTACACCCCCCTTCCCCCCCCCCCCCCTCCCCCCCAAAAGGAAGTGAATCCATTCTCCCTTTCTTTCCCATAAAACGGAAGAGTACATTTCTTCATAATGTGACCATATTTGTGACACCTACGACACCTAAAGGGTATCCCTTCATAGTCTAGGATTTTTTGTCAGTAAAACCCAAGTAATAAATGTTCAATTTAGCGAATAAGCCTTCATGAGAATCCATATTTACCAAAACCCTCAACATAGCCATCTTCCTGCTTGTTTCATAAGACATATAGACCTCCCGGGAAAGGCCCTAACTTGTTCCTAATAGACCTAAATACATCATTTAACCAGAGTTGTGAAGGCAACCCTAGAAGCCTTACCCACACAGGGGCACTTTCCAAATTTTCACACCTAACATCAGACAATGGATTCCACAGTTTCATCATCACTAGGGTGGATTAAATACTCCATTGTTTCCCAAGGACCCAAGTAGCCACATCCACTAAATTTTGCTTGATCATGAACCAACCATGAGAGAAGGTACTTACCTTAGGAAGAACTTTCAAAATTTGTCTCAATTCCTTCTCAATCCAATTTCATAGGAGCTCCACTGAGAAAAATCTTCCTCTGGTCCATCCCACCTCCACCCTCTTTGATATCCCCATTACTTCCCCTAGTTGTACATCCTCCCCCAACACCATTTTTTGGCCATCAATTTTTTTCTTAGCACACTTTCCTATCATTCTCTTCTTCCTAAGATGATGTTGACCTTCTAAAGCCTATTATGCCCCTAAGTTTTCCTCTGGCTTATTGTTTTTGTCACCAAAATATCTGAACTTTCTCTTTTCCCCTTTAGAATCTAACAAATTGTTGATAAATATCCTAAGAAGTTCCTCCCCATACCCTTGGGAGGTATTTTTTAAGTCGTTATTCGATATTTTCTCTAGATTAGTATCAAGCCCTTCACTGAAAAAACTAGAAATAAGGCATTTCACATGTGGAAAATAAACATCTTCCTTATTTGACTCTCAATGTGGCAGCTTGCATCCATGAGAAACACCATAATTGTGACTTGGGGGTTGGGCATACTAGTCACCGTTGATCGCCTATGTTGAGGCTCCTTCCCCCAGCTGGTTTTGTGACCCATCCACCAAAGGAAGTCTCTGATCCAATTCGATAGGGAACCCAACAGAGGTATCAATGATGCCTTCAAACACATCCATCTCCCGATCTTGAAGAATAGAGAGTTTTTCCATGGCCATAGGGCCAGATGTACTCCATGCCTCCACCTCATCCGCCTAATGTGGCATCTCCAACTAGATATAATGAAAATTGCTAAAATCAAATCCATAGTCAACTATATCCTCCATTCTCCCACTTCACTCATATGTTAATTGCTAGCCTCCAAACTTGTCAGCCTGCAGACAAGAAGTTGGTTCTTACCTACAACCCACCCACCTTCTGACAAAAGTTTAAATAAAAATTTAAAAAAGGGGAGAATATGTTTAAATTTTTATAAAATTTAGAAATTCATTAAAACGACTTTTAGATGTGGAAAATTAATAATTTATGTTAATTTATATGTGTATACAAAGAAGATCAATATTTTAATGATTACTTTTTTTAAAATTTACTATATATGCTTTCTATATTGAGAATGGTTTGTAAATTAGCAATGTTTTATTGTTATATGTATTGCTTTTATTTTAATATAGATGTGGTTTTAATAATCAATTTAGATTTATCAAACATTGATATGGATCAAAATTTTTAGTGTGTATATATTTTTTAATCGTTTAATTGATTTCATGTAAACTATAAATTAAGAAGTTTGATCCATCTTGATAGATCCAGGTTTAAGATGGATCTAGGTTGGTTTATATGCATATTTAACTATTTAATTAAAAAAACAAAAAAATGTAATTATTGTTGGGCCTAGGGGCGTTTTACAACCCAATATGAAGAAAATGTTGTCACGTTACATTTAAAAATAATAAAATAATATTTACAATAACAAATTAAAAAAATAGTAAAAGTACTTCAATTTTCCACCTTAATTTTATATCCAATTCATATAGAGATGAAATATCTCAAGCAAAGGAAAAAACAATCTACTTTTAATATTAAAGAGATATATAATTCCTATGGAGTTGACAGATATCAAGTGAAAATAATAGAATTAATATTACATGATATGTAATTCATTATATGTTTAGTTGACATGTAATAGTTAAAATAAAAATATACTAATAACAAAAAAAAATTATTGTTAACCATAATTAAAATATTTCAATGTCCATATTAAATAACATAGTTTTATATCAAGTTTAAACAAAGAAGTCGAGAAAAAGTTTTGTTAGCAAAGGGGCACGTGTTCAAACCTCACCTCACTGTGTTGCACGTGATATGGATGTCTTCAAAACGACTTTTAGGGGTGGAAAATTAATAATTTATGTTAATTTATATGTGTATACAAAGAAGATCAATATTTTAATGATTAATTTTTTTAAAATTTACTATATATGCTTTCTATATTGAGAATGGTTTGTACATTAGCAATGTTTTATTGTTATAGGTATTGTTTTTATTTTAATATAGATGTGGTTTTAATAATCAATTTAGATTTATCATATGGATCAAAATTTTTAGTGTGTATATATTTTTTAATTGTTTAATTGATTTCATGTAAATTATAAATAAAGAAATTTGATCCTAGATCCAGGTTTAAGATGGATCTAGGTTGGTTTATATACACATTTAACTATTTAATTTAAAAAGCAAAAAAATGTAATTATTGTTGCACCTAGGGGCGTTTTACAACCTAATATGAAGAAAATTTTAATACGTTATTATCAAATGTTGCAAAGGAAACGCCGTAAGATTCTTATGTGGAATACAATTGTTCACAGGACTAAATATGTAATGACTCCAAGCAAACTGGAAATAAGAAGTTTTCGATATATTGATGTTGATTGGGAAGATTTGAAGATGAGGCAGCTGACACCGCCATTGTAAGGATACTTCGAGTTGGAAAAGCTGGTACTCACAATCCTGCAAATCGAAGGCGTACAAGCTCACAAAAATGGGTGTGAGCTTTGCTTGGTTTCACACAAATGGTAACTTATTTAATAAACATGTAAAATAAACCAAATCTAACTTAATACCACAACAAAATTTTATTGCAGAATTATGAATAAATTATTTCACTGTATGATGGGAGATTTTAGGAGAATTAAATTATTTCGAACAAGTTTTCGTCCAACATTTTTCCATCAACATTAAATTTTCAAGGTCTTGTTAATAATATCTCACTAATTAACATTCTTCCATTCAACATTAAAGTTTTAGTCTACAGTAACCAATCATTTTTTTAATTTATCCGATCACTTTGCAACTATTGAGTTAAACCTGTGCGATTAAATTTCGAAACGAAACTGCCAACGCCAACAAGATTCTTAGAGAGAACAATCGACCATCATTCACATCAGCCTAGTTACATATACAGAACTTAAATCTATTAGTTCTTTAACAAAAAACACTGTGGAATTAGTTATTTATAAATCATCCTAACATACTTATCGAATCTTCAAACATCTTTATTTACTTTTAGGCATTATTTTTTCCCTACTATTTAGCGTATTAGTTGTTATTTATATTAACCATTCCATTAAAACATTTTTCTTTAGACACATATTTTTATCTTCATGATTTTGTTATAGCACGTTTAGGAGGAAAAAAGCAGTGGTTGGTTAGAGTTCATATAAGTCCGCATGGACCGTACAAAGATTTTCAATAATTTTTTTTTTGAAAAATAAAATTTAAAATTATTATATTAAAATTTATAATTTATTATGCGAGAATTGAATTTGAGTGGAGAATTTTATTCATTACTTTGCATTATAAAAAATAAATAATTATTTTTCAACAACAAATCCATAATCATTATATCAAATTTTATTATATAAATTCAAAATGATTACATCAAAGTTGATTATATATATAATGAAAAACAAATAAAATGAAAAAGATCTTAGTACTTCTCAACACAAAAATAAACTTCATTATCCTTCATTCCTGACAACTCAAAGATAAACTCAATTAACTTATAATATGATAAACTCAATTAAGTTATAACTAAATATTAGTATTACAAATATTCTTACCAATAATATTACAAAAAAATCTTAATATTAATTATTATTTATAAATTCAGATTACCTAATAGAACATAGCAACACAAAGCATTTTACTCCGTTTCTATTGAGATGTGGGCCTTGAGATTGATGTTTTCCCGGGCTGCAAGTTGGATCTGACTTGTATCGGTGGAAGTGCAAGTATTCTCTAAAATTCCCCTTTGCAATATTTAAAAAGAATACCATCCATAATGATAATCCAAGCGCCTATGTCCCCACCATTAACCTAATCTCAGATAAGGTCAAACAAATGGAGGCTCAAATTATATGAATGGAACAGGAAGTTCAAGTGCTTACGTTCGCACCATTTACCTGAACTTATCTCGAGAAGAGATTTCGTCCAATCAATCACAATTTTGGAGTCACCCAGAACCTGCAACAAAAAATCTTTATGCACGGCTGAAAAAACCTTAAAACCGGAGAGGCTAGAGCAGAGGCAGCATTCTTAATCTAGACCAAAAAGGTGCTTCAGATCCCCTGTTCCAAATCTATCGATTTCAGCCGCCTCTTCGCTAGATTTCTTGATCGAGAAGCTTGATAAAGGCAAGGATCTTGGACTTGGAGAATTCACAAACACTGGACCGGCCCATTTCTCTGAAATAAAAGAAGGAAAATTGGGGGTTTGTATGCCATTGCCTTATGCGTTTGATAAATACAAATTTAACATGTGTCTAAATGGAAACAAAATGAAAACTACTCCTTTTCAGCTTTCCCAGCCATTAAATTTTATATTTAACCATGAATTAAGTTGCAGGATCACGATTCATTCCTTATGGACTGAAATAGATCATGGACGATCAGCTCTGCTATGAGACGAAATTTCAGGCAGACCTATTTTTCCGAAGCCAACGACATACAGACCGTCAATGCTTCCCTTCCAGTCACTGGGAGACCAATTACATGGACGTCCATCTTCCGGGAAAGGCTCTCTGCCATTCTGCAAATTAAATGCAAATTTTCAAAACTAGAGATATCCTGACAAACACAACACACAAACAGAAAATCTTTGTTGAGGCATACCTTGAGCTAGCGACGTACTTCACTCTTGTAACCAGTCGCAAAGATTCAGGTTTTGAAATCCTCTTCAACATCGTCTTCGAACACGACCCCGATAGCCGTAACGTAGATGAAATTTGGGACGACCTGCTAATGCTAGTGCCATTAACTAACTTCAGTCAATGACAACCGTTAGATCCAAGACTTACGAACCAAGGCCAGATCTCTTGCCACCTCGCCAAATAATAACTAATTCAAATCAACGTGTGAGGATGTTTCAATAGTATAACAAAAAATTTAACGGTGCAAACGAAGGACAGGTAAGCAACAGGTGAGTTCTTTTCAGAAAACTACCTTACTTCGCGTAAAAATAACAAAATAATATTTACAATAACAAATTAAAAAGATAGTAAAAGTACTTCAATTTTCCACCTTAATTTTACATCCAATTCATATAGAAATGAAGTATCTCAAACTAAAGGAAAAAACAATCTACTTTTAATATTAAAAAGATATATAATTCCTATGGAGTTGACAGATATCAAGTGAAAATAATAGTAGAATTGATATTAGATGATATGTAATTCATTATATGTTTAGTTGACATGTAATAGTTAAAATAAAAATATACTAATAATAAAAAAAATTATGGTTAATCACAATTAAAATATTTCAATATCCATATTAAATAACATAGTTTTATATCAAGTTTAAACAAAAGAAAACGAGAAAAAGTTTTGTTAGCAAAGCCACTCGTATTCAAACCTCACTGTGTTGCACGTAATATGTTGGAATTGTGATGAAACTCACGCATTAGAATTTATATTTTTCTTTTTGTTTCATTTGAGTACTCGTGTCTCTCTATGTCCTCCTCTCCACATCATTTTTTGATCATTTAGTTCTTGTAATTATGCTGAAGGATTACACTTGTTATTTATAAACATACTCATTATCTCTGTCACTCATTATTCAACCTACTTTGCAACACATATGAATAAATCCTAACAACAAAACCCTTAGGCAAATGGGGACAAGCCCGATTGTTTGGAAACGAATCCCATGGTGATTTAGCTTGATATTAGCCAAAGCTGTTGATACAGTCGTGGGAGTTGCTGGGCAGTATTATGGCATAATAGAAGTGCTTATTAGCAACGTTGGCTAAAGGTACGCATGTTTATTTTGTTGTTTTATCTTGAGAAAATTTGTGGATCAGTTTTCCTTTAAAGGAGTGCACATAAATTAAAAAACTATATCATATAGATTTTATTTTGGAAAATATTACGGGAAAATAGTAATAAATAATCATTATTTTGTTTTTCTTTCTTGGCATAACACAAAAGAAAAGGTATTTGCGATCAATTTTTTTCTTTTTTTTTGTAAGTTAGGTAGTACCTTTTCTATTTTCCATTTATAAAATCAGGACAGGCTACATTAGAATATATATAGTTGGCCTCAACCTGCCCGTAGGAAACCAGGTCTGTTGGCCTTCTTAGTGCTTTGTATGCTTGCCAAAATTGGTATTGTCTTCTTAATCTATATAACGCATTTACTAGCTGTCCTACTGTTCCACCATATTTAAACAGGTAACAAAAAATAAGTTCAGTTATAAAGCCTAGCATGAGCTGCCATACTTCCGAAAAAAACTAGATCCTATGTAACTGTAAAGACTATCCATCAGAAGATGAGATTGGGGCTGGATCCTTTGCATGTGATCCGGGCATGTCCACCTGATGCAGCTGCTGTAGCAGTTTCTCCATACGTTCCATCCTATCATCCATTCTCTGAATGCGGTCAGTGACTTGATATTGAGTTATTTTGATATGCTGTAAGTGACTTTCAATCTTCTCCAGCAAGTCTTTAAGGAAGGATTCCGTCTTTGGTTGCACTTTGAATTCCGGAGGATGTGCACTTTGGATTGCTTTTGCAAGGAGGCACTTCACCAACCAGTAAGTATGAATGGTTTGGTTAAATAAACTGAGGCAGCCTCGGGTGTTCCCAGGGTCATGAATAAAATCCAGAATATCAGCTTCAGCCTCAGTATCTTCCATGTATGTCTGCAATTCTCTTTCCCAGCCCCGGATTTGCATGCGGGTTGGTGAGGAATTACCTAGAATGTAATTCACTACAAGATTTTCCAGATGCTCCTGACTAGTTTTCCTTCCTCAAGCTTTGGTTCGATCCCGCCGCACCCGTTTCCCTTAGTCAAGCTTTCTCAGGCTAGAGGCCATGTTTCCCCATTATGCGTTTGGTCCCTGCTGTGAGAACATACATACAGATGATAACTAGAAAATAACAAGCATACAAACAGTCCTTCTGCTTCCCATTTAGGTCGGCTTCAAACCTATTTGAGTCTCGTCAAGCAAATCGTAGAACCATACCGCCACAAAACACGTAAACGGCCAATAACCAACAGAATTCCTCCTATCCAAATAACATAACTCGACTCCCCGAACAACATAAAGGCGTGCTACATGCCGTAGGATAAAAACACTTCTGCTGTGCATAAACGGCAATCCATACAAACACTATAAAGCCTAACCAGTAAAACCCCGACCACCCTACGAAAGTATCATTTGCATGCCTATAGAAAGGAAAGCACTGGACGGGGTAAACCAAACCCTGAAACTCTTGAGAGAATTTCGTCCAAGTAATGACTATTATAAACCCAGAGCAGAGCCTCCAGGAGCAGAGGAGGGGCAGATTGAAACCGACAATATACCTCTTTTGAGACTTAGAATTTTTAAAACTGTTACTGGAAATGATATACAGTATACCAAGACAAAAAAAAATCAACATAGGGGGGTCCCGAAAACATGGTCGGACAAGGATTTTAGGTGGGTCGAAGAATGTTAAAACGCTCAGAAAACATCGAATCCAACAAAAACCCTGCCAGAATTTACCATGAGAAATAAGCTCCATGAAGACGAGGCTGAGGGTTAATACATACCAGACTACAGTTGCAGAGTTAGCGGTTTGGTCGCGCCTCCAGTTCACCTTCCAAGCTCTTGCATGCGCCAAGCTTTGCATGAGCGGTAAGGTGGAAAGCAAAGGGAAGCTTACCTTAATCAATCCTTGCAATACGGGCGCTGACAGATTTTCCTTACCAGTTCTCGGCATCATAACCTTCACACAAGTGATCACCTCTCCCATTGATGAGGTTAGGTGGTGGACCATCATATGGATTAATTATCCGGGAAGTGGCGCGCCGTCGGCCGGCCACGGGCTGTCCCATTTGCCATCTGTTCACCCCGATCGGGGGGTTGGAGATCTTTAGTCACTATGATTTGTAAAGATTGTAGCTCTACATCCCATATTGCTTGGTTGGGACAAGCGTCAATGGATCGATCTATGTTTTGACAGCCCCAGTTGGCAAGGAAGTCTGCTGCCGCATTGCCTTTCCTTTTAATGTGGCTGGGGATTAGATACTGAACCTGTCTCAGCAATTGACTTACTTCTTCAATGAGGGCTGCTGTCCTCCAGCTTTGAGTAATTTTCTCCCACGGAGTGCCTTGTTGTAGTTTTTGCAGAATTCCAGTTACCATGGCTGAGTCTCCTTCAACAATAATTCTGTGATATCTTTCCCTGATAGCTATAAGGATGCCCTGCTTAACTGCTATAAGCTCCGCTTCATTGTTTGTGGCATGTCCCAAATCCACTGCATAGAATCGACAAACTGTTCCTTGGGAAGTGCGAAAGATCCCTCCTGCTCCAGCTTGACCTGAGTTACCTTTAGATGCTCCATCATAATTAATTTTAATAAACCCTGATTGAGGAGGTGACCAGTGTTCCTCAGTAGTAGCTTGAGGGGCCTTATATTTCCATAATCCTTTGTACATCATTTGAGGTTTTAGATTAAGTTGTTGTAAAATATAGACTTCTATTCCCACCGCTTGCCAGTCCTCATCTGACCACTTTTCTACCAGGATTGTTTCACGGATATTTTCTTTAGTGCGGTGCCAAATGTGCTGCAGGGGTTGAGCTATATCTTGGAAGATACGTTGGTTTCTTTCTTTCCAGATGTTCCAGAGGATGAATCCTAATGATAGTGTCCATGCTCTATTGATGACTTGACATTGATATCGACCTTTCCTCCAGTTGCTGATCGTATCTACTATGCTATCATTATTTTTATCCGTCTGTCTAAATAGAAGCTCCAAGTTTCTCCAGATTGGTTGTACCAACGGACAATTATTAAGAAGATGTTCCGTAGTTTCATTATCGGTTTGGCAAAACACACAATACGATGGTCCTATCATACCTCTTTTCTAAAGGTTCTCCCAGGTAAGGATCCTTTTATGGCTTAAGAGCCACAGGAAGTATTCAACTTTAGGCCAGTGTTTTTGTGCCCAAATATTTTTCCACAACGGCTGAGCAATTTGGTGAAGTTGTTGGGATTGGATGTAGTACCCCTCTTTGATTGTAAACTGACCTTTTGTTGTGTATCCCCACCTCAATATATCTGGACTTGCAGCTTCTCTGAGTTTCCTTGTTTTCAATTCTTTGGTGAAGTTATCCCATTGTTGTGTGGGTGGGGCTGTCTGCCACCCACTTTTATCTTTCCACTTCCTCCAGCCATCACTATTTATTGGACACCAGTAATGCTGAACGAAGCAATGATTTGGCGTGTTTGTATATAAGAAGATTTCACCTAAATCTAATCTACTGAACAGTTTCTCTCTCTGTTGCCATGAATCCTCCCAGAACCGGGCTGTACTTCCTTCTCTTATTTCCCAGAAGCTGTGCAATCTGATTAAATGCCTGTTTGTAGTAGCCAAATTCCATATTAAAGAGCCTTTTGGGACTCTATCTATCTTCAATCTGCCGCAGACTATGCGTGGCATAACATATTTTGTTTGCCAGATGTTCTTCCAAAGATCTGGCCCTCCCATTAGCCATCGCCACCATAACTTAGCTCCAAGTACATATTTGAATCAATTTATTATGATGGGAGTGAAAACATTCACTATTGATTATTTACTTGACTTATTTTCCAATTTTATTATTAACAAGTTATATTCCCATATGAATATGAAATAAATATATGAGAAAATATTTCATGGGAAAAGATAATAAGTTGAGATTTACTTTTTGAGTTGAAATATGTAGTTGTGGTTAAATATAATAGCTTATGGAATTACCTTCTAAAAAATTACATAGATTCCATGCATAAAGATACCTTAAGTTATATGATCTTATTTGGAAAGAATATGTTTTTTCTTGTGCGTGAAAGATAAATTAATTGTGTTCATTCCTTTGCAAGAGTTTGCAAAAGTTACATGTTCTCTCGGTAAAAATATAAGTTATTTTTGTGTTGAATAACAAGATAGTTTGACTTAATTGCATGATTTAGTTCATTAAAAAGTTAATTTTGTTATTATTTTAAAAAGGCTTTCCTAGTTCTTATGCATAAAAGAAGGGTTAACTATGGTACTTTCTTGAAAAAAATGCATGAAAACTTTGTACATAAAATATAGAGAAACTATGTTGGGTTCTTGAAAATAAGTATGTGTTATTTACACACAAAAAAATCGTTTTACATGAAAAGAACACATATACACAAGCATAGAAACAATAGTTAATTGCATCAGTGTTTTTCTTAAAAGGGAAAGTATTCCCATATATAACATAGATAGCTAGACCCTCTTAAACTTGAGGAATATGTGTTGCATGCATTAAATAATAGCTATTATGATAAATTCTTGCATGCACAAAGAATACATATTGTAGGGATGTATGTGTTCTTGATAAGGTTTGCTTAAGTTTATGCACATCACAAAGATAAGTTAGGGATGTTTCTATCTTGAAAAGAGAATGCACTTGAATCATGCACACAAAACTATTTAAGAAGTCATGGTATTTTTCATAAAGAATGCATGTGAACGTTATTTAATCATATTTTATTAGATTTTCTTGATAAGAAATATGCACAAATAGAATTATTCCTTTGAGAGAATAAGTTTATATGCATGCATAAGATAGAAATACTATGTTTGATATTTCTTGAAAGAAATATGTTTTTTGCTTGCACGAAAAAATAGTAATATTGTGTTTGATCTCTTGAAAGGAGATATGATCTTTGCACCTACCAGAAATATACATATAGTATTGGATTCCATGGTAAGTGTAAAAAAATTACATGCAATAAGTGATTACCTTTCCTTTGGAAAAATGCATATGTTTGCACGCAACAAATAATAACTAACACATGATTTTTCTTTTAGAACAGAGCATGTATTTTGTGTACAATAGACTTTGTAAATAGCTCTATCTTGGGAAAGATGCTTTTGGAAAAGGGAAAGGGATTTGCATGCATGTATAATAGTAATAATAATAATATCTAGTGTATTGGAAAGATTACTTAGTTACATGCATAAACAAGAAGTTGAGGGGATAACTTTCCTTGAATAAGTTGTTATCTAATTACATGCATGGAAAATAAAGCTAATTTTCTAGTATCCTTTAAATGGAAATAGATTGTTACAATGGTTTTCCTTTGGAGAAGAATGTGTGCTTGTGCCAGAAGGATCATGGTAATGTGGTATTTATTTTGACATGCATTTGCTTATAATTAATGCATGAGTAGTGTTGTCAGAAGAAGAATGTTGTGACATTTTATTTACATTTCATGTATGCACATGAATAGATGTTGAACAATTACCATCAAAGATTGATTATCGGTTGTTTAATAATGTATGTACAATCATGATATCAAAGTTGTTGACGAACATGATGGCAGGAAAGGATGGTGAGTGGTGGCAATGATATATTATATTTAACATTGTGGCATGCAAGGAATTAGCGGTCCATGCTGATGACTGCAAGCCGCGGGATTTCCACTGATGGAACCACTAAGCTACAAAGATATAGAGATTGAAGATTTGTGGGTAAATGATATCATGATGGTTGTAATAGGTTTTAGATAGATATGTTGTAATTAAATGATATTTCATTATAATATTTTATGGAAATGTTTAAGGGATGTACACCCTTATGATAACATTGAGTGAGGGGTGAACACCCTCATGAACATTTAATAATAAACTTAAATGTTTGTTGGGTTTTCACCCTACGGGGTATTGAGGGTATATTAGATCAATGATGTGATTTATTATTGTGTCAGTTTGATGATGTTGATTCCTTGCATGATGTAATGTTCATAATATCAAGTATGTGATTAACTAACATGTTAAAGGAAGCATGAAATTGATGCAAGGCTAAATCATAAAGTTTATGTTAAAATGATAGAAAAGTAGTTGTAATGGTTATGTAATTTACTATACCTTTACTAGAGTAACTCTATATAATGATGATGATTCTATCTAATGGTTAATGAGGAATCTGGAATAGTAATTTCGATAGTTACCCGTGGGTAAATTTTGTAAAAAAATTCTAACTCCATGCGTTTTCATGCGAGATTACTGGGGGATGTTACAAGTGGTATTAGAGCTGAAGGTTGCAGCACTAGCACCTTTGGGAAATTTTGTTAAGTAGAAAATAAATCGAGGTATGATACTAGTGGGAATCAACTCATGTATGAGTCTAACTATCTATATATTGATATATGCAGTAGACTACTTTTTACATGAGATGCGTGATTCAAGTGTATAACCAGATTGAAGAGTAGTAAGTAATAAAGTCTGATGCAAAACTGTGTTCATGACATTTGAATCCTGACGAGGATAAAAGACAATAAAACCTCTGTTACACCTATAAAAAATCTTAAACACTCACTAAGGAAAGTGAGAATCAATTATCAACCTTTTCATATATGAAAATATTACTGATACATTTAATGGGCTTGACTAAAGCTACAATGCACTATTTATGGAGAATAAATGCATGAATGTAAAAGATGGGGAATGTCCTTGAAGAGGACGATAGAGTAATTTAAAATGAAATTGAACAAGCCCTTTTAGATGTTAAAAATACATAATGAGTCTGAGTAGTGAGACTTGACTTTAATGGCTAGCTGTTGATTGAGTCGTGTCATGCCTGCATTAAGATGATTGGTAGCATTGATTAGTTAGTGTTGCATGACTAACTATAAAAATTATATGCATGAACTGGTTTTGATTTAAGCTTATTGAAAGTTGTAAACAAGTGCTTATGGTAGTTACTTCATGTGTCGGTTCGTTGGTAACAGTACACTGCGAGGATTGGAAATGTTGGGTTATTGACATATGAAAATTAATGAACATTTGTATATAATTTTATGCATGACAACATTGTAAGCATGAAACTAAAATGATTGCGAAAGTGAATACTTTTTAAACAATGCATAATTATGACTAACATTCCTGATGGGATTAAGTAGGGGGTATATTAATGGCAACAAGAAAACCCGTGAAAGTAAAATGTTGCTATGTGAATTGAAACCATAAATGAGAAAGTATAATGTTACGATGTGCATGATGGTGTTATTTAAAAAATCGGAATGTATACCACCTATTTGTTAGTTATGTTGCTTGTCAATCTAGATATTTCAGACCCATGCCAAGGGTCAAATATGAATGAATGATGTACATAAATTTTTATTTTTTTTAATAATAACATGCATATAGTTTACTATGTTCGAAAGAGTGCTAAAATATAATTTCACATGCCAGAAATTTGTGGATAGTGTAAAAAGGTCAGGAGGCCTTGGGTTGATGGTAGTAATCTGCGTGGAGGGATTGATGGCACTTGCTTGCATGGATTTCCTCTCCCTAGAGATAGATGATCTCAGTAAGGGAAAAGAGTTGGCCAATATGTCGAGAGGGAAAACATCCTCAGGAAAATTTGTTGAATTTTTAGCATGTTGGAGGCGACCCAGAAAATTCCTCATAAACAGGACGTTGTCGAAGGAGTAGACCCAGTCATTCTGAGGAATCTTATTTTGGACCCTATGTGGTCATTGGAATTATTGAGCTGGTTGGACAGTGGAATTACAGACTTGACCAGGTACGGTCTCTATCAAAGAACTATCTAGATGTGAAAATGGTTCGATCTAGTTGTGGAAACCAGTTCTCATGGGTTGGGAGGAGAATTTCTTTTTCCATTTTGGTTCTCATAGAAGAAAAAATTAACTAATCAACTATGTGTTGTGTTAAAATTTTATTTTCTATATAATTGTGTAAATATTTTATGTACATTTTGATAGGAAAGGAGCCTAGTGCTCAGTAAGGAAATATTGGAGATGTAGTTCCTTTATTGTATTACCAATGTTATGAATGTCTATAGCAAGGGCTAAGATAGTTTGTAATGATTGAAACTATTGTTTATTTTTATGATTGGAGATCTAGGTGCTCTCTTAGTACTTTAAGAAGTACTATGTGGATGTATTTAGCGAGAACTAAGATATTATGCACGTGGTGCAATGATTTGTGATTTTGATGACTAGAGGGTTGGTGCTCTATGAGTACATGTGGAGATATTGTGGTTCAAATATCACTTGACATTGTATAAATTAGTGATATTTATAAGTATTTCAATTGATCGAAAATGTTGTGAATGATGTGATTATGTTGGATTTTTTTTATCATTGATTATAGGGTGCTCGTTGTTGGGTTGTTAAACCATTGAAGCACTTGTGTAAAGTGACCATGACTTCCAAGAGTAATTGGTAAGTAAAGTAAGTTGGTATAGAGATTTTGTTTTGTTTCTATAAAATTGAATATGGTTGAGTGATGTAAAGTAGAAATTACTTAATTTAGAAGCTACAAATGCTTATGAATATTGATAAAACATTATTATTTTTTGTTTATTGATATTTCCTAGAAACAGGATTCTTCATTTCAAAATGGAAGGATCCTGTCTTGGTTGTTTAGATCGTTATATCCTGAGTAAAAATTAATGATGAATACTGAGGATGGTGTTTAATTCAAGGGGAAGAGTATGTAATACCCCTCAAGCTAACATATTATGTTGCAATTCACAATTATTTTTGGAAAGATCATGATTATTTACCATGTTTAACAAATCAATAATTCGCTATGGTTTTCAATTAGTTAGAAACTACCCTATGATCTGTTCCAATAAAATGAAGACGAAGTGTGTAATCATTTTTACACGTATTCCCTTACACATTCATACTATCATTTTTTGCATTCACTCTGCAGAGAGGAAAAAAGGATTAAATGTATTCCCATGAAAATAAATATGGGGACAAGCCTTATTCTTTGGGAACACGGGTTGGAAGGGAAACTAGCGCGTTTCCAAGGCAAGGACAAGAGTGTGCATTGAGCTTCTCCAGGCACGGATCTTACATCGTGGCCATCCCCAAAAAAAGACCATCCTTCAAGCCAAAGTGACGTAGCTTGATATTAGCGAGAGAAATGTGGTTTTTGATATATATGTGGGAGTTTCTTGGCAGTATTATGGCATAATAGAAGTGATTATTAACAATGTGGCCCAGAGATACATGTGTCCATTAGTTTCATCTCAAGAAAAATTGTATGGATTTACATGGTTATTAACAAATCATTTTTCTTCGAAAGGGGTGTACATAAATTAAAAAAAATATCATATATCTTTTCCTTCCTGGATAAAGGGCTTAAGGCATGATCAAAATCTCGATCAAGGGCAAAAATTAACTCAAAATTAAAAGTTCTCAGAATTGCAGCAAACCAAAACGATAGCGACCAACCCGTCACTAGGAATCCAACGCAACTTGTTTCATCGAAAGCCGAGTTCAGATTAAGAAGTTATGGTTTGTTGATCGTCGTCCAGAACATGCAAATTTTTTTTTTTAATTACAGAACAGGTACATGATGATGACATGGAAGCCCAGTCAACATGCAGGGAATATTCTTCAGTTTTTTCCCAATGGGACTATGACAAGTGTCACAATTGGATTCGCCAGTTTGGTTTGTGAAGGTAAAATTTTCCCAATGTCCTCCAAGGTTGAATGTGGGTTCATGATGAATTCATGAATTGGAATTATTTTTAAGGTTGGATATATACAAATATATATATATATATATATATATATATATATAGATATATAAAATTATACCATAGTTCAATTGCTGGCATGTTTATTCATTAAACCTTGGTTCGAAACCTAAGGTTCGAATGATATATATTATGGTGGGCATTAAATTTTATTGGATTTCATTGATCTGTTATATCCAAAGTTCTAACCTATGGTGGATTGACTATGGTGGGAGTGAAAATTACATCGTATTCCAAATTTTATTAAGGTGGCATATATTATATGCAAAATCTAGATTACAAAGGTTTCAATGTGTTTAATTATGGGCCAAAAACGTATATTGAGGGGAAAAGTCGGGGCTTGACCCCGTGACCTATCTCGCTCCACTACTGCCTATTGCCAATGGGCCATGACTTGTTCCTTGAAAATTCTTGGCACCCAATTGCTAATTAAAGTATGCATATATTAGATGGTGGAACGGAGGGGGCCAGCCCCGCGGGCTAGCCCTCCTCCCATGAGATCGCGCTCCATCACCACACACCTAGCGCTCAACGCTAATTGCGCTTAGTGCACACTTATCACCAATTAATCCACAATTAATAGTTAATTAATCCTCAGCTTAATCTAGTGGGATTTTTAGCGATTTCCACCATTTTCAACAGACTTCCAGCTTTGGCGGAGCTAACTGGGACTTCTCCAGATTTAGAGGCAAAATCTAGGGGAAACATTAATGAGGCCTATCTTGAGCAATTTTCGACCAATTTTGGCTTAGGAATAGTCATTCCTAGCATATTGGCATGCTTTGAATTCATATGAAAATCTTTCAAAGACATAGGAGCAATTATACAAAGGTTTTTGTCACCTTGAAGAATTTTGAAGCCTAGGGCCACAAGGAGGGAAGGCCATGCCCAGATTAGTTGAAGGCTAAATGAAGTGAATGAATAATCATTTTTAGATGTATTTGATGTTATGAACACAATGGTATAATATTTAGAGGTGTTGGAGCACATATGAAGGCGATTTTGGCACTTTTGGAGATTAAACAAGCGAATGGCCACCAAGATGAGAGGTCAAGCATAGATCAACTGGAAACCAAATTCAGAGATTGAATAGTAATTTTTTGGGTATTTGAGTGTTCTAAAGCCAATGGTACAATTTTTAAATCCATTGGAGTAATACAGGTGCTTGTAATAAAAAATTTGACTCTTAATCCCAAGAGGGCCTAACTAATTAAGCCAAGTCCATGGAGATGTAGCCCAAGAGGGGTGAACTCCATTATCATCCATTGTGTTATGTGATTATTGTGAGTTATTTTTTTTCATTTAATTTTTTGTTAATGATTTTTTAAAATATAATTAACTCATAATTTGATCATCAAAAACACATGAAACTACACACATAAATCCCTTCACAAGTGGTTAACATGAGACAATCCTAATCACACATTTTTAATACTGGTGAGGGAGCTAGCATAGCAATAACTAGTTTTTCCATATTCAGATCAAGGCACTACGAAGAGAAAAACAATTATTGACATATTAACTGACTCCTTCTTGGATGGAAGCATAGACACTCGAGTTGACTACTATGATGAACCTTGGTTGCGGAAGTATGTCTGACATACTTCCGCACAACTCATTCTGGAGCTTTTGGATCCACTATCTTGTTGACTGGAGGCAAGCTACTATTCTTGCGCTACTTGCAGCACAACCAAATAAAATTCAAAAGGAATTACAGCTCTCGCATTAGGGGAAAATTTGAGAATTAGCCAAAACCTTGCCGCAAGACTTGGAACCAAGCCAATGATGTTTACAAATCTCTCGACTAAGAGGATCAACACTCATTAAACTAGAGAACAAAGGATCTGTCCATCACTGCTACTTTAACCACTGGAACTACATAATTATACCCACTGTGACAATGCAGTTTAATCTTTGTGCCATACAAAACCAAATTGAAAGGCTGACAGTATGAATTCATACCCACAAGGAACAAATAAACTTGGACATGGATGAATTTCTCATTGAAATATGTAGAGAAATCCCAATTCTCCACACTTTCCACACTAGAGAACTCGCCAAGTTGGCCTCAATGCAGAATGCATGAATGCGACAATCACAATCAAAATATTGGCTTATTTTCACCATTGATCTGTCAACGACCAAATAAACCATATGGTTAGCGGAATATATAAAAAAATATATGGTCAACGGAATCATGCAAGGTTTTTTCTTTTGATTTTCCAAAAATTTTCCTGCTAATTTCACGATGACTTTTCTTAATCTAACTTCCATCATATGAGGAATCTAAAAATGATGAAAAGATGATAAACAAGCATGACATAGGTAAAAATTGTTGAGATTTCATTTTTACATGGTTCTTCTTGTGCATCGCTTGGAATTTCATTTCAAAATGAAGTCGTTTTCATGTCACACACTTATCTTAACTCCGATATAACTCGTATATATAAATATGGATATATAACTTAGATAATATAGATTTATCACTTATATAAGATTTGATTCAGAATTAAATATATTAACAACTCTTATTTAACTTAGACCAACACTTGATATTTAACTTAGAGCTTCGATAGGAGTTACCAAGATAAGAGTTATAACTTAGTTAAGATTTGATTTGAAGTTAAGATGTTAATTACTTATATTTAACTCCTGTCTAATTCTTATTTTAAGTTACTTATATTTTCATGTCAGCTAAATATTGCTCTATCAAGATCCCATAGGAATCAAATTTCTTGAGGTGCAAATTTTTGGTCAATTGTTGCACTCAAAAAGAGGTTTGATGATCCAGGTTTAAATGGTACTAGGTTGGTTTAAATTATCTAAAATCTTGAATTTTTTTCACATTTAATGAATTACTATTTGCAAATGTGAATAGTTTGAGGTCAATTAAATTATACACCCATATTCTGAAATTCATATTTCTAATAATGATCTAAATATAAATCATGATGTAGGAATGAAAATTATATATCTTAAATAGTTATATTTGTTAGTTTGACCAATACAATGTAAATAATTTTATTATTGATATTCGTTTTCTTTACAAGCTAAGATTTTGTTAAATAGGATAAGTCGGATGATCAAATAACGGTTAGCAGAATTATAATTTTTTTGGGTTCTTAATAGAAAAGGAGACAAGTTTAGGAACTCCTTGAAAGACCCTAACGAATTCTAAATAACTTCCAGTTAGTTATGGCAATTTAATCTCTCTCTTCCTTCCTTGGAGATAAAAGGATCTCATAAGGAAGGGTAAGGGGTTCTTGAATTTGACTTTTTGGAAAAATCACCAAGAAGGAAGAGGAACACCAAGAGAACAAGAGAGAGGATACAACTGTACGGGACATTGTACACTGGGAAGGAAGTTTCCTGCAGAGTATTCCTGTGCTAGAAGAGAAACAGTGGAATCTCTATCAAAGATGAAGGTTTGTGAGTCTTAGGTTAGGGAAACCTTGATGCTTGTAGACTGATCCGGTTAAGGATCATTGCTGATATAACTGGTCTAAGAAGTATAGATACCGGGGGTAGAACGAGATTTAATTTTCATTCTCGTTGGAATGGAGGAGAGGTATTTCCTATGGAGAATCCTAACAAGTCAAGTTTTCTACAGATAAGTAGTCTTTTCCTTTACTGATTGTGATGATTTTGTGACAAAAAAACAAGGTACAATAAATATCAAGAATGATATTTTAGTTCTGTGTTTGATTCAACAGTAATTACCCAAGAATGAATTATTGAGTCTTTTCTTGATTCAACAGTAATTACTCAATAATGAATTATTAATTTTGTGCTTGATTCAACAGTAATTATCTAAGAATGAATTGTTAGCTATTTTTTCTAATTAACAAGTAAGCATAGAGAATGAATTGGAAACAGTTTGTGTTTTGATTTGAATAGTGGCTACCATAATTATTTCACTAACTCATTGGATTGGTATCAATTTATGATAACCACCTCTACCTTTCCAATTACATTACAAAAAATTGTTTCTAAGAGCAACTAAGGGAAGGATTGAAACTATGGTGGTAAAGGGGTGCCCAATGAAAAATGGGTTCGATAGTTCTAAGTTATGTTCCCATATCAACCCTAGAGTTTTGTTGGGAGTTATATACAGAATGAGTTTAAAATTCTAACCACACCACATGGGTAGAGAATCTGTTTCATGAGTCGAGAACCCAAAAATATGTCGAGTGATTCAAACTGTGAAATAAATGGGAATAGAAAATAGGGAAAGGGCATCCATAATCCAAGTGAAAATAAATCAAAACAATAAAACTTAGAGGTAATGTGAGTATTTTAAATAGAAAAAAAAACCTCGTGAATAGGTGCCAAACTAAAACTAAACGACTAACCAAAAGTTGTAAACCAGGACAAACGTTGAACAACATATCTCTACATGTAATTTTCTACAATAGTAAGAAAGTATATAAATTTCTTACAAATTGAGTAATAACGAGTAAACCACATCATACAACAGATAAAATTCAAAAAAATTTAACAGAGTTTTTTCTTAAATTTATAGTCCATGAAGTTGAGAAAGTCTTAATAAAAATTATACATAAATACATAGCCATCCCTTCCCAATGCAGTTTGAACTGTTCCAGAACTATTCAGAAGAAAAGAAAAAAATAGATTCAAACCCATAACTTATACAACTTCATAATTTACTGGGTATTACATTTAAAAGGGATTTCTCATCCTTTAAAAACCATAGAGGGTTCTAACTAAGACCTCAAAAACCTAATTGTAAATATTGTACAAAAAAACAGAAAAGACCAGATGCATTATCGTTCATTACAAGGATATTCCTATGACGGAGTTATGGAAATTACACCTGGAGAAAAGCGAAAACAATACTCCAATGTGAGTGTTGCTGACCTCGGCAAGGGAAAACTCAGCAAAGAAAATAACCAAACCAACCCTTGGTTACCTGCGGAGCCATGTAGAGGGGTCAGTTTGGTTCTGCACTTAATTCTGGAGACATAATCCATTAGAAATTTGAAACAAAACTCCAAAAATATCTCATGAAGGGTTTCCCACGATTTACTTGTGAAGGGTGACCATTTTCTGTTGCGATCACTACAAGGAAAATACCCTCTAGCAGATGTTTTTGAGGAAGCCCTTATAAAATAACCCAGATATCCATTTGTAGTAGAGAACACTAGAGGAGGTTGGCCGGTTTTGCAGTGCATTTCTAATCATAACACGCACTAGTGCGTTTTATATAAAGCACACTGGTGCATACTACCAAATGACAAATCGAGAGACTATGCTCTTCGTACAAATTGACCCAGTGCATCTCAGTAATACAATGCACTGGTGCGTACTATAAAATGGCACATCGAGACATTGTTCTCTCCATACAAACTGGCCCTGTGTGTCTCATTAATCCAGCGCACCGTAAAGAAGTCTGGTGCGCCATTGATACAACCGCCCGGTGCGTCTCATAATCGAGCGCACCAAAAAAGGGTTAATTTAAAAAAAAAATACCGGCTGTGAAAACTTCATTTTTACTTGTTATAGTGCTCTAGAGCTCTCAAGAACTAGTGTGATTTTTTCTTCTCTGAGGCACCCTACCATCATTTCTCCCATTTCCCGCATTGCTTCCGTCGATTGCTCACTGTGTGGAGTTCGATTTTTCCAAAGTGGTTTTTGGTATTCCTCAGCAAAGATACCTCCTCGACGCGCAAATGTGGAGGTAATCTACTTGTTTCTCACCAACTTAACCTTTTATAAAATTACTTTCTCAAATTGAGTTAAAATTTACCATTTAAAAAAAAAAAATTTCATGGTGCGTTTGAGCCATTTAGCTCGCACCATTCACGGTGATGCCTATAAATTTATAGGCCACACCATGAATGGTGTTAATGGAAACCACACCAGGTTCGGGTATGCTTTTTCATAGTGTGGTACCGAGAAAAATCACACTGCTTTAACACTGAAATAGTACGGTGCATGTCAGTTTCCGGTTGCACTGACCATTTAAATTTTTTTAAAATAACACTCTATGTATGTACGGTGGTGTGGTAGTTTATTGGAACGCACTAGGAATTATGTACGGTTTTCGGGCGATGCGTTGTGCTATAACAACCGCCCCAGGGCAGATATTTTGGTCAACACACTGCACAAAAAATATTTTCTATTTTTCGCAGTGCGTGAAGTTTTTTCAGGCGCATTGTGGGCGGTGCATGATAAAAAAAAGTACGTGCTAGTAGTGGTTCGTGACGTCTTTTTTGGGTGCACTGAATGTTTTTTTTTTCGACAATATATATATATATATATATATATTTGTCATTTAATAATAAAAAAATAGGTTTTATGTATGAGG
Source organism: Pinus albicaulis (assembly GCA_034641835.2). NCBI lineage: Eukaryota > Viridiplantae > Streptophyta > Pinopsida > Pinales > Pinaceae > Pinus > Pinus albicaulis. The sequence continues at coordinate 421,068,946 of CM076571.1, forward strand.
GAGGCTGATGTATTTAATATGTGAATCATTTAGTGACGTCAACAGAGAGAGGAAAGGAAACAACAAGAGCATATGGAGGACCATTATAACATGATACAACAATGGGAGGCATAGGAGAGGGATATAATTTTGTACCCTCACCCTATTACGACACCCACCCAGTTGATCTTAAGGGAGGTAGGCCTCCTTAAGTTCTATGAGGAGGCTACATCCCTGAAGGGGCATAGTGGGTTATTAGGACAGTTGATCTATAGGTGGGATGCCTACCAACAGGCTTTCCGGGTTGGTCCTGGCCAGTGGTACGATCCCACTGAGGAGGACATTTCTTTTATTACTGGCCTATCTAGGAGAGGGCAAGATTTTCCCTAGTTTCCAGATGTACTCGTCGGTTATGCAGCAGGGATTCAGTTGATGTACTCCTAGAGATACATTACAAGAACCCATAGCTAACGCATTTTTCACATGTTAGTGATGACTATATCCATGGCTGAGTTTTCTAGAAGCTGATTTTCATATGTCAATTTGTCACCTAGAAAACCCTCATAAAACTTTTTTCGCCCTCCTACTTTTCAGTCCGCCCATGTCAAAGTCAAAACCCAGTATCACTATCCTATCTAGCTTCAGCCCTACTGGTCTGCCCATCAGCTCTAAAAGGCAAATCCAAGTCTGTTTCAAAAGCCTCCCCTAAGTTAGGAAGTGGCGCTTTAAGGCATTTTACCCTTGGCAACCATCAAAAAGCCAAAAAACCTCCATCTGCTACAGAAAAATCATGACAGACCTCCCACTCTGCAAATGAAATTGATAACAGCCCTAAGTCGCGCCACTTACACATCCCTAAGTCTCAGCACTACATAGACCAAAGTCTCAATCTGATTATTAGGAGTTTTACAGTGTTTTATGGATTTTTGCAAATACAGGAAATATAACTTCATCTCAGGAGAAAATTCCTAAATATACATTTAGAAGAACAGCTGCTTCTCAATGTAAACATGAGCCTGAGATATATCTGCAAGACAGAGAGTGACTCATCAAGACCTTGTAGCTTCCTTTCAGCATGAAATCACAGTAAAGGAAAGACACCACTGGCAAACAGACTGGTAATTTGTCATGGCCAAGAACCTCCTTCATCTACAAGCAGAGGGTTAAGGCGCCTCCTTCATCTACAAGCAGAGGGCGCTGGCCATTATTGACTTTAAGGATTGCAAAAGCACAGGCTTGTTTTTTACTAGACAGTAAAACAATGACTCTAGGTTTCTGAGTGTAAGTAATGATCATAACAGGGCTAGGATCTGAAATGTGCAAGAAAAATGAAAACAGAGTTTTTGGTCTTGTAAATTTAATCATAAGCAAATTTCATTGCTTTCAACAAGACCAAATTGAAGAAAGGTTGACAAATCATGTCATTACACAGGCAGAAGAAAAGGTGGTTGTTTTTCAAAGGGTGCTAACCTCCTTACTCACAGATATTATATTTCAAATGACTTGTCATAAGTTTACCAAGGCAAATGGTGACATTTCAGTTCCCCTCAGCAAAGAGCAGTGCAATGAGACAGTGAAGAGCTCTCTCACAGGAAACATAAAGAGCAATTCTCCTTTTTTCACTTTCTAACTCTCATGCATCATCCCCTATTTTGTTTTCTACCCACAGTCAAAGAAGAAAGCTCAAAGAGACCTAGCACTTGCATCTACAGTCAAGCAAAACCTGTCACCTAATTAGATTTACACTGCAGGCAAGATTCTGGCATAATACCCAGAGCAAAAATGTATTTGATCTAGGTTGTCTCTTAAAAACAGGTATACAAGCTCATCAAGTACAAAAAGAGCTTTGGCACAGTGTTTCAGGTTCTGGAAATCATCAAAGGAAAAATCTAAATGCCACTGCTCCAAAAAGAGACATTTCCTCCTCTAAGTAGAGAACAGTCAAAGTTTCAAAAGACATTTTATCCACAAGTTATCATCTGAGTTTTGAAAACTTTGAAAGGCATAGAAAGAAAATCAGTTGGCAAGGGCAATCTGAGATTTTATTACCAAGAGACATCACCTTTGGAACTATTGTTCATCATGTCCAAAATAGGGTCATTTGACATATTGTCATTGTTTGGATGGTTTGAAACAAACACAGCTTTTCATTATTCAAAAGGACAGAGATATCATAAATGATATGTTTTGAGAAGAGGAAGCATATTGAAAAGGGGCGCCTTTCTTAAATCAAAGAGCCATGACCAAATCCAAATAATGTCGGCAAATATGGACACCTGCATTGAGAAAGAGGTTGAAGAAGCAAGTTGGAGACAGAGACTGTCAAAGCATGTTGACAATACAAACCCTACTCTTTCAAATAACAAAGCAGTCTTCATAATTTTTCAAAATAGTTTTGAAGTGGGGTTTACACAATGAATATCATCAGCAGGGTATTATTCAAAGTTTGAATTTCGGTGTTAAATTGTCACCAAAAAAGACAGAATTAACAGGAACCACTCCTCAGACCTATATGCCTAAATGGACAGAGTTCTAACCTTTTAAACTGTATTTGCTTTCTTTAAAAAAGAGTTGAAAACTTTATTGGCATTTTTTAAGGGCATAAATATTCTGTTGCCGAAATCATTTCAAAAAAAGGGAGCACCTCTCAAATGAAGTCAACGTGTTTTCAAGTTTCAAAGGATACACCAAGGCAGCATTACAAAGGCAAACCTTTAAAGAGGCCTTACAAAGGTTAAAAAACGGAGCTGAATGTCAATTTTGCATTTCTAAAAAATCCGTTGGCCTTCACATCTTTTCAAAAAGTTGTAGGACCGTTGAACCTCCTTTTGACTCCCCAAGAAGTGCAAAGTCGATCCATTCTTTCCATTTCAGAGATTGAAGACGAATTCACAGTGGTTTTTGTTGTCTGCAAGGTTTTTATAACAGCGCGACGCGCCTAGAGTTTTGCGCGACGTGCTCAAAAGCAACTTTGCACAAGCGCTCAACGGTCGCGCGACGCGCTGTCGCGTGCTTGTGGCCTTTGTCACATGGCGCATTGAGGCCCGAACGGGCCGCCGGGTTAGATTCTGGCAGCGTTCTTTCTCTGCAGAGTGCCGCGCAAGTTTAAAACCTCCAGCGCGCCTCCAGTTCACATACAAATTTGCTCCAACTCTCCACAAAGGATTTCCATCAAGTTTGAAGGTATTTTTACGTGTTCTCACCCTTGGTTTCAGAATTGCTAAGTATTGTGAGAGGTTTTAAAAACTACAGTTCAAGTTTATAAAAAACTAGTTATTGATGTGGTGATGAGGTTAGAAGCAAACACCAAAGGGTTGAATTAAGCACTAGTATGAGTGACCATTGCAATTTGCTCTCAAAATTGGGATAAGACAAGGTCAAAACTGTCATGTTATGTGCATTATTTGAAACAGCCAGAAGTTTTCCAAGGACACTTTGAAGGCGTGTAGGTCAAATGATTATGAGGAACAGTGATACAAAGGAAAGATAATTGTCATGTGAGAGGTTTCTCATATAGTTTGAATGATAAATTTTGGTTGCCATATCATAAAAACATCAAAAAGCAGGGTTCTATTACCACCAACACCAGAAAGTACCATCACTGTGTTTTCTTTGGCTTGACTCTGTATGCCCTTGTTTGAAACCATGCCAGAGGGATAGATATATTGCTAAAAATGCCTATAGAGAAAACAATGTGTTGAAACTGCTACAAATTTTCCACACCACAGCATACAAAACTTTCAAACCTTGTCACCATAGCTGAAAAAACAGTGTTTTTTGCTGTGTGGTAATCCGAGATGTAAAACTGTGGTAAGATGCTGAATGTGCTATTAAAGGCGCCTACAGGAAAGAAATTGTGTTGAACTGGGAGCTGTGTGTTTACACCTTCATTAATCAAAGGACCAGAGATCCTATACCTTCAAAGCATCAAAGGGAAAAAGTTAACCCTATAGACCACAGAAGGGGCAGTTTTTTCCTGAGTTTGCCACTTGACTGTTTTGTTCTTCAAGCTTATTTTGACAAGTTGATATTCAGATGGAGTAGAGGTTTTTTCTACAAAGGGCAGGGTTTCCATATTAAAACAGGAGTTTTGATTATGGGAAAGAGATAAACTCCTACAGGCTTGGTTTAACTTGTAAAGCATTCTTCAAAATTATGTCACCTTGTTCCATAACAGTGAGTCTGGCTGTATGCTCACACTGGGGGTTAACTTTGTATGTGTATGATTCTGTTTGATGAAGTGACATACAAATAGATAATAGTGAAATATAATAAGAAAAAGAGTTTGTTAAAGAGCAGTTTGTTGGTTGAAAGCTACAGGGCAAAGTGACTTCTATTTCTCACAGAAAAGGACAGTTTTCACTGTGTAGTTGCTTGATTGACTTTTGGTCTTCAAGCTTGTTTGATAAGTGGATGTTCAGGTAGAGCAAAGGATTTTTCCTACAAAGGCAAGGTGTTACATTGATAAGAGGTCCTGGTTATTTTGAAAAGAGAAGACTAGTGCAGGCTTGGTTGAACTTTTTGGAGCATTCTAAACTCTGTTACCTTTGTTCCAGGACTGTGACAGTGACTGTCTGATTACACTAAGGATTGATTGCATAAGACATAAATTTGTTGAGAAACTGGCACAATAGGAAAGGCAGGTTTGTAATGATTGGAGAGTCTACTTTGGACAAAGATTAAAATGTGTTGTTAACCTCCAAAACTTCACAAAAGCAAGGTGATGTCTTAACACTTTACATAGAAAATTCATCTAACAGTTTGTCTCCTTTTCACTGTATGGTACCTTATTGAAGAGTCTGTTGGCTAAGATACTTTCAAGGTGGAAGGCCACTTTTTAAGTGAGCAGGGGTTCTATATTTTGTGAGGGGACAGTGTGCAGTCATCCAAAGACATTGTTCACTATCTAAACAGTGAATTGACACAGTTTGACTCCAAGAAGGCAGCTTACACACAGTAAGGCAGTTTGTTTCTTCAAAAGCACATTTAGGTCAAAATGCCTCCAAGGCAGGACAGCATAAGTGGTCCACATAAAAGATATGAGCCAATCTCTACAGAAGAGGTTAATGCTCATCCATCCATCCTTTTCAACTTCCATGAAGTAGGTTGCCTAGATTTCTGCCAGAAGATACAGGAAGTCAAAAGCTTCTCACCATTGACACACCTATGCGCCCTGAGGTTCCAGGACAAGCATTTCAGGGTAGCGGACCTTGATTTCAAGTTTTCTCCAAGATCAGTGTCCAAGGCCACCAAGATTCCATATCATGGCGAAAAATGGTTCAAACAGGCCCATCTTGACTTAGAATATTACAAGCCTTTCATCAAGCCTGAGCATAGAGATGCTTTCACTGCTATTTTCCCTTTTTCATATCTTCTTGACAACTATGCTCCTCTTATGAAAGTCATAATGAAATATTTTACTTGTGAAGGGAGGTTTGATCGAGTTTATGCCTACCATGTCCGCCTATTGATGCATTTCACTAGAAACAGGCAACTAAATCTCCCTTACTTTTTATTCAAGAGCATCGAGAAGATGGCATCTACTGTCCAGAAGAAGGCCCCACCTCTGCAAATACCTTCCCTTTTCCATGATTCTCTGATCAAAATAATCATCCTACATCAGCTAGAGAAGAAGGAAGTTCCATGGGATGTATTCATCAGTCACACAAATTTCTCTACTGTTCCTCCTGTCCATGTGTCTTCCACTCAGCCTGTTCATCGCCCTGTGCCTTTCTCCAGCAGGCCCACTCCTAGGAGGCTCAAAATGACTACAGAACAGCCAGGACAGCAGGAAGAAGGAGAAGGGAGTAGACAGCAAGAAGAGAAAGGTCATGAGCAAGAGGAAAGGGATGAACAGCAACGAACAGAAGATGATGAACAGCAGCGAACAGAAGATGATGAACAACAGCAAACAGAAGATGAGGAACATCAGCAGAACAGTGGTGAAGGCCAGTAGCGAACAGAAGATGATGAACAACATGTACAAGAACAAGAAAAACAGCTTGTTGTTGAAGGACAGGAACAGCAGCTTGGGCAGGGAAATTGAGCCACATCTTGAGCCACAAAATGAGCAGGAAATCCAAACACAGCAGCAGCTTGATTTTGGTGAAAAAGAGCAGCAAGTTGAAACACAAATTTAACAAGGCATTGAAGTAGAACAACAAGTTAATGTTGGCGAACAGGGGCAGCAAAGTGAACAGCAAGAAGAATACATCCAGCAGCCTCAAGGAGAGCAGTAGTTTCAAGAAGATGTCAAGGGTAAATCAGTTGTGTCTCCTCCTCCCAAAAGAACAAATCTCAGCACAGCAAGGAAGAAAGGGTCTAAGGCTGCCACTCCAAAAGTGACAAAAGTTGTCCCTAGCAAAAGAAAATCTCCCAAGAGGACACCCACTAGCATGCCAAGGAGGAAAAGTGCAAGATTGGCCTTCAAAGGGAAAAGCAAGGTTGGAAAGAGTCAAGAACATGAAGGAGCATCAGCTCTCATTCCAATCCAGAGTGATGACAGAGATAATGAATCCCGCCTTCTTGAAAACCTCCTAATCCATAAAGAGGGGCAAATTGAGACATTGGAGAATGATCTTCAACGGGCAAGGAACTTCAACTATTTCTTGGAAACCCAAAACAAACAGATGAGTGTTCACACAACTGTTCATGAAGCACGGGCGATCAAATACAAAAATGAAGCAGCTAAGGCGCAAGCAAGGATAGAAGAACTCATTGGTGATTTTGATGAGGAAGAAGAGAGAGACCAGCCTAGGCGGAAGAGGCCTAGGACCATAGGGCTTAAAAGAGCCTTGGAAAAGCAGAAAGAAGAAGAACAAGCCCATCTCCAAGCCTTTCCTCTCACTGCACTCCTTGAGCAGGAAATTGAAGAAAACAAAGAGGTATGGCTTGAAAGAGCCAACAAACACTTGGAGATGAAGCTTGAAAGAGCAAACAGAGATCTAGAGCTGCAAAGGAAGAGGACACATCACTTTCAAAAGTTGAATCAGTTTGCCCGGCGCAAACTAAAGGCAGCCCAAGAGAAATTGAAGAAAGCAAAGGGGAAGCGCCCGGCACGGAAAGAGGAGAAAGGCACATCAGCTCTTGACATTTTCGCCTCAGCTTCGGAGCATGTTGCTAGGGACCCTTGAGGGTCATGCGTGCCAATTTTGGGCCCATTTCGACAACTTTTTGTTTTTTGGCATTTTTTGGGTTTTTGGTCGAAAACTCATAATTTCGCCATTTCAGTTTGAGGATTTTTCAAGGGAGAAGGATGATACCAGTTGATGCCATAATTCTATGAGCAGGTCCTCAGCAATTTTCAGAGCATTTGGAGATCATTCGCCCCCTCAAAACGGCGAAAAATGCTCACTTTTTGCACATTCTGCCCGTCATATCAGCAGTCTGCTATTTCCTGGCTTTTTACACACAAGTATAGATTTGGAGGACTTCCAGGCATCAGATTGAGGTGATTTTAGTTGTGCCAGAAAGTAGACACAAAAATATTTCCAACAAGCTATTATGAGCCTCGTTTCGACACCGGGAAGGCTGCCAATTGTCTCCAGCAAGTCAGGGGACCTTTTTCTGATATAAATTTGAAGTATTTTTGCAATTTTTGAACCTCAAAAATCTGCTTTTTCCAAATGTGCGTTTAGCTATTTTTACACTTGGAAAATGATGCAAAGTCAATATAATTTCCGTTTTTAGCATTTTTTTTTAGATATTTTATGGGATATTTTGTGCCTTGGGCTAAAAATCTGCTTTTTCCAAATGTGCGTTTAGCTATTTTTACACTTGGAAAATGATGTAAAGTCAATATAATTTCCATTTTTAGCATGTTTTTAGATATTTTATAGGATATTTTGTGCCTTGGGCTTTGCAAAGCCTCAAGGACAAGTTTAGATATTTTGATTAGGCCAATGAGGATGGAAGTTGAACCATGAGGTTTTCCTCACTTGAGCCTATTTATTCCACATGGCTTCATTGTAAAACAGGGCTGAACTTGAGAGAAGAAGTAATATATTGGTCATATGAGCTTTGAAGAACATACTTGTGTTATGATTTTGGACTGCCTCTTGGGTGCTTTTGATGAATGATGAAGGATTGTTGATGGATTCCATGACATGGTAGAATGGTATAGTGTTTCTTGCTTTGTTGTTGTCTTTCTAGTTTTCATTCATAATACATGCTTCTTGCTGCTATAGATCAGTAGAGATTAAGTTTGAGATATGCCCATGGAGGCACCTCAAAATTCCTGAATCTTCATAGCTTTGTGTTTTCTTCTTCCTTAGTTGTACTAAATAATTCTTAACTGCTCTTTAGTAACTTAAGGATACTGTTGCTAGTTTTATTCATAAGTTCTATGCATGTTGAGTAGGATGTATGGTGTGCCCTGCTTACCTATAACTGTCCATAGTTCTGTCCATGAAACTATCTCTTTGACTGATTAGTTTATCATCTTGTTGAACCAAGGAGACCTAGTCCCGATCTAGCCCTTTGCCTAAAACTATGAAAGCTTGTTTGTCAATGTGCCCAATAACTTAAAGACTGTATTTAGGCATTCCGGCATAGTATTTTGAGTTGTTAGTCCGTCTTATGTGTTTTCCCCAAAGACTGATAGCCATTTCCCAAAGTTAGAAGGTCTTATACTTCTATGCATAGCTGGAATGTTTGATTTCTATGTATTAATTAGCTCATAGTTACATTTAGCATGATTAATGGCTTTCTATAACATGTTTATGTCTGCTATCAACTAGTTACACTTGAAATCCCTCGTCTTTCACAAACTTGATGTCCATTTACTCCATTTTGCCCAAAGATCGTTTCTACCTTGAATCAAATCGGCCCTACAGCAGCCTTGCATCATCATCTGATAGCTTCCTTGACCTTTTTGACCCCATAGCCCAGTTGATCTAACTTCTTGTTACCCATTTTATATCTTTGATCAGTTTTGTCCCTCACAAACTTGAAAAACCAAAAAATTAAAAAACTCACTTCATAACTAGCCTAATATCAGAACCCCATAAGCAAACACACCGATATCTTTTACACATATAGAGAGAGCCCTCTCTGAGTCCAGGAAGGCTAGGTCCTCGGGCTCCAAAGCTTGGTTTGATGTTACATCATCATTTGGCTCACCAATCGGCCAAATCACGGGAACCTAACATAATGGCAATCACGGTGGGACCTATTGAGTTCATGATAGTCTAGCAAACTTTTATAGACTCCTTAGTCCTTCAAATTTTAACTTAAACCATCAACCTTTAGAATCATTTAGTGTAAACTCTCTGCTTCACCATCTTAGCAAAGTGATGAATCAGGTTTATAACACTCTTACATCCTAGGCTGCACATAAAACTCAGAAAAACCACAAAAAACTCCCTTAGATTGGTTTTTGTCAATATTGGTGGTGGACCATACAAGTATATCTCAAAACAACTGAAAATCCACCTGGCGACTCCACTAACCTCTAGTAGGCCTTACTATTTTACCAAACTCTAGGTTACTATCCGATAGACCTATCCCATCGCTCACTAACATAGCGGGAGATGGTGGGACACTGAGTACATGATAGTCTAGCAAACTCTTATAGACTCTTTGGTACTTTAGATACTTAAACAAGCAAGCAGTCCATAGACCCATTTAGAGTAAGCTCTTTTTGTTCTCATCACCCTAGCAAAGTGTTGAAACAAGTCTAGGATACTTTAACAAACCATAGGCTGCACATAAAACTCAGAAAATCCAAAACATTCCCAGATTAGTTACTGGTGGTGGACCATAGCTATCTTCATAAAAAAAACCCAGTTCCACCTGGCGATTCCACTAAACCATCCCTTTTATTTTGACCATCCTTCACCTTAGTAGAACTTTAGAGAAACCACTCATCCAGAACATTCACTAATACCATCCTCTCTAAATTCTAAACCCAAAATCTGGCTTCACGAAGAATCAATACCAGATCCCATCCAGACCCAAATCCCCCTACCATAGTAGATGACCCAGAGAAGATTCTGTGGCAAGCTTCCGAAACTGATCATCTAGCTACTGGTAGATCCATCCGTAAAATAAGATCAGTACCTGAACATCTCACTATCCTACCAGATTCACCTTTTGAATTTGAATCATCAAAAACTCTTCCCAGAAGCAAATCATCTAGTAAGATAAACTTTGACGATCTTGAACCCCTAGACCCACCACATAGTCCTAGTAGAGAAGCTTCACCTACCACTCCTCCTGACTTCCAGCTTCTCTATCAGTTTGGATCCCACCATCCCAGATCTTCTCGAAACCAGATCACTAGTCCAAGTTCATCCGCCACACCTATTCAAACCACCTCATCTCATCCCACTAGTCCTCATCTTGTACATCATCCATTAGCTCCCGTCATGGCAGCCTGGTACGCACCTTTGGTGTTACCACCTCCTTTGGCTCCTCTCCCAAATAAATATCAAGACAAAATCCCACACTTTACTGGAGAAGATACCACTACACCTCAACAGCATATAAGTAGGATGACTGATGCTTATGAATACCTGGAGGTACAAGACGAGACCGTCAGAATGAGAATATTTGCCCAAAGTCTTGGAGGAGAACCCAAAACGTGGTTCAAAAGCTTAACTCCAAACAGCATCCACAATATCCCAGAACTACATCAAGTCTTCAGAAATAGGTGGGAAATCCGAAGAAACCCCATTCAAATCCTGTCAGAATATAACAACCTAAAACAGGAAAATGGGGAAAGTGTCCAGGCTTACTGCACTAGGTTCAACAGTGTATATAACTCCCTCCCACCTCATTTCAAACCCCCACTTGGTTTAGCCTTGGAAAAATTCCCCGAGGGTTTCGATCCAGACATGACATATCATCTGAGAGACAAGGATCCCCCTACCTTAGAGGAAATGTAACAAATAGCCATAAAAGCAGATGCCAACTTAGCAGAAAAAAGGGCTACGACTAGATCAGAAAGAAAGGTCACATATAAAGACGAGGTCTCCACTTCATCACCTTCCCTAGATCCTAGAATAGATGACTTAGTCAAAACCATGGCCAAAATGTGGGAAAGGATAAATGAAAAAGCCCCTGTTAGGGACAACCAACCAAACCCTCCAAACAGAAACCGGAACCAAAACTTTAGGAGGGAACAGCCCCAAAACAGACCAAGGGAAAATGACCAACAAATTAGGCCACCATTCAATGAAAACTATGTGGAAGAGGATGACAGGGACACAGAACCTCTCGATGAACATCATTTAAACCTCATAGGATCTGATAATGAGAGTGAGGTGTACCTCACAGAAGAAGAACAAGAATTTTTTTCTCCTAATCAGGATGAGACCAACTATGAAGATCTCGACGACCCTGCCATAGATTTTCAGAATGCCATTATAGAGGCTCACAGGCAATATGACCTTAGAAGCAAAAGAAACCAAAACAATTCCAAGAGAGGTAACTCAGATACTGCTAAGACCCCTGATACCATCCTTAAGAAAGCAATAAGCAGTGACAAAATCAAGGTTGAGAAGACTGACCAAAGCAAAGCTAAAGTTACCCAAACTAGTCCTCTCTCAGATACTCCTGGTACTTCTACAAAAGTCACCGAAACAACTATGGCAAACAAAATCCCAAAACAAGGTCAACAAACTCAGAACATAGAGAAGGTCGTGGCTGAAAAAACTGAAACAAACATATCTAAACTTCAGTTGCCTTTCAGCTTTGAAGGCGAAATCTCCAAGATCAAGATCACCATGCCTCTTACTGAACTCATTACCCAAAACTCTTATAAATTCCAAGTACTAAAAGTCCTAAATCTAGGGAATGATGCAAACACTGTTAATCTGGCTGATGACACTCCTGAAGTATTGTTTGGTCCAAAGATAGAGGGAAAATTCCAAGAAGGAACTACTCTTCCATTTTATATTAGCCTAAACATCCACGACCAAATCCTCCACAATGCCATGCTATACTCCGGCGCCTCGCATAATCTTATGCCGAAGGTAGTAATGGAAAGACTAAGCTTGGAAATCACAAGACCATACAAAGACTTGTATTCATTTGATTCAAGCAGAGTCCACTGCCTGGGTTTGATCAAAGACCTTTGTTTTAGTCTGGCCCAAATACCCGCGAAACATCTAATCATGGATATAGTAGTGGCAGACATTCCTCCCAAGTACGGGATGCTTCTATCCAGATCTTGGGGAGACAAACTCCAAGGGAATATACAACTGGACATGTCATACGCCACCATTCCTGTGTTCGGCCAGACCAGAATACTCTACCGAGAATCACACATGAAATACATGATTAGCAGTCAAGATAGGCCAGATAACATTCCAATGTGTTCCTTGCGTTCTGACCTGAACTCTTTCATTATGCATATTGATGAAAACATGGAGGAAGAGTCAGAAGAAACTAAAATAAACTTTGATCCACCACATCAGTTGTCCCTGGTGCCTTATGATGAACTAGACACTCAAAACTATCATGATCATGAACAGCTGTGTCATGAAGAAAGTAAGTATGTCCCTTCTAAGGTGGGATTAGAGCAAGAAGCACAAACCCTTATGTACTATCAAGAAAATTACTCTAACCTTAGCCAAACACCAGAAATAACCTGCGAAATTTTTTTCCGGGTAAAGGCTTTAAAAGACTTACACATCATAAACCTGTTCGGAACTCGGGAGCAAGGGATTTTAATGTTTCTACCATACCTCAAAGATTTACCATCATATGGATCATCCACTGCAAATGAAACTTTGACTATAGCCCCAGCATCTCAAAATTTAGAAAGAATGTCTGATAAACTTCTTATGAGCAAGAATGATAGTTGTAGTCCCAGCATACCTGAGCTACTGAAATTGGCTCATATTCTGTCTTTTCATGAAGAACTTAGAAATGCTAAAATCATAAATCTCATGCAGAATACCAATTCCTACAGAAAAAACAAAGAAAAATGTTGTGATACTTTTTCTCCCTCAAAGAATAACTTTGACAAAAGAAAACATGACAATCTGAAACAAACTGAAATAATCAGGGACAAAACAGCTGGTCAAAGAGTCTGTTTCAATTTTAGAAATACTGCTGCATTTCCCTATAACATAAATTCTTCTTTTTCTACCCAAGACCATGATATACCAATTGAAAGTGCTTTTAATCATGTGTTTTCGCAAGATGATGTTTCAAGTCATAAGATTCCCTTGCAAAGTAGACAGCTTAAAGATTTTTTCCAGTTTGCGGGAGGTAGATCTAATGTCAAGTTCAAAATTGCAAAACCACCCAATATCAGAAGTCTGTTCATGAAGGCCATGTTCCCAGTTTTAAATTTCTGCATTTTTGCATACCTTGATGATGTCATTATCTGAGCCTAAACAGTCTATCCAAAGAGTACAGAAACACCCAGGAAAGTGTACAAGGAAAGAAAGGAGGGAAACTGAGAACTAAAGAGGTACAAAGGGAAGATACCGGGCTGTTCAGAGATTCTTGCTTGAATCCCTATGTCATGTTAGAGAGAGAAAATTTCCCAAATTTTTCTTTTCAGGAGTTAAGTGGGCCAAGGGTGAGAGGAGATCCTTATGAGGATAAGATGCTTAAATTCCGTCATTTCCAAGATTTTTGAGTTTGAAACACTTTCCGTCATTGTACATACCATGTCTGAAATATTGAAAAATAGAAAAGTAAAAAACAGTAAAAGATAGGAAAGTCAAAAACAGTAAAAAACAGAAAAGAGGGCGAGTGAAGATAGAACAAAGGCCCCATGTTCCAAAAAAAAAATAGTCTTTCAGAAAGCGAGCAAGTCTAAATGCCGCTACTAGTGCTTCAAAGTCTTGTTCATCTATCTAGCCTAATCATAGCTGAGCATGTTTAAATTTATTTGCTGATAAGTAGTGAGTGCAAAGATAGTCAACATTGTGTAAGATTGACTTATCACAGAGCTTAGATTAGGGAGAGATTATGGTTCCACGTGCATAAAACAGAACCAAAGAGAGAAGCGAGGGATGAAAAAATACATTATACATCTTAGCCCTGCTTGTCTAGTTTCCTTTTGTTGCAAAATAATATTTGTGTGTATCTTGTCTTTTATGCCGCAAATGCATGACAAATCAGACTGTCTAATCCTGATTTGATCATTTTAAATTTCATGTTTTAGATTGGAGAAAAAAATCTTTTCAAACTGCTTAATCTTGAAAATTGATCTAGTATAGGTAGAGTAATGAAGGAGTTCATCATTTTAATCTGAACTCCCGGCAGATATAAGAGTAGAAATAGATAGGTTCATTTTGCAAAAATAAAAATATACATTGTCAAAAGGCTGCTAGTCCAAATGCGCCAAAGAGAAGAAAAAATGTTAGGAAATATAGTGGGGTAGGTAGAAGTATCATTGATGTTAACCATGCTGTCACTTTTCAGAAATAGCATCAAAGAAGGGTGAAATTTAAAATCAATGAGCAAAAATCAAGTCTTCATAAGCCAAAGATCCTAATTCTAGACACCTCTGACGAGGAGCTGCCTCCCCAAATGGAGCCACCAGTCACTGCATTTTCACTTGTTAGTGATGACTAGATCCATAGCTGAGTTTTCTAGAAGATGATCTCCGTATGTCAATTTGTCATCTAGAAAACCCTCATAAAACTTTTTTCGCCCTCCTACTTCTCAGTCCGCCCATGTCAAAGTCAAAACTCATTATCACTATCCTATCTAGCTTCAACCCTACTGGTCTGCCCATCAGCTCTAAAAAGCAAATCCAAGTCTGTTTCAAAAGCCTCCCCTAAGTTAGGAAGTGGCGCTTTAAGGCATTTTACCTTTGGCAAACATCAAAAAGCCAAAAACCTCGATCTGATACAGACCATTCATGACAGACCTCCCACTCTGCAAATGAAATTGATTACAGCCCTAAGTCACGCCACTTACACACCCCTAGGTCTCACCACTGCATAAACCACAGTCTCGAGCTGATTATTAGGTGTTTCACAATGTTTTATGGATTCTACAAAGACAAGAAATATAACTTCATCTCAGGAGAAAATTATTGAATCTAAATTTAGAAGAACAACTACTTCTCAATGTAAACATGAGCCTGAGATATATCTACAAGACAGAGAGTTACTCATCAAGACCTTGCAGCTTCCTTTCAGCATGAAAATCACAGTAAAAGAAAGACACCACTGTCATAGCAAACTGGTAATTTGTCATGGCCAAGAACCTCCTTCATTTACAAGCAGACGGTTAGGGCACCTCCTTCATCTACAAGCAGAGGGCGCTGGCCAATATTGACTTTAAGGATTGCAAAAGCCCAGGTTTTCTTTTTACTAGATAGTAAAATAGTGACTCTAGTTTTACTGAGTGTAAGTGATGATCATAACAGGACTAGGATCTGAAGTGTGCAAGAAAAAGGAAAACAGAGTTTTGGTCTTGTAAAGGAAGTCATTTGAAGTTTTCAAATCATATGAATGGTTAAAACCTTGGAGAGACATATCATTAGTGAAAACAATTCTAATCATAAGCAGCCTACTGTTTCAACAAGACCAAATTGAAGAAAAATTGACAAGTCATGTCATTACACAGGCAGAAGAAAAGGTGGTTGTTTTTCAAAGGGGTGCTAACCTCCATACTCACAGAGATTATATTTCAAATAACTTGTCATAAGTTGACCAAGGCAAATGGTGACATTTCAGTTCCCCCCAGCAAAAAGCAGTGCAATGAAGCAGTGAAGAGCTCCTTCACAGGAAACATAAAGAGCAGCTCTCCTTGTTTCACTTTCTAACTCTCATGCATCATCCCCTGTTTTGTCTTTTACCCATATTCAAAGAAGAAAGCTCAAAGAGACCTAGCACTTGCATCTACAGTCAAGCAAAACCTGTCACCTAATTAGATTTACATTGCAGGCAAGTTTCTGGCATAATACCCAGAGCAAAAATGTGTTTGATCTAGTTTTCCTCTTACAAACAGGTATACAAGCTCATCAAGTACAAAAAGAGTTTTAGCACAGTGTTTTAGGTTCTGGAAATCATCAAGGCAAAATCTAAGTGCCACTGCTCCAAAAAGAGACATTTCCTCCTCTAAGTAGATAACAGTCAAAGTTTCAAAAGACATTTTATTCACAAGTTATCATCTGAGTTTTGAAAACTTTGAAAAGCATGGAAAGAAAATCAGCTGGCAAGGGAAATTTGAGTTTTATCACCAAGAGACATCACTTTGGAATTATTGTTCATCATGTCCAAAAGAGGGTCATTTGACATATTGTCATTGTTTGGATGGTTTGAAACAAACACAGTTTTTCATTATTCAAAAAGACAGAGATATCATAAATGATATGTTTTGAGAAGAGGAAGGATATTGAAAAGAGGCGCTTTTCTTAAATCACACAGCCATGACTGAATCCAAATAATGTCAGAAAATTTGGGCACCTGCAGGGAGAAAGAGGTTGAAGAAGCAAGTAAAGACAGAATGCTGTCAAAGCAAGGTGAAAAGACAAACCCTATTCCTTTCAAATAATAAAGCAATCCTCAGGATTTTTAAACAGTTTTGAAGTGGGTTCATACTAATGAATATCATCAAAATAGTATTATTCAAAGTTTGAATTTCAAAGGTTAAATTGTCACGCCCAAAAAAGACAAATTAAGAGGAAATCACTCCTCAGATCTCCAAGTGCCTAAGTTACGTAGTTCTAACCTTTAACTATATTTGGATTTTTAAAAAGAGTTAAAACTTTTGGCATTTTTTAAGGGCATAAATATTCTATATTTGAAATCATTTCAAAAAAAGGGAGCACCTCTCAAATGAAGTCAACGTGTTTTCAAGTTTCAAAGGATACACCAAGGCAGCATTACAAAGGCAAACCTTTAAAGAGGCCTTACAAAGGTTAAAAAAAGGAGCTGAATGTCAATTTTGCATTTCTAAAAAAAGTCCGTTGGCCTTTACATCTTTTCAAAAAGTTTTAAGACCGTTGAACCTCCTTTTGACTCCCCAAGAAGTGCAAAGTTGATCCACTCTTGCCATTTCAGAGATTGAAGACGAATTCGCAGTGTTTTTGTTGTCTGCAAGTTTTTTATAACAGCGCGACGCGCCTGGAGTTTTGCGCGACGCGCTCAGAAGCAACTTTGCACAGGCGCTCAACGGTCGCGCGCCGCGCCTGTACGTGTGCGCAACGCGCCTGTACACGGCGCCCGGCCGACCCGACAGAGCCACCCGACAACTTTTTTGGGCGCGGCACTCTGAAAGCCAAGCACGTCGCGCATATGTGTGACCCTCATAAGTTATTCAAAGCACCTCTAGAGCTGGCCTAAACGCATCAATAAGTTTTTCCATCATATTCTCAAGGTATTTCCATATACCTTCTCAGTTTTTGATACAAAGTGCTAAGTGATATGAAGGTTTAAAAAGCCCTGTTTTCAAGCTGTGGTGTGAGGGAAAAATATTTTTTTCCTGATTAACTGGTGAAATATCAAACACCTGTGAGCCATATTTTTATTAAAAAGATCATCAAAACACCCTCACTACCGTGGTGAAGCAAAGTTGAGGCTGTCCATGTACAGTTGGAGTTTGTTTGGATCAGATTAGTGTAAAGAAACAACGTGTTGAACTGCTACAATTCTTTCATACCACAGCATACAAAGCTTTCAAACTTTGTCAACACATCTGAAAAAACAGTGTTTTTGCTGTGTGGTGATCTGAGGTGTAGAACTGTGGTTAAAAGCTGAATGTGTTGTTAACGACGCCTACAGGAAAGAAATGTGTTGAAATAAGAGTAGTGTGTTTTTCACCTTTGCATATCAAAGAACAAGAATACCTTATGTCTTCAAAGCATCAAAAGACGAAGTTACCCCTACTATCACAGGAAAGGAAAGTTGTTCTCTATGTTCTGTTTGGCTGCCTTTGTGACTCTCCAAACTCGTTTGACAAGTTGATTTTTAAGGGATATAAAGATATTTGCTAAAGAGTTAGGTTTTCCACATTGAAAAGGAGCTGCTCCACATAAAGACTGCTACAACACCATATACAACAAACAATTGTTTCTGTGTGAATATCCTTGTGCAAAGACTGTGCTGAAGTGTAAGATTACTATTAAAGGTCTCTACAGGGAAAGAGTATGTGCTGAGCCAAACTATGTGTTCTTACCTTTTCCTAAATCAAAGAACAAAGGTGTTTTATTCCTCAAGATACCAAAGGGCAAAAGTTAAACCTATAAACCACAGAAGGGGCAGTTTTTTCCTGAGTTTTTCCACTTGACTGTCTTGTTCTTCATGCTTATTTTGACAAGTTGATTTTCAGATGGGGTAGGGGTTTTTTCTACAAAGGACAGGGTTTCCATATTAAAACAGGAGTTTTGATTGTGGGAAAGAAATAAGCTGCTACAGCCTCTGTTGAAACTTTAGAGCTTGTTTAAATTCTATCACCTTGTTCCATACCAGTAAGATTGACTGTATGCCCACACTGGAGATTGACCATGTATGTGGTATGATTTTGTTTGATGGAGTGACATACCAATAGAGGATAGTAATTATAATGAGAAAAAGGGTTTTGGTTAGAGAGCAGTTTATTGGTTGAAAGCTACAGGGCAAAGTTGCTACTATTTCTCACAGAAAAGACAGTTTTCACTGTGTAGTTTGCCTGACTGTCTTTTATTCCTCAAAGCTTATTTAATAAGTTGATATCCATATAGAGAAAAGTTTTTTTTAACAAAGCCAAAGGTGTTACATTGTTAAGAGGCCTTGTTTATTTTGCAAAGAGAAGACTCTTGCAGGCTTTGTTGAACTTTTTGAAGCATTTTCCAAAACTTTGTCACCTGGGCACATAAACTGTGACATTGACTGTCTGATCATACTAAAGGTTGATTGCACCATATGTAAGTTTGCTAATTGATTGGCACACTAGGAAGAGCAGGTTTTTAATGATTGGAAAGTCTACCTTGAGACAAAGATATAGATGTGTTGATTGACCTCTAAACTTCACAAGAACAAGGTGATTTCTTGACACTTTGAACAAACAATTCACCTAATTGTTGTCTCCTTTTTACTGTATGGTCTCTTATTGAGAAATCTACTGACAGAGATACTTTTAAGGTAGAAGGCCACTTTTTAAAGGGAGTAGGGGTTCTTTATATTGTGAGGGAATAGTTTGCAGTCATCCAAAGACATTCTTCACTATCAAAACAGTAAATCGACACAGTTTGACTCCAAGAAGGCAGTTTACACACAGTGAGGCAGTTTGTTTCTTCAAAAGCCCATTTAGGTCAAAATGCCTCCAAGGCAAGACAACAGAAGTGGTCCGCACAAAATATATGAGCCAATCTCTATAGAGGAGGTTAATTCTCATCCATCCATCCTTTTCAACTTCCATGAAGTAGGTTGTCTAGACTTCTGCCAGAAGATACGGGAGGTCAAAAGTTTTTCGCCATTAACACACCTATGCGCCCTGAGGTTCTAGAACAAGCATTTCAGGGTAGCGGACCTTGATTTCAAGTTTTCTCCAAGGTATGTGTCTAAGGCCACCAAGATTCCATATCATGGCAAAAAATGGTTCAAACAGGCCCATGTTGACTTAGAATATTACAAGCCTTTCATCAAGCCTGAGCATAGAGATGCTTTCACTGCTATTTTCCCTTTTTCATATCTTCTTGATAGCTATGCTCCTCTTATGAAAGTCATAATGAAGTATTTTACTTGTTAAGGGAGATTTGCTCGAGTTTATGTCTATCATGTCCGATTATTGATGCATTTCACTAGAGCTAGGAAACTAAATCTCCCCTACTTTTTATTCAAGAGCATCGAGAAGATGGCATCCACGGTCCAGAAGAAGGCCCCACCTCTACAAATACCTTCCCTTTTCCATCATTCTCTGATCAAAATTATCATCCTACATCAGCTAGAGAAGAAAGAAGTTCCATGGGATGTATTCATCAGTCACCCAGATTTCTCTACTGTTCCTCCTGTCCATGTGTCTCCCACTCAGCTTGTTCATCGCCCTGTGCCTTTGTCCAGCAGGCCCACTTCTAGGAGGCTCAAAATGACTACAGAACAGCCAGGACAGCAGGAAGAAGGAGAGGGGAGTAGACAGCAAGAAGAGAAAGGTCATGAGCAAGAGGAAAAGGATGTAGAGCAGCAAACAGCAGATGAGGAACAGCAGCAGGACAGTGGTGAAAGTCAGCAGCAAACAGAAGGTGATGAACAACAGGTACAAGATGAAGAACAGTAGCTTGATATTGGAGGACAGGAACAGCAGCTTGGGCAGGAAGTTGAGCAACAACTTGGGCCAAAAAATGAGCAGGAAATCCAAGCACATCAGCAGCTTGATTTTGGTGAAAAAGGGCAGCAAGTTGAAACACAAATTGAACAAGGCATTGATGAAGAACAGCAAATTGATGTTGGTGAACAGGGGTGGCAAATTGAACAGCAAGAAGAAGACACCCAGCAACCTCAAGGAGAGCAGCAGTTTCAAGAAGTGTCAAAGGTAAAACAGTTGTGTCTCCTCCTCCCAAAAGAACAAAGCTCAGCATAGCAAGGAAGAAAGGGTCCAAGGCTGCCACTCCAAAAGTGACAAAAAGTGTCCCTAGCAAAAGAAAATCGCCCAAGAGGACACTCACTAGCATGCCAAGGAGGGAAAGTGCAAGATTGGCCTTCAAAGGGAAAAGCAAGGTTGGAGAAAGTAAAAAACATGGAGGTGCATTGGCTGTCATCCCAATCCAAAGCGATGACAGTGATAATGTGGCCCGCCTTCTTGAAAACCTCCTAATCCATAAAGAGGGGCAAATTGAGGCATTGGAGAATGATCTTCAACAGGCAAGGAACTTCAACTATTTCTTGGAAACCCAAAACAGAAAAACGGATGGTGTGGCTCTTGTTGGCTATGAGCACGAAGACCTTAGTCTATACAAGAATGAGGCAAAGACGCAAGCAAGAATAGAAGAACTCATTGGTGATTTTGATGAGGAAGAAAGAAGGAAGAACAGCCTGAGCGGAAAGATGCCTAGGACAACAAGGCAAAGAAACCTTGGAAAAGCGAGAAAGAAGATGACAAGCCCATCTCCAGACTTACCTCTCCTTGCCTCCTTGAGCGAGAGGTGAAGAAAACAAAGAGGCATGGCTTGAAAGAGCCAAAAAACACTTAGAGATGAAGCTTGAAAGAGAAAACCGAGATCTGGAGCTACAAAGGAACATGACACATCACTTTCAAAAGTTGAATCAGTTTGCCCGGCGCAAACTAAAGGCAGCCCAAGAGAAATTGAGGAAAGCAAAGGGGAAGCGCCCGACACGGAAAGAGGAGAAAGACACATCAACACTTGATATTTTGGCCTCAGCTTCGGAGCATATTTCTAGGGACCCTTGAGGGTCATGCGTGCCAATTTTGGGCCCATTTCGACAACTTTTTGTTTTTTGGCATATTTTGAGTTTTTGGTCGAAAACTCATTATTTCGCCATTTCAGTTTGAGGTTTTGTCAAGGGAGGAGGATGACACCATTTGATGCCATAATTTCATGATCAGGTCCTCAGCGATTTTCAGAGCATTTGGAGATCATTCGCCCCATCAAAACGGCAAAAAATGCTCACTTTTTGCACATTCTTCCCGTCATATCAGCAGTCTGCTATTTCTTGGCTTTTTACACACAGGTACAGATTTGGAGGACTTCCAGGCATTAGATTGAGGTGATTTCAGTTACGCCGGAAATTAGACACATAAATATTTCCAACAAGCTATCATGAGCCCCGTTTCGACACCGGGAAGGCTTCCAATTGTTTCCAGCAAGTCAGGGGACCTTTTTCTGATATAAATTTGAAGTATTTTTGTAATTTTTGAACCTCAAAAATCTGCTTTTCCCAAATGTGCGTTTAGCTATTTTTACACTTGGAAAATGTTCCAAAGTCAATTAAATTCCCCTTTTTAGCATGTTTTTAGATATTTTGTGTAGGATGTTTATTGCCTTGAGCTTTGCAAAGCCTCAGAGGACAAGTTTGAATATTTGATTGGGCCAATGAATCAGGTTGAACCATGAGGTTTTCCTCACTTGAGCCTATTTATTCTGAGCTTCATTGTAAAACGGTGGAACTTGAGAGAAGAAGTAATATATTGGTCATATGAGCGTTGAAAGACATACTTGTGTTACTGTTTTGGTGCCCTCTTCGTGCTTTTGATAGACAGTGAAGGATTGTTGATGAATTCCATGACATGGTAGAATGGTATAGTGTTTCTTGCTTTGTTGTTGTCTTCTAGTTTTCATTCATGATAAATGCTTCTTGCTGCTATAGATCAGTAGAGATTAAGTTTGAGATATGCCCATGGAGGCACCTCAAAATTCCTGAATCTTCATAGCTTTTATGTTTTTTTTCTTCCTTAGTTGTACTAAAGAATTCTTAACTGCTCTTTAGTAACTTAAGGATATTTATTCATAAGTTCTATGCATATTGAGTAGGATGTATGGTGTGCATTTCTTACCTATGACTGTCCATAGTTCTGTCCATGAAACTATCTCTTTGACTGATTAGATTATCATCTTGTTGAACCAAGGAGGCCTAGTCCCGATCTGGCCCTGTGCCTAAAACTATGAAAGCTTGTTTGTCAAAGTGCCCAATAACTTAAAGACTCTATTTAGGCGTTCCGGCATAGTATTTTGAGTCATTAGTCCGTCTTATGTGTTTTCCCAAAAGTCTGATAGCCATTTCCCAAAGTTAGAGGGTCTTATACTTCTATGCATGGGTTGAATGTTTGTTTCGATGTGTTGATTAGTTTATAGTTACATTTTACATGATTAAGGGTTTTCTTTACCATGTTTACGTTATCTATCGAACCAGTGATGCTTGAAACTCCTTTTTATTCACAAACTTGATGTCCATTTACTCCATTTTGCCCAAAGATCCTTTCTACCTTGAATCAAATCGGCCCTACAGCAGCCTTGCATCATCATCTGATAGCTTCCTTGACCTTTTTGACCCCATAGCCCAGTTGATCTAACTTCTTGTTACCCATTTTATATCTTTGATCAGTTTTATCCCTCACAAACTTGAAAAACCAAAAAATCAAAAAACTCACTTCATAACTAGCCTAATATCAGAACACCATAAGCAAACACACCGATATCTTTTACACACATAGAGAGAGCCCTCTCTGAGTCCAGGAAGGCTAGGTCCTCGGGCTCCAAAGCTTGGTTTGATGTTACATCGTCATTTTGCTCACCAATCGACCAAATCACGGGAACCTAACAAATGTATCTCAGCCAGCAGACCTCTTAACAAAAGACAATATAGTGAAAAGGAGCCAAACTGTTAGGTGAAAATGTTGTTTAGAGTGTCAAAATCGCCTTGCTCTATGTTGTTTGGAGCTCAAAACCTGTTTTGTACCTTTGACCAATAGTGAACTTTCCAATCATTACAAACTTTCCCTTCCTAGTGTGCCAATCACTCAACAAACTCATATCTTATGCAATCAAACCTTAGTGTAAACATACAGTCAATGCCACAGTTTATTTGACAAGGTGACAGAGTTTTGAAAAATGCTTCAAAAAGTTCAACAAAACCTATAAGAGTTTTCCTTTTTCAAATAATCAATGCCCCTTATCAATGTAACACCTTTGTCTTTGTAGAAAAATCCTTTGCTCTATATGAATATCAACTTATCAAATAAGCTCGAAGAACAAAAGACAGTAATGTAGAATACACAGTGAAAAACTGTCTCTTTTTGTGGTTTATAGGAGTGACCTGCCCTTTGATGCCTTGAAGGTATAAGATCTCTTGTCCTTTGATTAGTAAAGGTGAAAATACACAGCTCCTAGTTCAACACATCTCTTTCCTTGTAAGCACTTTTATCAGTATGCTCACCACTCTAGCACAGCTTTTGAACAATGGATATTTTCATAGAAACCACACAATTTACAGGTATGGTAACAAAGTTTCAAATAAGGCTGTAGGGTTTTATCCTCTCACACAAAAAAACTCCTTTTAGTATGTAAAACTTGTCTCTTTAGAAATTGTCTTTATATCCTCTGAAATCAATTTGACAGTGAGCTTGGAGAACGAAAAGGCATTTCAAAATATACACAGGACAACTGTCTTTCTCGGTGGGTAGTAGGAGTAACTTTGCCCTTTGGTGTTTTGAGGGATAAACACACCCTGGTTCTTGATTTATGAAAGGTGAACCCACAGCATTCTAGTTTCAAGACCCCCTTCCTTGTAATCAATTTACCAGCGTAGACAACACTTCAGCACAGTTTTTTATCAATAGATGTTTTCACAGCAACAAACACAGTTTACATATATGGTGACAAGTTTCAATTTTTTTTTGTACTGTGGTATCAATAACTATAGCAAATCACAAGTCAAACCGCTCCTTTGCATCAAGACTTTAACCCTTATATGCATCTCATTATCATTCTTAACAACTGTTTCAAAACTGATCTCTTTGGCCTCCAAGCATTATTCAACAAACGTGAAAACGAGGGTTAGTTTGTGTAAAATACCTCACAATACGATGCAAAACCCTTTGGATAGCTTGGGCCGCCTTCAGAACTGATTTGGAGGTGTGTTTAAGTCTTTAACAAGTGCGCGGCACTTTCATGGGTAAGAACGCCGCGTAGCAGCCTCCGAGTGGCCTGTCGGGTCGTGGTCAGGCGCCCGTGACCCGCCGCTACAGGGGCGTCGCGCGTGGATACAGGAGCGCCGCGCGCCCTTGTGGCGTAGTTTAAAAAAGTTGCGTAAGAGCGCCGCGCACTCCTACAGGAGTGCTGCGTGGTCTGAAATGGCTTAAAACTCGTTTAAACTCCTGAAAATTGACCCGAAACCTGTTTCAATGCCTGGAGATTGTAGAGAGAAACTTAATTTCTTGCTTGGTGTTTTTGAAAACGAAAACTTTGCCCTTCGACCTCATTCCTTTAATACATCGAACACCCAACAGTCGGTTTATTTTTTGAAATATAAAATGAACTTTTGGTTGTCTCTTGCAAAGGTTTTCACAGCTTTTTTCCCTATTTCTACAATACCTTTGGTGCATCATGAAGCTTGGGCTTCGAAATAATGTAGGCAGCAAAGGTTTTTATGTTTTTAAACCATGTTAACATGAACCACTTTTATAACATCAATGACTTGAAAAAGGTGTTTTTCTGCTATCATTGTCCCTTTAAAATGATGAGGCTTATCCTTTAACTTGTTTTGACAACCACAGTCTCCGAGCGCTTCATCAACCCTTTCCAACTGTAGGTGTCCAAAATTGCTGCATTTATTTGGACTTTGTCATGGTTTATTGATCAAGAGGGGGCGCTGCTTTTCACTATACTTTCTCTGCTCAGAAAATGTTCCCATGATGTCTCTGTCCATTTAAATAATGAAACCTATGTTTGTTTCAGACTTTCCAACATACTGACAGTAGGTCAAAACATCTCTTTGCCTATTATGAACAATAGTTTCAATGGTCATGTATCTTGATGACATAAACCTAGATTGTCTGGGTTAGCTGTTGTAGCATTTTTGAAAAGGCACCTATTCATGAATGCAGCTGTTTTCAAGAAAGACATGCCTGATTAGCTTGGCATGCTGTCCTAGGGTTTTCAAAACTTAGATCATAACCAGTTTCTGTCTTTGTGTTGAGGAGGAAAGTATAAAAGATGTGGAATAACTGCTAGCATATTTCATAGATACCAAGGCTTTTATTAGCCATCTTCTTCCTAATGAAACTCTGAAAACACCAACCTGCTGCATCTGAAGAAAATACCTGTCTTTGTGGTGGAGTGTAGATCGTAACACTTGTACCTGCCCTGATGCTTTGAATGATATCAAGATGTCTTACATCTAAGGCTGTGTACTACTTGCCTGCCTTTTCTTTATGTTCATCCAGAAACCATGGGTTGTATTTCACATTTCAACAGAAACAAAAGAACACACAGGGGTATTTTTAGTGAAGTATTTTCCTGCTTAAGATTGATTGGAGCTATTCATATTAACACCCCTGCAGAGATATTTGTTATGATAGCTTTGATTAAGGAGTCCTTTTTTTTAATGCGCCCTGATGATGACTGAAACTTCAAATGATTCTCTTTCTTAGGAAACAAGACCAAAAACTCTATTTTATTTTGTCTTGCACATTTCAGATCTTAGCCATGTTATGATCATCACTTACACTCAGAAACCTAGAGTCACTATTTTACTGTCTAGTAAAAAGCAAACCTGTGCTTATAGTAAGTTTTGCAATCCTTGAAGTCAATATTGGCCATCGCCCTCTGCTTGTAGATGAAGGAGGCGCCTCAACCCTCTGCTTGTATATGAAGGAGGTTCTTGGCCATGAAAAATTACTAGTCTGTTTGACAGTGGTGTCTTTCTTCTACTATGATTTCATGCTGAATGGAAGCTGCAAGGTCTTGATAAGTAACTCCTTACTCTGCATATGTATCTCAGGCTCATGTTTGACATTGAGAAGCAGCTGTTCTTCTAAATGTGTATTCAAGAATTTTCTCCTAAGATGAAGTTATATTTCCTATCTTTGTAAAATCCATAAAACACTGTAAAACACCTAATAATCAGCTTGAGACTGTGGTCTATGCAGTGCTAAGACTTAGGGGTGTGTAAGTGGCGTGACTTAGGGCTGTGATCAATTTCATTTGCAAGGTGGGAGGTCTTTCATGATTGTTCTGTATCAGATGGAGGTTTTTTTGGCCTTTTGATGGTTGCCAAGGGTAAAATGCCTTAAAGCGCCACTTCCTAACTTAGGGGAGGCTTTTGAAACAGACATTGGATTTCCCTTTTAGAGCTGATGGGCAGACCAGTAGGGCTAAAGCTAGATAGGATAGTGATAATGAGGTTTAGCTTTGACATGGGCGGACTGAAAAGTAGGAGGGCGAAAAAAAGTTTTATGAGGGTTTTCTAGATGACAAATTGACATATGGAGATCAGCTTCTAGAAAACTCAGCTATGGATCTAGTCATCATTAACAAGTGAAAAATACTGATGACTAACACTAATCTCTAAGCCTCCATCTCTATTGAGGTTGTGAGGGTGTTAAATGATTTCCAGGGCTTCACACACTTTACGCTTAAAATGATGCTTCTCATTGGTAATGACCATTGCATATTCAAGGCATATGTGGTGATGCATCTTATTAGAGTGTTCTGCCAAAGATGAGGTTTTGGTTCTTCCTAATCTGATGTCTGCCCCATGTTCTTTAAACCTTATTTTGAAGTTCCTACCTATTTCCCCAATATAGAAATCTCTGCATGAACAATTAATTTTGTAAACCCCTATTTGCTGGAGGTGGTCGAGGTCATCTTTGACAGGTTTCATCCTTTTTCTGATGGTCATTAGAGGTTTGAAGGATGCTCTAAGGGGTCATGGACAAGATGGCCAAAGTTATATCCATGAAACACATTAGAGAATGCTTCAAACCTCTAATGACCATCAGACAAAGGATGAAATCTGTCAAAGATGACCCCGACCACCTCCAGCAAAAAGGGGTTTACAAAATTAATTGTTCGTGCAAATATTTCTATATTGGGGAAACAGGTAGGACCTTCAAAATAAGGTTTAAATAACATGGGGCAAACATCAGATTAGGAAGAACCAAAACCTCGGCTCTGGCAGAACACTCTAATAAGACGCATCACCACATATGCCTTGAAGAAGCAGTGGTCATTACCAATGAGAAGAATCATTTTAAGCGTAAAGTGCGTGAAGCCCTGGAAATCATTAAACACCCTCACAACCTCAATAGAGATGGAAGCTTAGAGATTAGCAGGAATTGGATTCACATTCTTTCACGCAAATAAACTTACCCTCCCCTATGTTGTTTGTCCACACCTTGTCCATCTTCTAGCTTGTCATTGTCCTTTCTCAGTTTCCTGTCCTATCCCTCTCATATACTTCGCCCCGCACACCATACCCCTACCTTATATCCTCCTTTTTCCTTTCTCCCCTAAATCATCTCCTGACACCTTTCCTCCCACTAACCTACTTACTTTCTTATCTTCTTTTAATATTTAAAACCCTCCTTATCATGCCTTACCCCCCCTTTTTCTTTACTCCCTATATTATATAACTTTGTAGATAGGCTACACTGCATAATAAATAAACCCCTCTAATAGTGTTAATATTAAACCCCTCTAATAATAAATAAACCCCTCTAATACTATTAATAAATAAACCTCTCTAATACTAATAATATTAAACTCCTTATTATCTCAATATTTAGGATCATATATATTTATTAAAATAAACCCTAATAGTATCCCTTAGTTTTATTAACAACCAAATTATTAACACCCCTCTTTTTTAGTATTAATAAAAATAAAAAAATTTAATACAATTAATTTTAATAATATAATAATAAATAAACCCTTATAATCAATAATTTAAAAATTTTATATTCACCCATTATAATATATGTTATCATAACCACCTAAACTTTTCCTCAAAAATTTAGTATTAACGAACAAAACTAATTTTTTTATATATGAATAACTCAATAAACAATAATAATTAAAAATTTTAAATGTGTCATTAAAAAGGGAAATAAATATAAATTAAAAATGAAATAAATATTTTTTTTTTTAATAAACTAAAATAAATAGCTAATTAATTTATAAATATTTAAGAGCTGGTCGGCCCTTTCATTCTCCTTCTTTCCACTATTTATTGACCCTGCTCTTCTCTCTTCTTAGCAGGTTGTCCTGAAGATGAGTCTTGATTTAGACTCGAACCGTAGACTAAAAATGACGACTGTGGATATTCCGAGTTTTATATTTGAAAAACTACACCACAGAAACCTCCAATCTAGAGTTGATTCTTTGTTTTGGACACTTTATTTTGACGGTTCTAAATCTAAAGATGGTGCAGGTGTGGGTTGCATTTTAATAAATCCAGAAGGCGAAAATACTTTGTTAGCCTGCTGATTAGAATTTGATTGTACCAACAATGTAGCTGAGTATGAAGCATTAGTTCAAGGATTATTAAAAGCTATTGATCTAAATATCAGATATTTGAAGGTTTTAGGAGATTCAAAAATTATAGTTAGGCAAGTGAGAGATACTATCCATTGTAATTCTGGACATTTAAAACATTATCAATCATTAGTCCAAGAATTAACTACTCATTTCCTAGCCTTTAAAATTTCTTCTATACATCGAATACAGAATGCTAGTGCAGATTTACTTGCTAACGTAGCATCAAAATTGATTCCATCCCAAGAATTTAGTCCCAATAGATTTTCTATTGAATTGATTTTAGACCATCTATTCCTCACAATATAACCAATTGGAGAGTATTCAATAATGATTCAGATATCATAGATTTTTAAACATCTAAAGAATCTTATGATAATCAAATCATGGATGAAAATGAACATGACACTCAGATTAGGAAAGAACACGATGAAAATCCTATTCCAAAATCTGTTATCAAGTTAGAAGACTTATATGACCTAAAGGATAGATTTAAAAGAGTAACTAATCTCAGTATTTTGGGAATAAGGATATCTGTGAGGCCTGATGTTTGGAGGAAAATTTCCTAGAATCAAATGAATAACATGATCGTGATCAAGAATAGGTGGTAGGCCTTTGGGAGTATCAAAAACCTTGGAATGATTGTCCAATAATTTTTGGAGATATGGAGAAATAGATGATTTTGATGTTTGAACCTCGAGTGAGCATAATTGTGCAATCACGCCTTGTTGTTACTTCTTTAGAAGCTTTGTCATGACATGAGAGTTGATTATATTTCCTAGTTTCCCTGCGATACCCCATAATTCAACTTCTTTTCTTGCCCAAAAATTTTTCAAGAAAGTTCTTGAAAATTTTAAGCTATCATCCCTAAAGATTGCAACCATTGGACTCCTAGTACAACATCAAGACCACCCATTGAAATGGAGGGAATTATACTATTCAGTAAATATTTCCCCATGGTTAGCTTGGTATTATGGCACTTTCTAGAGCAATTTATAGCTCATCCATTTGTAACCATCACTTCACACTCTAGTGTTGGATATAGGAATCAATTCAATTCCTTGGATATCTTACAATGAATAAAATTATGGGTACTACTTGAATAATTCAACACTACCTTTCTCTTCTTGATATATCCATCTATATTGAGAGTTTGAGGAGTTGTAATTCCTTCCAATGCATTAAAATATATGGTCAAATTCATTTCTTCTTTATCTGGGGTTGTTTCCTGGTGTATATCCTCCCATTTTGATGTTTCTTGTTCCTTGTCTTCCTCCTCTTCAAAATCTATGTAAAATAATTCATTCTCGGGCACTTATGACCTTTAGTGTATTTTCTATCACAACTATAACAAATCCCTTTTTCTATTTTTTCCTCCAGTTATTGTGGTGTCAACTTTCTTGGTTGTGGAAGGCTAAGAGCAACAACACTTCCATATTCTTTAGTTGTGAGTGGTAGTCTTCCTTGTTGCCATAATTTTTATTTCAACTTTTCTTGCCACCTTGAATGCCTTCTCCAATGAATCAGGTTCCCAAAGGCGAACCTCATGTTGGATGTTAGCCTTTAAATCCCCTATGAAGACATCAAACCTATGCTACTCCGAAATATCTGTTACCCTGATATTGAATTTTTTGAAGTCCTCAATGTGCTCTCCCAATGGACCCTTTTGTTTGAGATTTATCAATTGGATAATGAAGGTGTTTCTCTTTGTATCCTCATAATTTGATATCATTTCCTCTGTAAAAATTGACCAAGTGAAAAGTGTTTTACGAGAACAAAGCCTTCAATAGCATACAAATTGATTGGGTTATAAATATAAAGTTTCAATGCATACCTTTTATGAGTGTTGCACATCATGGAGATCAAAATATTGCTTCATTTATAGTATCCATGTTACCGGATCCTTACCATCAAGATTCCTCATATCGATCTTTGGAATGTGGTGGTTCTTAAACCCAACATTGGAGTTTTTGAAATCAAAATTTCAATTCCTTTTTTCCTCATCATGATTTTCATGGATTACCTTGTCACCACCAGGAAAACTTTCTTGCAACATCTTTGTCAAACCTTCAATTTCTCCTTTCAATCCCTCCATCTTAGCTTCCATGCCATCCATCTTAGCTTCCATTCCATTATTCAAACCATCCATATTAGCTTCCATGTCTTCTTTAAAGCCATCCATTTCATATTTTATTTCATCTTTGGTTGTTCTTTGTGAGAGCGGAATTCGTTGCACTTGGTCCCATAATTTTGAGATATCATGCTGCAATTCTTCCTCTTCATGCGTCATAGTAGATATTTTTGAGGGCTTAATGGGTGTAGAATTATTTTTTTTGGCAAGAATTTTATAACCCAATACTGATATACGTGCTTCAATATGTCTTTGGAATCACTTCAAACTGATTTTTCAAACAAAAGTTATGCAATTTAAAAAAACATACACACATTTTTCTAGCTTTTGGGAGCTTGATCCTGAAACGGTTGTAAATCTGTAATTTTGGATTTCCAAGATCTGAAATTTGGTCCTGTTGTAGCCCTCTTAATCTACTTTCCAACCCCACAAGTCAAACCAAGATTTGGTCTTCAACAAATATTTATTCTTGATCTCCCACAATGACCTGATTATAGACTAGTTCAGTAGAGAGAACTTGTACAGAGTTCCACATGTCACTGTTTCTACCTTCACCCCTGAAATTTCTACCCAAAAAACCAAAGTTCATGAATTTTTAGCCACTTCTTACAATATTCAAATATAATTCCTAAAACGAAAATTATGATGATTTTCCCTAGGTCTCCTTTTTTAGACTGAATTTGGAGCCTTCAAAAACCCTAACGTCCACAGATCATATCTTTGAAACTATAGACAACCAAGACCTTAAATTTTTACATGATGTTCATCAATATTTCAGCTCCAAGCGGTAAAAATTTAAGCTTTTTAAGCCTCATAGAAAAAAATTATAGCGAAAATGCCTAGCTGACTTGTATGATGAAGCGGAATGCTAGAATCCAAAGCTCTGATGCCAAATGTTATGCAACCAGCTCACAAAATAGAAGAAAAGATAGATCAAAGACTTAAAAATTACCCACTTTGAGGGGGAAACCTCCTTTACATTACATAAATGAAAAATTCTTGGATTATTCAAATGAAACAACCTCCTTTCTATATATATGAATTTAAGGGGTGACAATCTAATCAGAACCGACTTAACAAAAATAATGTAAGGGAACAAAAATAACAATAGTGGACTTCTATAGGGCACAATAATAAAAATAAGGGGACTACATGGGCACACCAATAGCAATAAGGGGTCTACACTAACAATAACAATAAGGGGATACACTAGTATTATAGGGACCTAACATATGGGTCGAGGCACTAGTGTGTAGGAAAGGATAAGGTGGGAAAGGCCCATTGTATTGAGGTATATTCAGAGAGTGATAGAGATGATGATGAGGAGGAGCTGACACTAGAGTAGACACAAGAGAATAGACACCCAACAATTGGGGTGATACTTCACAGGCCAGAGGGAAAGCCCCTATTATTTCATTCATGTCAAGATTCCCCAGGTATCACAGGTTCAGAGTTAGAGGAGTTTTGGCAAGGCACAAGCTGATGATGTTGATTGATGGTGGGGCTTCCCATAACTTCATAGATGTGGAAATGGTTGATTGAAGATAAATTCCGATGGATGAGTTAGATGGATTTGTGTTAGCCATACCAGGTGGCCATCAGATGGACTACACAAGATACATCCCCAAGTTGAATCTAACAATGGGTAATTACACAATGAAATATGATTTCTTCATGGTGGATGTATTGGACACCAATGTGGTGCTATTATTTTAGTGGATCTATTACATTTTGAAGTATACTACAAATCAATGGAACATGGAGATGAAGTTTACATATCTAGGAGATGGCAGGAAGGTTGTTTTGAGGTTCATGCATCAATATACACCAAAGATAGTATCATATAACAACATGGAGACAAGGTTGTGGCGGGGTGACATTGAGTGGGGTTGAGTGCTTCATTATGGAAAGTAGATAAAAGGATTAGTTGTGATAATATTCATACAATATTGAGGTATTTCTTCGCAAAAACCAAAAACTTTTTCCTGACATTCCTTTAGGTAGAACACCAGATAGGGGCTTTGAGCATGCTATAGAATTTAAAGAGAGTGTGAAAGTGACCATAACCAGTCCCTAATGATATCCCAAGGCCTAAAAATATGAGATTTAAAATACCATTAAGGATTTGTTGAGGTTGGGTCATATTCAGCCTGGCTTCAGTCCTTTCACTTCTTTAAAATTGATGGCTAAAAAGAAGGATTGTACCTTGTGGATGTGCATTGACTACTGGGCTCTAAACAAGAGGACAATCAAGAACCAATATCATATCCATAGGATAGATGAGTTGATGGATGAGCAGAGGATAGCCAAATATTTTTCGAATATAGTTCTTCATTCAAGCTACCATTAGATTTGAGTTTGGGAACATGACATCTTGAAGACAAATTTCGGGCACTGCCACTATGGGCACTACGAGTTCCTATTTATGCAATTTTGGCTAACTAAAGACCCCATAAATTTTTAGTCATATATGAACCATGTGTTCAACAAATATTTGTGGCAATACTTATTGGTTTTCTTTGATGATTTAGTTGTCTACAACAAGACTTGGGAGGACCATTTGGTGCACATGGATGAGGTATTACGGAATCTGGAAGAGTAGGAAGTATGTGCATAGGAGTCAAAGTGTGACTTAAACATGAAAAATATGCTCTACTTGGGAAATGTGATTGGTAATGACGGGGTTCAGTTCCATCAAAATAATATCAGGGCAACCGTCGAATGCTCTGCCCAAAAAAATGTAACTGAACTAAAATATTTCCTTGGCCTCTGCACATACTATATAAAGTTTGTTAAGAGGTTCTTGCAGTTTACAACACCTCTTTCAGACCTCACCAAAAAGGAGGCTTTCAATTGGATTGATAAAGAACATGAAACATTTGATAAAATGAAGTAGATAATGATTTTGTGCCATGTTCTTGCACTTCCATATTTCACCAAGCCATTTGTGCTGGAATGTGACACTTCAGGGACCGAGATACGAATGGTTTTTATACAGGATCACCACCCCATAGTATTTGAGAGCCGCAAACTCAAATATTATGAGTGACATTATTAAATTTATGACAAAAATATGTTGGCCATTATGCATGCATTAGCCAAGTTCAAACAATATCTCATGGGGAACATGTTCAAAGTAAAGAAAAACCATAATAGTTTGAAATTCCTCATGGAGAAGGAGGAGATGTGTGAGAGACAACAAAAGTGGATCAAAAAATTGTGGGCCTATGTCTTTGAGATTGAGTATGTCAAGGGAAAAAACAATGTAATCGAATATGCCCCTTTCAGAATGAAAACCACTCTCTCACTCATGGAGATAACAGATGATTGGAAGTCATTTTTACCTGTAGAATATTCCAAACACAAATTTTCTTGTGAGATTTTGGATGAATTGATATAGGATGACAGATACTAGGTCCAAGATGATGTCATTTACTACAATAACTAGATCTATTTTGTACCAGAATCACATCTCAAGGAGAATATTATGCAGGAAAATCATAACTCACCCTTAACAGGGCACCCAGGGTACCTGAACACCTACATGAAAATTAGGGAGAGGTTTACTTGGAAAGGCCTCAAGACAGATGTGTTGAGCTTTGTAAAGGAATGCAACATTTTCCAACAGAACAAAGGAAAACATACTCATTTGGAAGGTTGCTACAACCACTTCCTATCCCTAAGTAGAAATGTGAGAGCATTTCCATGGAATTTATCACTGGGCTACCTCTAGTACAGGGAAAATATTTCATATGTGTAGTGGTGGACTGACTTACAAAGTTTGTGCACCTCTTTGCCATACCATCTAAATATTCAACAACACATGTGTTCGATCTATTATTTAGGGAGGTCTTTTGATTACATGGGTTGTCGAAGACCATTGCGAGTGACAAAGAGAGTTACTAATTTATGGGCAAATTCTGGTAGGAATTACTCATACTTGTGGGAAATGAGTTGACACCAAGCACTAGTTACCATCCACAGACCAATGAGCAGAAAACGATAGTCAAAAAATGGCTAGAATTCTATCTTTGAAACTATATATTTGACCAACATAGAGCACGGGTAAAGTGGTTGCATCTGGGGGAACACCACTACAACACCACCTTCCACATGTCCATTGGTATAACACTTGTAAAATAATTGTACATATATGATGCCCCAACATTTTCGTAATGTATATTTGGGGATATTTATGTCCCTTTTGCTAAATACTAGATTCGAGAGAGCCAGGATATCCTATGAGTCATCAAGGACAACTTGAAGATGGCTCAGAACCAACAAAAATTATATACAAAAAAGCATAGGATAGAGCGCAAATTTGAGGTGGGACATGGTATATTGATCAGGAGTTCATAAAGTTTTCTCAAAATTCAAAGTTACGGGATTGGGTTGAAACCAGGATGGTTGCGTAGATATCATCTTCCTGATTCGGGCACCGTGAACAGTTCAAAAAATCAATGTCGTATGAGGAAGATATTGCGTTCTGCTCGAAATTCCAAACAGGTAAAATTACAAAAGTTTGACCAGGTTTGACTGGGATGCACAGTCAACAAAGTGGATGTATAGTAAACAAAAAAGGGAATATTCCTTAGAATATTCCTTCCACTAGACCAATCGCTGGTTGACAAGTGTCATTGTACGATTTTAGGTATGGGTTGAAGAGGGTACCATGTGGCTAGCCCTAAGGCCATCATGTGTCCCTGAGACTGCATATTAAAATTTTAGGAGAGGCCACAGGGCTCGACCCCCTAACCTCCCTCCAGGCATGCGCACACCTTACCGACTACTCTACACAATGTCACTTAACAATCTATGGTGTCGGGTCTTATTTATGTTGTATTACAAATGTATATGGGGGTTGGGAACCACCGGTGGTTCCAACCCGCCAGCTTTCCCTGTATGTTTAAGTCACATGGCACCAAAAAACATTAACACAACCGCATGGACATCATAAACCAAATTACATTCAACCATAGTTCAAATAGTTAACCAGAGTTCCTACTGTGAGTTCCGCTAACCATCCTATCCTCTAGCAGTTTGGGGGTACGCATGTGGCCACCACCCAACCGCAAACATTAAATGTGCAGTCTGTTTTGGTGGAGGAGTTAGGGGCGCACCGTTTTTGGCAGTCTGCCTAGTTTTAACTCCAGTTAACTTGTGTTCTCCACTTTTAGTGGAGTTTTCCTAGGAGATACTAGGCAAAAGTGTAGGAGGCCCAATTTTCGACCGTTTTGAGTGAATGAAGAGTCATTTTTTACTAATTGGAACCTTATGGAGCCATTGGTGCAGATAAAACAGCCATTAGAGAATTTTAACTACATTTAATAGCAAAATTTTGAGCATAATGAAATATGGACAAGCCATTGGGAGCTGGACCAGTAGATGTAGCCTAGGAGGGGTGAATTGCTTCATCATGCCTGCTGTGTAAATTTCATGTGGTGAATTATTTCTCTATTTTACACTATTGTTCAATGTTAGTTATGCTTGTTTTATGCTTCTAATTCACTGAAAATCATCTAAAAATCATGGAACAACTCCTTAATCCCTATGCAAACTAATGAGGCAATTATGCACATGTTTTTATAACTGAAAGACACTTAGCACAAAAAAACTAATACATTCATTCAGATTAGATGATATCAGAGCTATATTTTTTTTCTCTAGTGTTGTTTAGTGCAAAGAATTGTTTAACTGTTTGCAACTTTTAGATGCTTAGAAGGCTCAAGCTCAAAAAAGGAGAAGGAAAACTGGTGGAAGCAAAAGGGTCTCAAAAGGAGCCAAAGCAAAGGAGAGCAATATTGCCACAATCTCCACCACCTTTTTCACCTCTTCAAGAAGCAGAAGCTACATTAAGCATGCCTCATGAGGAAGGAGAAATTCATTAGTAATTTGACACTAAGGAGGAAGAAAGAGTGTTTAGGAAAGAATTCCTTGACATGACTGAGATGGTTAGAATTATTTATCAAGAAAGGAATGAGAGACTGGAAGGACAAGGTCTTCAGGAGGTCAACATGATGAATACAAGTCAAAGAAGGTAAATGGAGGAAATGGAGGCAATGGAGAGCCACCATATTCACCCTCATCATCATCATCATCATCCTCTACTTATTATTTAGTACATCAGCCACACAAGTCCAAGAGCACTGGTAAATATCCTTTATTAAAACTTGATGTTAAGTTCGAATTGCTAATGTTTAATGGTGAAGTAAATGCAGAAAAGATAGATAATTGGATTTGACAATTGGAGGTATATTTGAGAATACAGAACCTTCAAGATGATGGTACAAAAATTCAATTAGCTTCTTTGAGAATGGAAGATGCAACACTTGTTTGGTGGGAAGCCAAAACAAAGGAGGAAATAAAGAAACATGGTAAGATTATTCTATCATGGTCAGATTTTATTGCTGGTATTAAACAAAAATTTTATCCATTAGCTCATATACAGAAATCCATCATGAAATGGCATAACTTTAGATAGTTAAAGGGACAAAATGTGTAAGAATACACCCATGAATTTAGGAGAAGAGCTCTTTTATTAGGGGTTGATTTGTAGAGCCAAGAAAATTTGCTAAAGTACATAGTAGGCTTACATAGATACCTAAAACATAATATTCTCATGTTTAAACCCACCAATCTAGATGAAGTTTGTGTTCAGGCCACACATCTAGAAGCTAAAGGGAAGAGCATTTCTGAAGAGGGTAGGAAGAAACCTTTTAAGGGTAAAGCCAAGGAAAAGACCTAAAAAGGTAAAAGAAAAAAGAATGCATCTATGAAAAAACAGGGAGAAAAAGTGACTGGTAAACATTGTTCAAAAGAAGACCACGATGAAACTCATTATTGGAAATTACATTCAGAATTGAGGCTAAAGAAACCCAATAACAAAGGGAAACAAAAAACTACTGCTACAGCTCAACATGATTTAGGATATGATTCAGGTGATGAAACTAAAATTACATCCATGGGATTGAATAACATGAAGGTAAAATAAATTGAAACTAAACCCAGTTCCAGTACATCAAAATGTCACATAAACACTCCAAATGAAGAATAAACAATAGAACTGTTTCATGTGAGGGTCATATCCAAGCATACCAATATTGACACATTGTTAGACACTGGGTCACAAGAAAACTTAATCTCTGAATATTTGGTCAAAAAACTTAACCTTGATACCATACCACATCCAAAACCATATCCATTGGTTTGGATTTGTAAGGATGCAAATCTACAGGTTTCAAATAAATGTATATTGAGGTTTACAATCACTGCAAGCTTTGTTGACTCAGTTGAATTAGATGTGGTTCTACTTGACATAACTGGTATTGTATTAGGGATTCCTTACTTGTATGACAGGAAATTGATCTTCTATCATCATGAGAACAAGTATCATTTATTCAAATATGGCAAGGATTTCATTGTTAGATCACATCGTAAGAAGACAAGCATTGCTTTGGTAAATGCTGGACAAGTAAAGACGCTGGTAAATTCAAGTAAGAATTTTGTTCTTCTTATGATTAAGCTTAAAGATCATATTAATAATGAATATTTTGAGGGATGTGATCCTAATTTGAAATCAAAATTATATGATGTGGTTAATGGGCATCATGAGATGTTTCAGGAGCCAACAGGATTGCCTCCAAAAAGGGAAATTCAACATGAGATTTAGTTGCAGTAGGATTATCCTCTTCCAAACATCAGTATGTATCGTATGTTGATAATGGAAAATGTTGAAATAAAGAGGAAAATCAAAGAGATGTTGGATAAAGGAATCATAAGGTCAAGCACCTCGCCATGTGGTTCACCCGTAGTCTTGATACCAAAGATAGATGGGACTTGGCGCATGTGTGTAGATTTTCAAGATTTGAAAAAGATTACGGTAAAAAATCATTACCCACTCCCAAGAATAGATTATTTGCTTGATCAGCTGAAAGAAACAATTTTTTTCACTAAGTTATATTTACAGAGTGGATATCATCAAGTAATAATTGTAGAAAGTGATATATGGAAAACTACATTCAAAACCATACAAGGACTCTTTGAGTGGCTAGCTATGCCTTTTGGTTTATGTAATGCACTAGCAACCTTCATGCGAGTTATGGATAATGTTTTTCGACCATTCCTTGATGAATTTTTTATTTTTTACTTATATGACATTTTAATTTTCAACAAAACAAGAGAAGATCATGTCTTGCATGTGAATAGAGTGCTTGATATTTTGAAGAAAGATAAATTGTTCCTTAAGATGTCAAAATGTGAGTTTGGAAAGAATTCTTTGGTGTATTTGGGAAATTTGTAGGAGGAGGAGAATTGAGGATTAATCCTTCTAAATTGGAGGCCATTGTGAATTGGCCCACACCCAAAACAGTTACCGAGGTAAGAATTTTCTTAGGTGCAGCTCAATATTGGAGGAAGTTTATTGCTAACTTTTCTTCCATCGCAGATCCTATGCATGCAGAGACAAGTGTGAAGAAAGGCTTCCAATGGGGAGGCAAAAAAAATCAAGCTTTCGAAGCTTTAAAATACAAGATCTGTTTAGCTCCAGTCCTTGCATTACCAAATTTGAGACGTCCATTCGAGATACAAACCGATGCTAGTGATTATGCCATGGGAGCAGTCCTTTTGCAACATGGTAAGCCTATCACCTTTCATTCAAAAAAATTTAATGGCGTTGTGATTAATTATCCTACGTATGACAAATAACTATATGTGTTGGTACAAAGTGTCAAAAATTGGAAACACTACTTGATGGGTAAAGAGACTATTGTACACACCGATCACCAGCCATTACAGTACTTGCAGTCACAAACAAAATTGCAACAATCAAGACATTTCAGGAGGATTGGATTTCTTCAACAATTTCACTTGGTTATAAGGTACAAAAAGGTATATTCAATAAAGTTGCAGATATCCTTTCGAGACCAATAATTAGTGCTTCTACTTTTCTCAAAAATTATTCTGTTGTACATGAGAGTTACATAGAACAATATGCACATGACATTTATTTCCAAGATGTGTATGTTATTTTGAGTGAAGGGAATCAAGTTGAAGAAAAATCTTATCACATGCATAACAATTTTATGTTTCATTTAGGAAAGCTATGTATTCCACAAGGAGAGAGGCTAAGTGTCATGAAAGAAGCTCATTCTTTTCTTATTGTTGGACACTTTGGGGTAACAAAAATAGTGGCGCATCTACAGAGGTATTGTTAATGGCCTCACATGATAGATAGTGTGTTACGTTTTATAAGAGTTTGTTCTATGTGTGCAACAAGTAAGCCTAGTAATAGGAAGCTTGGATTGTACACGCCACTATTGGTACCATCAAGGCCATGGGAAAGTTTCTCCATGGAACTTGTTGGAGGTCTACCTATGTCAAGAAAACAACATGATTATCTTTATGTAGTTGTGGATAGATTCCATAAAATGTGTATACTTATGCCATGTAAGAAAACCATTACTTCTAAACAAACTATTGAACTTTATTTTAAAAATGTTTGGATTCATTTTGGATTTCCCACTTCTATTGTTCGTGACATGGATTCTAGGTTCATTGGAAATTTTTGGTCAAATCTATAGAGAATGATGGACACAAAATTGAAAAAGAGTACTACTTTTCATCCACAAACAAATGTACAAACTGAAGTGGTGAACAGAAAAATTATGAATCTATTGAGAGGATATTGTAGAAAACATCATAATTTGTGGGATGAACAACTGCATTATATTCAGCACGCTTACAATCAGACAAATCACTCTTCAACACAAACGTCACCTTTTGAAGTATGCTTTGGGTATTTGCCAAAATCACCATTAAACTTCATCTTTGGGAAGGATGTTGCAATTGATGGCCATAGTGATATTGATAAGGCTTGAAAGTTCATTGAGAAAATTCAGATGATACATTAACAAATTCAAGAACAACTTGAGAAAAGTCAAAGCAAATATAAAGAGAGGCATGAAAAACAGAGGGTTGATCACAAGTTTCAAGAGGAATATGACGTATGGCTGCACATTAGCAAAGAAAGGATGCAAGGGGAAGATAAAAATCTCAAACCCATTCGCTAAGGTCCTTTCAATGTCATAAAAAAAGTTGGTAATAATTCATTCCAACTTTATTTTCCTTCTTACATGTGAAAACTTACGCTTGTATGAGCCACCTTTGATCGATGATTAAGGAAGTGATGTTCAACTAACTTATATTGAATGTTTCTCGCTAGAATTTATGGATGAGCTGAAAGAAGATACAATTCTTGAAAGGAGGACACGAGCATCAAAGAGGAGAAGTGTTGACTACCTTCGAGTTGGGCTCAAAGGCACTAAGCCAAGCAAGGAAAAATGAATGGAGGTTGGAAAGGTGAGGGAGTTGTACCCTCATCTACTAAACAGGTAATCAATTTTTTGGGGCTCCAAAAGCTTCCCAATGGGGAGGAATGATCAGGAGTTCATAAATTTTTCTCAAAATTCAAAGTTATAGGATTGGGTTGAAACTAGGATGGTTGCATAGATCTTGTCTTCCTGATTCTAGCGCCATGAACGGTTTGAAAAATTGATGTCGTATAACGAAGATATTGCGTTCTGATCAAAATGCCAAATAGGTAAAATTATGACAGTTTAACTAGGTTTGATTGGGATGCACAGTCAACAAAGTGGATGTACAGTCAGAAAAAAGGAAATATTCCTTGGAATATTCCTTCCACCAGACCAATCCCTGGTTGACAAGTGTCATTGTATGATTTGAGGTATGGGTTGAAGAGCCAATTATAGCGTGCCACATAGCTGGCCCTGAGGCCACCGCGTGTCCCTAAGACTGCATATTAAAATTTTAGGAGAGGTCGCAGGGCTCGACCCCTTGACCTTCCTCCATGCACGCGCACACCTTACCGACTGCTCTACACGATGTCACTTAATAGTCTATGGTGTCATGTCTTATTTATGTTGTATTACAAATGTATATGGGGGTTGGGAACCGCCAGCGATCCCAACCCACCCACAGTCACCGTATGTTTAATTCACATGGCACAAAAAATGTTAACACAACCGCTTGGACAACATAAACCTGACGACATTCATCCATAGTTCAAATAGTTAACTGGAGTTCCTACCGTGAGTTCCACTAACCATCTTATCCTCTAGAGGTTTGGGGGTGCGCATGTAGCCACCACCCAACCGCAAACATTAAATGTGTAGTCTATTTCGGCGGAGGAGTTAGGGGCGTGCCATTTTTGGCGGTCTGCCCAGTTTTAACTCCAGTTAAATGGATTTCTCCACTTTTAGTGGAGTTTTCCTAGAAGGTACTGGGAAAAAGTGTAGAAGTCCCAATTTTTTACCATTCTGAGTGAATGAAGAGTCATTTTTGACTAATTGGCGCATTATGGAGCCATTGGTGCAGAGAAAACAACCATTAGAGTATTGTAACTACATGTACTAGAATTTTTTTTTAGCATAATGAAAGATGGACAAGCCATTGGGAGCTGGACCAACAGATGTAGCCTAGGAGGGGTGAACTGTTTCATCATGCATGTTGTGTAAATTTCATGTGGTGACTTATTTCTCTATTGTACACTGTTTTTCCGTGTTATTTATGCTTGTTTTATGCTTCTAATTGACTAAAAATCATCTACAAAACATGGAACAACTCCTTAATCCTTATGCAAACGAATGAGGAAATCATGCACATGTTTTTATAACTCAAAGACACTTAGCACAAAAAA
Organism: Pinus albicaulis; assembly: GCA_034641835.2. Lineage (NCBI taxonomy): Eukaryota > Viridiplantae > Streptophyta > Pinopsida > Pinales > Pinaceae > Pinus > Pinus albicaulis. The sequence goes on from CM076571.1 coordinate 421,111,651, forward strand.
ACTAATACAGTCATTTCAGATCATATACCTTCTTCTTCAACCCCCTAGTTAGTCATCAATCAAAACAAAGGGGATAGAAAAACAAAAACCAGTATCTACGGGCCATATATCATTGTGAGATGAGTTGGGGAAGTGGCCTATGATCTTGAACTCCTCAAAGGATGTAAAATTCATAATGTCTTCTATGTGTCATGCCTTAATAAGTCCTTAGGGAAGCATGTAGTCACCTCTGTTAAGCTCCCACCATTCGTCGAGGAAGGAGAATTTATAGAAATTTTTAATATAATTATATATTGGCGTATTCTCTTGATCTAACAATTATATGCCATTGTTAAATACATAATCCTTATACTTAAATATTTGCGAAAATTTAATCGCCAATTGCAAACACATGAAGAAAAATCAGTCACACATAACACAGATGTTTTTACCAGGAAAGCATAAAGCTAAAAACCCCACTATCATATATTATGTATATATCATGGATCATGAAACAATCTCATACAAAACTCTACTCCAAGAGCTCTCAGTACCATATACAATCGTCTCACACTGTCATACAAAAATTGGCATAAACATGCACCAATTTACTGCCTCCTGACAGCCTGCCTCCACCATGAAATCCCTGCTGATCACAATCCATGAATGAATTCGATCTTGACTTACCTTGACTACGCAATCCTCATTGGCATCTCCAATGTGTGTTTGGTTGCACTTGTGTATCCACTATAGTCACAACTGATAGTCAAAATGTCCCTTTCACCTATCTTTCAATTGCATCTCCACTGGATCTGACACGCATGTAGTTAACAATAGTAAATCTTCAGTTGGATGTGAGATCACTCCATGTGAATTAATTTAATATTTAACTCATTGATATCCCACTAGTGTATCTTTAGTTACAAATAGTTACAACTAGCACAATTGAGTTTAACTCACTTAACTAGGTAAACTACTTTACAACTCACATAACTACACATCCAACTATGTTACAACTTTGTATCACTCAGTTACAACGAAGTCCACTAGCATGTCCCACCAACCAACCTTTGAACTTGAAATTCCTTCAGTTAACGGGTTTGCCACATCAGTTAACTGAAATCAAGTGCTTCAAGAAAAAGATTATTATTTATTATCTAATTATTGTTAAGAGATAACAATAATCGACATGCATTCTATTTTTAGACATGCATTCCACAAAACAACTTCACAAATGCATTCCAAAAATAGACGCCCATCCATCTGTATAATTTTCTCAACCATCTATAAATATATTACTGGTAAAAATAGACTTTGATCCAAATTCTAAAAATAGACATATCACCTAAAAATAGCCTGTGGGCCCCACCTAGTGTAGGTGCTTAATTTTCACTAGGATCATCATCTTGTTGAATCTCAACACTCCCTCTCAAAAATAAAGGGATTATCCTTCACCCTAATCCTGCCTCTATGGTATTCAAATTTTCTCCTAGTGAGCGCCTTTGTCAGAATATCTGCATCCTGATCTTCTGTAGGAATGTACTGAAGAAACATGATCTTCCGTTGCACAAAATCTCTGATATGATGATACTGGATATCTATATGCTTAGTTCTATCATGAAACACAGGATTAATCAAGAGTTTAATTCAACTTTGATTATCACAATGAATCATTGTAGGATCTAAATGAGAACCAAACAAACCGACCAGGATCTTCCTCATCCAGATAGCCTCACATGCAGCTTGGATTGCTGCCATGTATTCCGTTTACATTGAACTGAGTGCCATAGATATTTGTTTCCTATTGTACCAAGAAACAAATTCTGATACTGAAAACCCCTCCTGATGTTCTCTTTTTGTTTGTTGGGCTACCTGCACAATCTACATCTGTGAAGCCATGCAACTTCACCTCATCCACTTGTTTGTACCATAATCCATACTCAGATGTGCCCCTGAGATATCTTAGGACATGCTTACCCACCTTCCAAAATAGCTTGGTAGGTTTAACCATCACTTGACCAAGCTAGTTCATCGCATAGCATATGTCTGGTATTATATTAATTAAGTACATTAGTGAACCCAACAACTGTTGATAGAAAATAACATCCACTACCTCTCCAGATGTAGCGTCCCATTTCCTCCAGTTTCCTGGAAGAGGAGTATCCATGGGTTTACAACCCTCCATGTGAAACTTACCGAGTTTCTCCCTTGCATACTTGCCTTGAGACACAAACAATTCACCTGCTCGCTGCCATATTTCCAATCCAAGGAAATAGTGAAGGAGGCCCATATCCTTCATCTCGAACTACTTTGCAAGGTCCTCCTTGCATGAGTGTATCAACTGCTCATCACCAGTCATTATTAAATCATCAGCATAAAGAATAATGATTAAAATATTACCCTCCACCATAATTTGGTATAGGTTTGCATCCGCCTCACTCTTGGTGAAGCAAGGTCCAGTGAAATAGTTGTCGATCTGAGTGTACCAAGAACAGGGTGCTTGCTCTAGCCCATACAGCGCTCTTTTGAGTCTGCAGACATGCGACTCGCTACCAAAGATCTCAAATCCTTCACGCTGCTCAATGTAAAATTCGTCCTCAGTGATCCCATTAAGGAACGTAGTCTTCACATCCATCTGATGAATGTGCCAACCCATCTACGTTGAGAGAGCAAGGATGGTCCTTATGGAAGAATACCGTGCAACAAGCGCAAAATTTTCTTCATAATCAATCTCCTCGATCTTTGAAAAGCCCTGGGCCAGAAATCTTGCCTTATACTTCTCAACACTCCCATCAACAGCTTTCTTTACCTTGTAGATCCATCTTGAAACTACCTCTGATTTATCAACCGGCCTTGGAACAATTTCCCAAGCACTGTTTCTAACAATGGAGTCATACTGCTCCATCATTGCATCTACCCATGTGGGCTCCTGCACTTCTTCCTGAAAGGAAGATGGCTCTGTCACAATACATTTTCTCATGAGAGCCATGTATCCAGTGAATCGGTCAAGAGACTATCTCTATCTGCACTATGAAGTAGGGACTCCTACATTCTGTGCCACATCAAGCTTCAGCCTCTCAGCTTGTGTGGTACGCCTTCTACCAGTTCTGATGTTTGGTTCTGCATGAGTGGACTCCTCCACTCCATGAAACTCCTCTTATGGTTGATCCACATCTAGAGACTAATCTTTGGGAACAAGCAGTTCCTCCTCTGTATGCAAGTCTAGCTCCCTCTCAAGCGACAACTTCATGGCTCTCTCCTCATTTAATTTTATATCCCCTCGCACCACAGTCATTCGATTGTTTGGAAAATACAAATGATAATTATGGGGTGTTTCTTTGTACCCCACAAATATCCTAACTTCATCAGTCAGCTCCAGCTTCTTCCTGGAGTTCTTGGTCACATGCACATAAACAGATGAGCCAAAAAACTTAAAGTGAGAAACATCCGGATTCTTACCAATAAAATATTCTTTAGGTGTACTCATGCCAAGTACTCTATGAGGACAACGGTTTTGCACATAAACCGCAGTGTTGTATGCTTCCTCCCATTAGTGCATTGGTAGGCCCTGATCGTGCAACATAGCTCGTGCAACACCTACGATCATTCTCTTCTTCCTCTCCACAACCCCATTATGTTGTGGGTTATGATGCACTATGAGTTCTCTTCAAATTCCTTCTTTTCTCTTTGAATTCATTCGAGATATATTCACCACCATTATCACTCCACAGAGCCTTCAGCTGCTTCCCCGACTCTTTCTCCACAAATTATTTAAACTCACAAAAATTTGAGAATGTTTGATCATTCTTTTGCATGAAGAATATCCAGCATCTACGAGAATATTCATCAACAAAAATAACATAATACCTTTGTTTTGTTGTTGAAGCAACCAAGAATGGCCCACACACATATGTGTGAACTCTCTCCAAGATCACTGAAGCACGGGTTTCCTTTTCATGAAAGGCGGTCTTCACAAACTTACCCATATTACATCCCTTGCACTGATTTAACTGCACAAGTGTACCCTTCAAAATTCCAATAGAAATCTACTGCAAAATCTTCAGGGCACCATGTTGAAGATGGCCCAATCGCCTGTACCATAATTTGCCCTCATCCCGGCTCACCACTTCTTCTTCTTTGCCCACCATTGCAGTGTAGCCATCTACCTCTGGCTTGTAGAGATTCTTGACTCAAATCCCTATCCTCTTGGTTTGACCTGTTGTTTTATGTCGCAGGAAATATTTTCCATCGCTGAAAATAATGTCCTAACCTCTATCCTCCAACATCACGACTGATACCAAGTTCTTCTTTAGACCTGGAACATGCATAACATATTTCAACATAAATGGTTTACCTAACTCCCTCTCAAAGGTAATGGTACCAATGCTAGTCGCACTGTATCTTCCATCGTCACCCATCTCTATATGCATTTGGATATCTTTCTCCTCCAAGTCACTGAAAATCTCCTTATCTCTCGTCATGTGGAAGGAAGAACCACTATCAAGATACCACACCGATCCCATTGCACTTGAAACCAAGAATTCGATCAAAGAGAAATAAAGTTCAAATTGCGAGGAAAGGTCCTCACCAGCTGCAGCTCGAACAACCTTCCTGTTCTTCTTTTTCTGTGGGCAGTTAGTGGCAAGATGCCCATGTTCGTGACAGTGAAAACACTTCACCTTGGACAAATCTAGCTTCTTTCCTTTAGCCTCGATTTTTGAGTGGAATTTCTTCCCCTTCCCTTTCCTTGCTTTGGCAGCCAAAGCAAAATCCTCTTCATCATCATGCTTTGATGAAGAGACATCTCTGGTGTTCCGCCTGAACTCCTCCTGCACTAGATTCGACCATAGTCGTTCCCAATCTGGCATTTTTCCCCTCTATTGACAGAGTCTTGATAACTGTGCCAACTCTTAGGAATTACAAAGAGAGCCAAACTCACCAAATCATCATCAGCAACCGTGATTCCCACACTCCCCAGTTCATCCCAAAATTGGACAAACTTTGTGAGATACTTAGGAATATTGTCGCCCTTCTCCATTTTGAACTTTCTGAGTTTATCCTTCGGCGCCAATTTCCTATGGTTGCTGTTGCTTTAGAAAATATTCATCAAAGCCTTCCACATTGCAAATGGAGTGGCTTTCCCATGAATGCTTGAGAAAATATGGTGTTGCACACCTTCCAACATAATCCTTCTTGTCTTCACTACTTTCTTTTTCCAGGAGTAAAGTAATGCAACATCCGTCGAACTGGGCTTAGGAACATCATTGTCGATGAATTCCTTCAAGCCATTATATTCAAGAACCACCTCCATCCTATCCTTCCATGCAATGTAGTTCGAGCTACCCTCAAGTACATACTCTAATTGTAAACCATTGAAAGCCATTTCGATGTTTACTCAATTGTCGCACCAAGAAATTCTTGCAGCAAATTCGAATTGTTTCCACCAACAAACTCAGCTACTGCTTCAATATTGCAATATTCTTTGCTCCGATACCATGTAGAAATTTTTAATACAATTATATATTTCCGGATTCTCCTGATCTAACAATTATATGCCACTATTAAATACATAATCCTTCTACTTAAATCTTTGCAGAAATTTAATCGCCAATTGCAAACACATGAAGAAAAATCAATCACACATAACACAGATGTTTTTACCAGGAAAGAATAAAGCTAAAAACCCCACTATCATATATTATGTATATATCATGGATCATGAAACAATATCATACAAAAATATACTCCAAGAGCTCTCAGTAAAATATACAATCGTCTCACACTGTCATACAAAAATTTTCATAAACATGCACCAATTTACTGCCTCCTGATAGCCTGCCTCCACTGCGCAATCCGTGTTGATCACAATCCCTAAATGAATTTGATATTTCCTTGCCTTGACTGTGAAATCCTCATTGGCATCTCCAATGTGTGTTTGGTTGCACTTGTGCACCCACTATTGTCACGACTGATAGTCAAACTGTCCCTTTCACCTATCTCTCAACTGGGTCTCCACTGGATTTGACATGCATGTAGTTAACAGTAGAAAATCTTCGGTTGCATGTGATATCACTCCATGTGAATTAATTTAATATTTAATTCACTGATCTCTCACTGGTCTATCTTTAGTTACAACTAGTTACAACTAGCACAACTGAGTTTAACTCAGTTAACTGAGTTAAACTACTTTACAACTCACATAACTACACATCCAACTCTGTTACAACTTTGTATCACTCATTTACAACAAAGTCCACTAGCATGTCCCACCAACTAACCTTTGAACTCGAAATTCCTTCATTTAACTGGTTTGCCACATTAGTTAACTAAAATCAAGTGCTTTAAGAGAATAGATTATTATTTATTGTCTAATTATTGTTAAGAGATAAAAATAATCGACATGCATTCCATGAAACAACTTCGCATATGCATTCCAAAAATAGACACCCATCCATCCATATAATTTGCTCAATCATCTATAAATATATTACTACTAAAAATAGGCTTTGATCCAAATTGTAAAAATAGACATATCACCTAAAAATAGCTCGTGGGCCCCACCTAGTGTAGGTGCTTAAGTTTCACTAAGATCATCATCTTGTTGAATCTTAACGAAATTAATTCTGGTTCTGCAGGAGATTTTGGAGAGCATGGAGTAGAAGTTGAGGAAAAGTACCATGAAGGAGTACCTGGTGAAGTGGAAGGATTTACTTGCTGAGGATGCAACATGGGAGGGTGAAAAGGTACTCAAACATCCAAAGTTGAAATTTATTAAGGGAAAGTAATCTCAGGTGGGGAGAAATGTAATGTACATAACCACTTAGGAGGTATAAGGCTGGCTTCCACTAGCCTAGTAAAGTTCTTGTAGGTTAAGATGGAGACAATTTTTAATAAGGGAACATGATTCGCCTAGGAAAAACATTATAACTACTTAAGGAGTGAAAAATGGGACATATCCTAGGCTAATGAAAAATAACTTTCATTTTATAAAGTAAAAACTTCCTAAAGTGACTTTGTGTAAAATTAAAGGGTAAAATGGCGACAAAAGTTACGAATAAATTATAAAAGGGGAAAAGTGAAGAGTCTCTACTCATTCTATCACTTGCATTTGAGAAAAGAAGTATTTGGAGATTTTTTGAGAGAAACTTAGGGTTTGAGACACGCTAACGCTAACCGTAGTTGGTTTAGAGAGCATAATCACTCATATTTTTCCATTGCATTCCAAAGGAGAAGAATATTTGTAGAAATTAATGGAGGTAAAAGGTGTTATCAGTTGATTTTATCTTCTAATGTTGAGTTTATCATTCTTTATTATAGGTTGGAATCACACCTATTAAAGAGCCAAATATTTCCATAACTCAAAAGTGGAGTTTTATGCCAAAGATGAATGAATATGGCTTAAAATAATAGTTCGAACGTCCTAGTCAAAGAGGTCAAAATTATTAGTGAAGAAGGGGATGTATTGTACTAGTGCTGGGTCAAGTTACTTACTAGAAGAGGGCTAAGATCTATCATTATCTCAGGCAAATTTATTCTCTCTCTTACTAGATGTCTTACCCACATATTTGAAGATTGAACCATACTCTTTGTTGCTAAACAAATTGATACCAAAAACACAGAGCTTCGTTGTTGAAGTATCAAGTGTCTCATCCCTTATTGATTGAGAGATTCAATGTTGAATGGTGTCTGCATTCTTAGATTTTCTTGGTTGATGCTCAAGTGGAGAGGAGGGTTGAATCATTGGTGCTCTCAAGCTAATTTTCCAATGACACTTATTTTTGAAGTTGTTAATGGAAATAGATTATGTGATGAATTTTATAGTTACTATAATAACTAGGTTCCTCTATATTTTATATGCACTAAACTCTTGCTTACATGACTATGCGTTGTGTGCAATGTTTCTGATATATATTTTTGAGATATGTTTGATGGAGAAATAGTGGTTTAAAGAGTTTTAAAATGCATATTTCCGTGATAAATATTTTGTTGGGTTCCCTGTGATTTCTATATTTGACTTTAGTTTTTAATATAAGAATTTATTTTGTCTTGTGTTTTTATTATTGTGTGACAAGACAATAAATTACACCTACAACAATTTATTCTGAAAATGTTTGATGAAAAAGTTCACTGAGAAATTAAACAAACTCTGAAAATTACAACGAGTATTTTGGGAGACGTCCAAGAGGGAATCATACATATTTGTTTGAATATTCTTGTAGGAACCAACTTATTGGTACATCAATTTTACTAGTACCAACTATAAGGAGACACCAATCCCCTTATTTACAAGAACCAACCTAAAGGACACATGAATCCCCCAATTTACAGGTACCAACCTGAAGGAGACACAAATCCCCATATTTACACAAACCAATGATCCAAGTAAATATTGGTGGCCACCTGCCTATCCACCTAAACCCCTATCATTGCTTCCTTTCAATTTTCTGATTTTCAAGCATTGTTTCTTATTTCGGAAATTTTCTATCTTTGGCATTTTTCGGTTTCTGAAGTTCTGGAGATGTTTTGAGGCCCTAAATGATGTTTTTTGGGGGAAATAGAAAAATGTGAGTCAAAATTTACATTTGTAGTCGAAATTTGTTCTCGTAGGTGAATAAACCTTTCTAACGGGATCATACACACCAAGTGGATATTGTATGCCAAAATTACGACCCCAGGAAGTTGACGTTCAAAAAATACCCCCATCAAGGACCACATGATTTTGGTGCTTCATATCCTAAGGTTAGGTATTTGGATGTTTAGGGTTTCTCATTGTCTCTTCATGATAAAAATACCTCATAGCCTCATTGTAACTCAGTTCATAAGGCATGTAACCATCATATCTCTTTGCAGAGATAAGATACCATCGTCAAGTTAGTTTGTTCTCTTTATATATGTAAATAATTATCAACATTTTCTATTTATTGGTTCAAGTTTTGTTTCACTATATATCTATTCTTTTGTTTAAATTTATATGTCATTTCATTCTTTCATAAATATGGATCAGTGGTATCAGAGTGGGCTACTCTTTCTCTATATTTTTGTGTGTGTCCCCAACGAGGTCAAGGTATAAGTAGTTGAACTTGAAATATTTATGCCCTTGCAAGAGTGGCCTCACCGACCTCGATGAACTCCCATGGAGGAAGAAAATAAAGACAAGGGAGCAGGAGATCCATTCAAATTATTACTTGAAGAAGTCCTCGACCAAGAAAGGTTCAAGATGATGAATAATTTTTCCTAGATCCTTCAACAAATACCAGTGGGCGAAGCATCTTCATCTAGTAGTAAATTTGGAGGTGTCAGCCCCTTTAAGATACAAGTTAACTTTGACATTCCTATATTTAAAGGCCAGATAGACATAGATGTTGTATATAGATGGTTAAATTTGCTCGAAGGATATTGTTTTGTCCATAATTTTTTTGATACGGAAAAGATTCATTAGAGGAAATTTCATCCTAAAAGTGGCCTCCTAAGGAAAAATAATAAAATAATATTTAAAATAATAAAATAAGAGTTATGAATTTTGGAGGGAAAAGAAAAAAAACCTACTTTTTTAATTTTAGTTTTGGCTTATCTCCTTATAGGTTTATTCAAATTTCAAATGTAAACACTCGTTGTATGCAGAATTAAATTTTTCATCAAACGAGTACCCATTATGCATACTTTTGAGAAGACCCACATTGATAAAAATCAAGATACATTAAAAAAGTGTGTTGAACATTTTTTTTTAATGTATCTTGAATTTTTGTTAATGGGGGTATTCTCACAAGTATGCATAATGGGTACTTGTTGAACACGTTTTTTTAATGTATCTTGAATTTTTATCAATGGGTGAATTCTCAAATGTATGCATAATGGGTAACTATTGGATGTGAAATTTGATTTCGCATCCAACGAGTGTCTACACTTGAAAATTGAGTAAACGAATGAGTTAAGCCAAAAATACAATTTAAAAAAATAGTTTTTCTTCTTTCCCTCCAAAATTTTTACATGTACCTCTTTTTAAATTTAAAGGATTCGATTGGTTTATATATTATGACATGGAAATTACGTGAAATTTTCATGGGCACTTTTAGGCTAAAATTTCCTTTAATTTCTTTTACATTCCCCAAGGTTGCCCCCCATGTCAAGGACTAGTGGGAAATTTATTGTACTGTGAACAAAGGGGCGATGAAGAACCCTCACCTCTTTTAGCCGCACCCTCTTGGGATTTTTTCTGAGATGTCATCAAGGAACAATATTACCATGTTGGGAGCTATTAAGACATGTACATAAAATTTACTACACTACGGAAGGAAAGGGACCAAGAAGTGTTGAAGTTCACGAAATTTTTTCATAGCCTACGCACGAAGCTGGGTATCAAAGACTCTGAGTGACATATGGTACCTAAGTATTGTGGTTGTCTACAAAAATACATCCAGGCATAAATGGAGTTCCTAGGCATCTCCTCACTTAGCACGGTGTACTGTTATGTTGTCAAGATTGAGAATAAATTTAAACAGAAGAAGCCAAACTTTGGATTTATGAATCTGAAGCAAGGAAAAGGCACCTCCAAACTGTAAAAAAAGGACGGAGCCAAGGAGGAATGACCCAGGACAAACCATTGAATCCACAAGAAAAAAATAGCAATGGGAAGACAAAGAAAGACATGAGAAAGTGGTGTGAGTGCCATAAGAGCCCCAGTCATAATACAAAGGAGTGTCCCGCCAAGCAGTCACTGGTGGCCAAGCTAAAAGCTTCAAAGTCAGATGCATGTTTCAACTTTGAGCCACAACTCGACAAGGGGAAACAAATCATGATGCAGAACCCAGTGCCACTGTTTCCATCACCAAGGTCAAGAAGATTGAGCCCGAAGATCCAGAGGAGATTGAACCCGAAGATAGAATGAATATTTAAAACAATTGAATAATAAATATGTAATTTAAACTAATTTTTCAAAATTAAATAAATGAAAAAAGTGATATATATATATATATATATATATATATATATATATATATATATATATGCTAGAGGAATCTGTAATTGGGTTGGTCTCATACTTACTTGACACGAGGTCAATTCTGACCAATGCCATTATAACTTCTAGGTGTAACCACTTGGTCCCCTATGACAGGTTTGATATTAGGTGGATTTGAGTAAAGGACCATATCATTTACATAACTATACATAACACAATTTTTTCAAAAAAACTACTCTAGGAAAGTGATGATTATATTATTTTGTATTATAATAAAATGTAAGTTGAAAAGATAAAAAGTGATAATTTTATATGTATTTGAGATAAAATATTAATAAATAATTATTTGAAAATTTTATTAGTAAATAAAAATTAGTTTAAATTTAAAATATATACAATTAAAAATCAATAAAATTAATTTGAATGTTAATTGATAGATGTTATATTTGAAACATTTTCTCCATTGTTTGAGAAGAATAGAGAGAAAATGAAAATATGTCATAAAATGGCATAATATTCACAATCTTGACGATGTGTTATGAACCCAAGTTTTAAAAAAAAATTAACAAGTAGTACGAGGAGTGTGGGATTGGATATCATTGAACATTTAGATGAATATGTATCATAATCAAAATATTTTGTAATTCTAACCATGGGTATAGAATGAGGAGTGAGATAGGAAATCCTTGAACATGTCGATAGATAAATATCCCTGTGATTCAAAATTAGCCACCACTCTTATGAAGACCCACAAAAAAAAGATGACATACGAAGAAGATAAGGCCTTTCCAATGAAGATAAGATGCTTGAGTTTGACACCAAGAATAAAAGTCATTTTTTTATGAAGATACGATGTTTTTCATAAAAAATGGAAAGGTCAATAGTACATATCACTAAATAACTCAGTTTTCAATTATATGCTATTTTAAGTAGACACAATGAAAAAGGTCGTGATTGGTCATCAATTGTAATAAAAAAGGTTTCCATGCATCGGCATACCTTCCGAATAATTAATTTATTTGTAATAGAAAATAATTTATTTATTTGATATATCGATTATTAACATTTTTGCTATAATAGAAAATGCACCATCATAAAAATATCCATAAACAGTAAATGCACCATTATAAAAATATTCAGAAAAATATGGAGACTATATATATCAAGTCATACAGAATGATGTTGATGTTATATATGTATGTTAGAGTGGTGAATTTTCAATTGCAACTAGCTTGTTAATTCATGATTCCATCCGGGGGGAGGATGATTTCGTTGAAGGGCTCTCAGGGTCGAAACCCTAATTATGGCGGCAAGGACAAGCTATGGTGACTCTGAAACTGGCTACAGAGACCTTATGCAAGAAGGAGCACGATGTGATAGTCGTCCTATGTTGTCAGATCCGTGCAGACACTTGTGCAATTTGCAGGCAGCCACGCAACAGATTGGTTTTAACAGTTTAGCTTACAGATAAGCTAGGTTAGGATGGTTGTTTCAATTTTTTCAAACCCTAACCTCCTTGCTAGATGACGGTGTGAGCACGAGAGTTTAGTGCTGGTGAGGGTTCTGTGCTGCTAGAGGGGTTGTTTTAGTGCTAAAGCACAGGGTACAAATGGGATTTGAATGAGATTCTGTGGACATTGAACCGATTCTGGAAGACTTAATAATAGTCTAGGGACATGAGATGTCGGTGAGAAACTTGGATCGTTATTTACCTGCCATTGGAGATACAGGCGAGAAGAAAAAAGCTCCTGAAGGTGCCTGGGGTCTGTTGAACGTGGCTACTCTTCTGGAAGAAAGCCTTCAAAGCACTTTAAACTGCACATGGAGGGAAGGTTTTTCACAAGGGTCACTTTGGCCCTCGTCATTCCCTTAGAAGCCTGGTGGCAAACAGCTCAAGACAAACTTGCAAAAAACTACTCTTCCAGGTATTTCTTCAATCCATTTTCTTTCAGGGGGGTTGGAAGATATAGTAGCTAGCTGTGGGATACAGGGCTCTGTTGGGCTTAAAGATTTTTTGGCAGAAAGCCACAGAGCGATGAAGTGGGGAAGGCGAGCTTCTCATGAATCTACATACGCTCAAAGGCACCCTCACCAGTGACAGGGTATTATTTTTCTCAAAAATTTCCTTCTCTCATAGGGCAGTGAAGCGGCGAGCTCAGGGCTGGAATTTTCTAAGGGTTTGGATCGAAAACCTAGTGGGCTGAGACAATCAGTGTTGGGTCAGGCAGGAGCCTTTCATTCCATGCCTTCAGAGGAGGATCAAGGAAGGATTTCATGGTCTGTTAGAGGAGATAGCCGAAAGGAGGACCAAGGGACTATTAGGCATCAAGAAGGACCTATAAGAGCAAGAGGCTCTGCTTGGGAGGGTTCGAATCACTCTGAGGAAGGGCAAACCGGGTCACCTTTTCTTGAAGTACTAGATGCGAACAAAAGGCCGCTAGAAGGCGAGGAAGGTGGAAGAAGTAGGGTTGCAAGAACAAAAAGAAAAAATACCAAGTTGATTAGGAGAAAAGAAGAGTACCCATGATGTGTATTTAGAATTGACATCCTCATTGACGAAGTCATGGAAGCAAAAAAAATATTCTGGTTGGCAGAGTCAGAGGTCGAAAATTCTCTACTAACTATATCATAGAGTGGATAGTCTCAGAATGGACGGATGCACCGGGGAACCCCATTTAGATACAAACCCTAGCCCGGGGGTGCTTTATGCTTAATTTTGAGAAGAAGGAGCACTTAGAATGGGTTTTAGAAAGGAATTGGAACTTTGGAAAGAAAATTGTCTTGTTTAGGAAATGGATGCCACTCTTTGATGCCCAGAGGGAAAAAATTGAAGAACTCTGTTCTGGGTAAAGCTCCCAGGACTTCCGTTACCATTCTGGACGGACTCAACTTTCCGTTCAATTGGGAACACTCTGGGCCAATTCCTTGAAGCAAACTTGTCATTCCAGCAGACGAAGGACCTGAGCGCGGCAAGAATCTTGGTCAACCTAAGCCCTAAAGAAGGATTAGTAGAGGAAATGTGTCTTAAGTACATGGATTATGAATATTCATAAACCCTAGACTACGAACATATTCCTTTCAGATGCCATCACTGTAATAAGTATGGTCACCTAGAAAATGATTGTTCGCTCAAGCACCAAAGAAGAAGGAAGAAAAAAATATTAAACTGAGGGCCCATGAGATCCGCGGTGGCAGAAGAGATCAGGCCATCTGAAGGAGAGATGATGGAATGGGTTGAAGTTCTGGGTGTCAACACGGCTGTCAACACTCCTTCAGAACAACATGCAGAAAAATCCACCCCTCTAACTATGGATCATGAACTGGGACTTCCACAAGCATCCGATCCTCTTCCTGATGCGGGAACCGTTGCAACTTCTCAGCAGGGTATGACTCTGGTCTCTTGTCCTTCCCTTTTCACCTCTTTATGTACTTATATTTTTTCTTATAAAAATCCTGGTCCTTCCAGGCCTCCTCAAATGGAATATTTGAAAATGCATGATGTCATAGAGTCCCTAGATAGTATCATTACATCAATCTCGTCCCCTCAATTGGACCCCCTCCCTGAGATTGATATAGGTCCGCCCCCTCCTCCGCCTTGTATCCCTGAAAAGGCTCCCTATAACTTAAGGTCTGTGATGAAGAAACCTTGGAAAGGGGAGGTCATCGGTGGCCTAGATTCTAACCCTATTTCGGTTGGTCCTAGAAAGATTCCGGGTAGGAAATAAAACCTTTCTAAGGCAAAAGTCAAGGAAAAAATTGTTATTGCAGATGGGAAGTAGATTTCCCTTTCTGAGGTGCTTAGAACAGTGCAGACCCCTACCTTGGGTTATAAATGATCATTCTCTCCTACAATTGCAGGGGTTTAGCTAGTCAACCCAAAAAACTAGCACTGAGGGAGTTGATGAAGTCCTACGATTCGGATGTTCTTATGCTCCAAGAAACCTTGGGGTTGGGGGACGAAGTGATTGGCACTCTGTCAAATATGTTTCCGGGTTGGGGCTTCCAGGCTCTGGACGCCCACAAAAGATCTAGGGGATTGGTGTTGGGCATAAAATCTGGGAGGTTGAAGGAAATTTCTTCATGGGGTTTTGAAAAGGCCCTGGATATGGAAGTCTACTAAAACGAGCTCTGTCACCCAATCCTTCTTTTAAACGTATATGGATATTTCTTGGATAGGATGCAATATTGGAGAAAATTGTTTACAAATCATTCATGAACAACTCAAATCTCATTCTGGGTGGAGACCTTAAATTCTCCCTGGGGATGTCGGAATCCTGGGGTCCCTAAGCTCGTGCTGATCCTCTTACATACTTCTTCATCAATCAGCTGGCCTCCAAACATCTGGTGGATGCAACCTTGTTCAAGCCTAGGCCCACTTGGAGGAACAGAAGAATGGGGGAGGATAGGGTGGATAAGAAGTTGGATCAATTTCTTCTTAACGAAGATCTGGTGGCCAGATCCTTTGTTTTTAGGCACTGGGTTGGGGAAGGAAGATTATTCGACCACCTACCCATTATTCTTGAGATCAAAGGCCCCAAAAATAAGCCAAGGGCCCCCTTCAATTTTAATTCCTCATGGCTCAAATATGAATCATTCACCTCCTCGTTCCATGCCACTTGGAGGAAGGATTGGCCAAGGGAACCTGGCAATATGAGCAGGCATTTTATGGAGAACCTAAAGAAATGAAAAAAACCACTCTGGAATGGGAAAATGCAAAAAAGTAAAAAGAGGAGGAAGACCTATAGAACATAAATGAATAAATAGATTTTCTAGAAAGCCTAGAGGGGGTCGTATATGTCACCACTAAATCAAGGGACAGAATAAGGAGACTTGAAGCATCAAGGAAGAAAATTTTATTGGAAAGAGAGGAAAGTTGGTGCCTTAAGAGCAGGGCTATTTGGATGTTGGATGGAGATGAGAATACAAAATTTTTCCAGAACTATGCCAAAGGAAGGAAAAACATCAATAAAATTTGGGGCATGCAGATGGAGGAAGGATTAATGGTACACACCTTTGAGGACCTCTCCTCCCTTTGAGTGAAACATTTCAAATATTTGTTCAGAGCCCCAGCGGAGGCTTGCTGAAGTTAGCAGGGTTTCTCAGTTCTTCCCCAATTCTATTGATGATGAAGGAAATGACAGTATAATGGAGCATGTTTTAAAGGAGGAAGTGGAAGATATCCTTAAGTCAATGCAGAAAGACAAGAGTCCAAGGCCGCATGGTTGGACGGTGGAATTCTTCCAGCATTTCTTTGAGTTGTTAGGTGATGACCTTTTGGAGGTGGTGGAAGAGTCAAGAAGAACAGGATCTATATATCAACCTTTAAACTCCACTTTTCTGGCTCTCATACCCAAAAAGGAACATCAGGAGTCCTTTGATTATTTTATACCAATCTCTCTTTGTTCATGCATCTATAAAATCATTGCTAAAGTGATAGCCAATCATCTCAAGCCTTTTCTCTCACGAAGTATCTCTCTAGAACAGTTAGGCTTTCTGGATGTAAGGCAAATCCATGAGGCTATGGGGGTGGCCCAATGTAATATTCCCAACTTAGCTCATAGCTAAGTGGAATATTAATTTTTGTCAATAAATTCAAATGCATGAATAAGTGAGCAAGTAGGCTCATAAAAAACTACTCTAGCATGAATAAAAACCCCTCACAATGTAAAAAGGGGCCATGAAATAACCAGCTCAAGCATCCACATGTGTGAACAAGGTTAAGTTGACCAAGTCAACTCAACTAAAAGAATGGAGGCAAATTCAGCAAAACAATATGAAGACTCCTTAAATGTGAAAAGGGGCAAGGCAAAGAGACTCAATCAAGGAAGATTTTTAGAAGATGCATTTAGTCACATTGACTAAATCAAACCACGCAGAATCTAGTTTTTCTCCACTTAATGGGACAGCATAACCCTAGAGGGGGAAAGCTTGGCAAGGAAGCAAACCCTAGTGGAGTGGGGCCCTTGGAGGAGAAGCTCATTTTCTATATAATGAAGGAAGGGAAGCCATTTGGGTTTATATTGGAGATTATAATTTCATGAGGTCTGCTTAGACTTCCTGCATACTTAGCTGTTTAGCTAAGTTGCTGCACTGCTTAGTGCAAGGGTTTTCTCATGTGGGAATGCCCTGCCTTTTCTTGGAGATCTTGTAGCAAGAGATCTAAGGGAAGCTTCTGATCTGTAATTTCCACTTTCAGGTGTTGGGCCAAGAAATTTTACTCCATATTTGTGCATTCCCTTGAGGATACTGCGTTATTTTTCAGAGGTGCAGTGGAAGGGGTTAAAACCCCATTGTTTTTGAGCTAGTTTCCCAAAGGGAAGCTCAATCCTTCTTCTGGGAGCTGATTAATAGCATTGCAGTCATTTATCATGTGTATTCAGCCATTTCATGTAGAGCTATAGCCTTACTGCGTTATTTCAGTTTATATCTACAACTACTTTTTTGTATTTTCAATGTATGTGGGAAAACCCTTGCCGTGTGATCATAATTTCATTGTAAAGGAGATTAGATCTCTGTTTCTTTCCCTAATTGAGTAATATAATGTGAATATCAGATTTATTTCTCTATTTTCTGAGTATTTCCTTCAATATACATCATAGTCTCTCTGCAGCAGCTCCTGCATTCACATGTTTTGGGGTTTTTTTCCATTTTCAGCTATTTGAGCATGGGAGGCCTGTTTAACTTTTTTGTTGGTATTTTTTTCTGAAACCCTCTTGAATTCAGCTCCTATATTGTCTAATATAAGGGGAAAAACCTTTATTTTATACTATTGTAACTCAATACTAAGAAAAACAGCGTTTCTGGGTCACTAGTGGTGCTTTTCCCCACTTGGGTGTCTTTCTGAAGTAATGTTTGTTGTAGATTTTTTCAAATGATGATATATGCATCTGATATAACCTCTGATCTAATAATTTTCTGATTCCTCTTGAGTTTCTGAAGAAATTATGCAAATTCTGAAGTAGGATTTCCATTTTGCTGCAACCTTCCTCTTTCAGCAGTTTTCAGCTAGTCTAGTTTGTGGGAGATTTGTTTAAGGTCTATAAGTTCATTTGTTTCAGTTGAAATTCCATACATAAGTCAAATACAGCCCATATGAGAGGAAACAAGCATTAATATGTGTTTCTATTGCAGATTTTTTCTTATACAGCATTTTTCTTGAGCTTCTTGTCAATAGTCCTGAAAGAGAAATGTTAGCCTTCAACATAGTTCTATAGAAAGAGTCTGTTAGTGGGCCAGATAGCTTCTATATCTCACCCTCTTTTTAGAGGTGACATATCCAATAAATTCCCCTATATTCAATCTCTGGAATAGATCCAGTTGTTGATTAGCAATGTTTTCGAAAAAAGGATTCTCATTTGCCGGATTCATGAGCATTTCATGATTTGGAATATTAACCCAAGAAACTCTCCACAATTTGAAAAGAAGCAAAAAAAATGAGCAATCTTTAAAATATACCTTTCCAAGGCATAAGACAGAATCAGTTGGATGTATATCTGACTTCTCCTGACCCATCTTGGTTTCAGGAATGATTTTATCAATTGGGTAATGGGATGCATCTCTTTTACAAGTATTTCTATTCTAATCAATGGGGATGCTTCCAATTTCTTCAACATTCAAAGAGGACTTCATCAGGGATGCCCTCTCTCTCCCCTTATTTTTATTTTTCCCACGGAAGGACTCAGTCTGATGATACATGATGCAAAAAGAAGGGGGGATCTAAAAGGAATTGAAGTGGTTGTCAACCTTTTCGTTACTCATTTACTTTTCGTAGATGATATCCTCCTGTTCAGTAATTTTAGTTTGGAGGACAATCATTTTTTAAAGGAGGTGTTGGACCTTTTCCTGAAGGCTACAGGTTTAAGTATAAATAGACAGAAATCCACAATTACAACAGTTGGACTTTCCAGAGATGAAGTGGGTAGAATCTCTGAAGTTTTATAGTTTGAAGTAAAGACCTTGCAGGACTCGTTCAAATATTTGGGGTTCTATCTAAAGCTAGACTCTTATCGTACTTAGGATTGGCACTGACTAGTTGCAAAGATTGAGGCAAGGATGAAACACTAGAGCTTGAAATGGCTATCTAGAGCAGGGAGACTAGTGATGATTAAATATGTAGCCATGGCTATTCCAATTTATTGGGCTGTCCTCTCTTGGGTACCTAAAAGTATTCTCTCCTCAATTAACAAAATTTGTACTCGGTTCTTATGGGCAGGTTCAAAGGTGGAACATGTGATGCCGTGGGTGGCTTGGGAGAAGATAGTGCACCCAAAAGCTTGGGGAGGATGGGGAATCAAGGAGCTTCCCTCCTTCATGGCTTATCTGGCTGCCAAATTCGGCTGGCGCCTCATCACCCTGGAAAATCTCTGGACTGATGTCATAAAAAAAAAATACATTGAACCTATGCCATTACAAGAATGGTTGTGCATGCCTAATAAGAAAATAAAAAATGCATCAATCATATGGAAAGCCTCAGTAGCGTCAGTCAATATTATTGAACAGGGTCTATCATGGCACGTTGGGGATGGTTCAAAATTAATACTGGGATGTGACCCATGGTTGGGCTACTCTGGGAGGTTCGCCCTTTATAGAGATCTTCTGGAACATCTAGAACAAAAGGGTTTCAGAACCCTGAGCCATATAGCCTTGCAAGGTCATTCAACCATCTAGAGGCAAGCATGGTTGACAGGGGAAGCCCTCCAACTTGAAGACAGGTGGCTCGAAGAGTGGCAGGGGGTCATCAATGACCTCCAAAACTCCAATATCAGAATTCAGAAGAGACCGGATGAGCTCAGATGGGTTCATGCTCCACCGGGTCTGTACTCCCCAAAGTTTGGGTACAAATGGATAATGGGTCAGAAAGGCGGGGGGGTTGAAGTGGTGGTTTAAATCTTAAATGTGGGAGTTAAAGGAACCAACAAAAACCAAATTTTTCTTCTCGTGCATCCTTCAGAATAAATTTCCCTACTGGGACTTTCTCCAACGTAGGGGAAATATTGGCCCTGGTTGGTGCTCCCTTTGCAAGGTTAGTTTTGAGTCAGTTCACCACCTCTTCCTTACTTTCCCCTTCAATATAAGGCTCTAGACTGAAACTCTATTGCTTCTCAAAATTACACAAAAATGGGAAGGAAATGTTGTGTGAGAGGCATGGCAAAGATGGTGGTAGGCCTCTCCAAATTATAGGGTTCAGAACCTCCCACTGCTAATTTCTTGGGGAACTTGGATAGCAAGAAATCACATCATCTTCCATGACAATCCCTTTCCTGTTAACCTTTTAGCGATAGAAGGAGCATCCATCTATGAATATATTCCAATTCTGACACATCCCCAAAAAGCCAGAGTCATCCAATAGGAGAACATTAGGGGGGATATTTCGTGGGCATACTTCGATGGGGCAACAGACCCTCAAAATATATGTGGAGCTCGTATTTCCATTCATGAACCATCAGGTAAAATCCTCAAAGCATCGGTTGGCCTTGGTCAGGGGACAAATAACTTCGCAGAATTAAAATCTCTACACTTATTACTTTTTTGGCTTTCCTCTCTTGAGATGAGAGAAGTTCAAATATTTTGGGACTCTGTGAACATCATAAAGTGGTTTAATGGGTCACAGAGATTTCTAAATTACATTTTATCTCCTCTACTTGATGAGGTGAATCATATAAAATCTTTTTTTAGCCAAATTACTGATTGTCACATTTACATGGAATGGAACAGTGAAGCATACCTCCTATCTAAGGAGGGTGTTCGACAGAATATGGGGCACTCGGTAGCTGTAGCGATTGAAGGAAGCCTGGGTCGAGGGATCAATCAACCTCCCTTCGCCCGATAGTTTCCAGTTGCTCATAATTTATTTTTTTCTAATACCTCAGAACAACTTGAACTAATTAGATTGTTTGTTTGTTTTTCATTCAACTCTAAACATATTCTAGACTATCATGTCTCTATTTCAGATTTTTTTCCTCTATGAGGAGATCTGGGAGACAGGTTTTTTCTCTTCTTAGACATTATGCTACTAAAATTTTGAAAATTGGATCGGTGTTTACCACCCAGTTTTTGTTTTTGATGTGAACATACAGACACAGTATGTTTTCATCCTTGTTTCGGGCATTTTTTCCCTAATAGAAGGGAAGCCCGGGGGCTGAATGGAGACTTGATTTCTTATGTTTTTTTACAGAGATGGGAGGAACGATGCATATATCTCCTCATTAGCTGCAACTCCATATTTCCTTTTTCTACAAAAAAGGAAAAATGCAGTTCTTTGAATGCTACATGCATATACTATGTAACCTTCTACACACTTAATAGATGGTTCAATTTTTTCTTTGGAAAAAAAATTCATAGTTACATCCAATGGAAGTAATGGAAGAGGCAAGCACACATTGTCCCATAAATAAAATTTTCAGCTTAATTTGCAACTTTACATCTAAAGCTGAAATTTGAAACTTTATATCTAAACCAATTTTTTTGATTTGTTCATAGTCATCATAAATAAATTTGCAACTTTATGTTACGACTAGGTATAACACATGTATATATCATATCATTTTACTAATCCATTTCCACTACATACAATACCACGCATTATCACCCTTCCTTCCTGTAACAATTCACATTTTTTTTTACTTTGTTTCTTTACCAACATTTTGTAATTGATAACAACAAATAAAGAAAAATGAATTGAAAAATTTAGCTAAAGGAAATCCTAAGTCAAGAACAATCTAAAAACTACAATAGTAAAGAATGAAACATGTCTAAACAATAACACTAAAAAATGAAAAGAAAATATGGTTAAACCTGAAAAAAATCTTAGTCGGGAGTTTCATGACTAAGAAATCTGCTCTCAATAACAAGAGTTTCTACGATCAATAACCAGTAACAATAAAGATGAAAAGAAAATATGATTAAATTTTAATATGACTAAAAATAATAATAATATTTGATTATAAAGCATTATAGAATCTCTTGATCAGATGAAGTTGCCTTTTAGTTTTGACTTTAGCAGTGTTTTTGCAATTTTTTTAAGCTATGCTGGCCTGCAATAATCGTTTGGTGTATTTGCTATGAAGTAATGTTCTCATTTTAAAATATAAGCCTTTCCTTATAATTATCCATATAAGTTACAACGATATAAGGAAACAAATACAAGGCTGTAAAAAGAAAATTATGTTTGTTTGCCGAATTTGGACTCAACGAGGTATTTGAGACTGTATCAAGATGACGGTATGTTGAAACAACTGAATGCAAAATAATATTTTTTGAAATTCAAGACTGCACCAAGACACATTGCATTGGGGATTATGCACCTTGAACTGGAGAATGTTAACATAATATCAATTCATAGCAATAGGGTGAGGTAGTGGAAATAGG
This sequence comes from Pinus albicaulis, assembly GCA_034641835.2. Classification (NCBI taxonomy): domain Eukaryota; kingdom Viridiplantae; phylum Streptophyta; class Pinopsida; order Pinales; family Pinaceae; genus Pinus; species Pinus albicaulis. The sequence goes on from CM076571.1 coordinate 421,133,954, forward strand.
GTGAGGTGGTGGAGGTGGTGAGGCAGATGGTTACAAGTGTTGGTAGGTCTTAGAACTTATATTTTGGATATACAAAAGTTGATTTATCTTATGAAACAAACCTTGAGATAGGTATGAAAACTTATACTATTTTATGAAACCAACTTTGAGATATGTATGAAAACTTATATTTTGGATATCAAAAAGTATACTTTGCATATGTAAGTTTTCAAAGTTGAAACATAAAATTTTTAGCTTTAATGTTAGTATTAAAAGCTAGCAATAGTTAGCCTCATCACTCCAATTTTGATCCTCATTTTGATCTATGCAAAAAAATGGAGGATTACTCGCAATAAGACTCCGAAGTGTATGAGCGAGTTTTCAATATTTGATAGGAAAAAAAATATTTAGTATCCATACAAGTAAAAAAACTTTGTATTAAGACTATAGTTTTATTCAAAACTAATTCTAATGGAAACGATATCGATCACTATATACCATGCCTTGGGGCAGGTATAATAAAACTATATATATATTGTTATAACATAGGTTTGGAAAAATATTAATAAAAATATAGTAATTATAGAAAGGAAATGAAAAAAAACAACCAAACCTTACCAATTCCACATGGTTACTAAAGACATCTTCAGACCAACTCTAAAGGGAAACTCTAAATAGCGAGCAATATTAAAAAGAATGATTTTGTATACAATAAAAAAATTGAGTAACACTAGAAGTGGGGATGCAATCCTTCAAAAATGTGCAAGCCATTCTCCTTTATAATATTGGATTAGGAAAAGTTATTAACAATGTACTCTCCATAAAAATGTGACTTTGCTTGCACCTCCTTGCTCTCCTAGGGTGTTTACAAATCCCTCGATGATTAGGGCCTTTTCTCTCTTGGGTTCCTAACTAATTCCATGGTGGCTAGGGCATAAAAGTTAAAAGTATTGAAAGAACATTAATACACTCTATTAGGATCACGAAACACTGAGAGAAGTGGTGGTGTCTAAAGACATCCTTGCTAGGATCCCAATGACCACAAGGGAAAATTAACATGGAGTCTTTCTACATTAAATATGATACAATAGAGATGAATATCATGGGAAAAACCATCGGTTCTCATAAAAATGGAGCTCGAAAATTGTCAGTAATTTAACCAAGTCAATTTTATCTGAACGACCCTAACAATCCCCTGGTTAAACTTGACACAAGGAGATTAACCCAGTCCCTATCATTCATTAAACATCTCAGTTAAGATCTCACATTTCCACCCTCAAGCTAAGATACCAGTACACCTTCCACCCTGGTACCTATCATGTGGTCCATTCCACAACTTTATGAGTCCATGCACCGTTGCACTACATGTATGCTTGATCAAATTCTTAAGGCCTTACAACATTCCATGATCCTAATTAACATGTATGCTTAATGAAATTCCTAAGGCCTTACAAAAATCCATGATCCTACTTAACATGTATGCTTCAACAACCGATTTTACAACTTCTTGGGGAAATACACCTGCCTATACCAAGATTTAACCCTGGACCAAGAACCCATAGAATGTTCACACACCATGGGTATTATCACACCATTGTAGCTCTCATCACACGCTGACTCTTTCACTATACTCAAACACAATTGACTCCATCTCCATTTTATTTTCTATACGACCACTCTCTCACTACATCCCTAGCTTTTTGGATCCATATCTTAACCTGGTCTTCTAAGATTATTTGTGATCTATCATTAGCGTAGTTTATGCCAATTTACTGAACATAATTCTAATTTACTAGGCCCCCCATAGCCTCTAGTTGCACATACACATTATCTTCTTAGCTATGATATCAGTTTTTAGGATCATGAACCATTGAGAGAAGTGGTTTTGTCTAAAGACACCATTTCTTGGATCCTAGTGGCCACTAGGAAAAATGAACATGGAGTTTTTCGGCCTTTAAATAGGCTACATTGGAGATGAATACCATAGACAAAACCATGGATTGTCATAAATCTGGAGCTTGAAAATCATGAATAACTTGACCAAATCAAATTTACCTGAACCATCTTAACATACTCAACAATTTATTATAAAATCCCTTTATTTAATATTAAAAAAAAAAAAATGCTAACGATTTGAAAATTCATTTTTAACTCTTAATATTGAGTAACTCCCACTCCCACTTATTGATACACAAAGAGAAATTCAAAAGTAATATAAAATATGAATCATGAATGGGTCCCATATGTTGGCTTCAAAGTAGGTATCACTTAATTGAATTCTTTTGTTATTCACGGATAGGGATGAATGAATGCTCCTATTTTGATATTGGCTCCACTCTAATGATGTTAATTATTTACCTTAAATTTAATTTTCTGTAACAATACCAAGACTAATACTCAATACCAATGCTTATCTATTTAAAATGCTCTAATTGTGTTTCTCTATTCTTGAGACCCAACAATGCTTGTCAAGTCTGTAGCTTGGGTGGTAGGGAGGAGTGGATCTTATGCTCCCCATCTGGGTTCTAGTCCCTATAGATTGACATGCTTTCTCCTTGGTAGTTTTTATCACATTTTTTAGTCTATATTTGTTTAAAGCACTGACAACATGAGTGTCAGGGAAAATTTGTAATAAACAAGTTTAAAACGTTGACAACGGGAGTCTCAACGTTACTAATTTTTTTGAAAATTTAAAAAATTCAATGAAAACGGGAGTGTCAGCGTTACTGAATTTTTTGAAAATTTATAAAATTCACTGAAAACGGGAGTGTCAGCATTATCATGTGTTTGAAAATAAAAAAGGGAAATTATGTTGACAACTAGAGTAGCAACACAATTTTGTAAAAATCGTTAGTTTAAAACTCAATGTTTTCTTGTACAACACAATACTTTCAGGAAAGTTTTCGAAATAAATCAGAGTGAATTATTCAAAATTGAACGAGGTTTTTATCCATAATGGACCCATTAAAAAAAAACTCTCGGTTTCTAACAACTATCACAGTTTTGGAGTTTCGAAGGGATCCCTAGACCCTATTTTTCAGGAATTTGTGAGGGAAAATATTATGGACAGTTGTTGACTTCAATGCCACCTCATAAAATTTGACTTGATGATCTTTATCTCCAGACATGACTCCAAAAACAACATGATATTTAGATTTTGATAGGATTATGAAGTTTTCAATATGCATGTATTTGATAAAGTGCATTACTATTTTTAGATTTTGTAATTAATTTTTGCTGGAAAGTTATGGTTTGTTCTATAAAGACATTTTCTGTAAAAATAAATAGGTTTGGAACCTTTTTGAAAAGATAACATATTTTGTGTATTTTTTTATCATATTTTAATGAAAGCAGTCTTCATGAGAAGTTTGCAAAAATTCTGGTGTTATGATTCCCTACTTGTCTTCTTGGTTTAATATTTTCCTCATGTCTGAAATACTTAGCATTTGAAATTGGGACTCATATGTTTATGTTGCATGTTTCTTTATTCTCGTACATTTAATAATTTTTCTTCGCTTAACCACGACACTGAGTTTCTTCAATTTTATTCCAAATTCCTTAAAGTATCGAAGGAATTATCGCTACCTCACTTTTGTGTTTTTCTCATTGAAAATTGTTATTATAGAAGATTGATTGGATCAGACTCGTGCCTAATGATGAAAATTTCTCATAGTCCAACCTGTTGAGATTGCAACAAGATGAGGAGCTTAGTGGAAAGAAGTCGCCTTCACTAAGTGGGCCCACAGGCTATTTTTTGGCGCATGGTCTATTTTTAGACTGAGTCTATTTTTAGACATGTCGATCATATTCTATGAGTTGCAGGATGCTATTTGTGGATGGTTGGTCAAGTTGGAAAAGTAGATGGAATTCTATTTTTAGACATATTGGGCGGAATCTATTTTTAGATTGCCAGTCTAAAAATAGATATGTCGAATATTATTAGCTCTTAATAATATTTGGACTCTAAACATTATCTTATTCTCTTGGGGCACTTCATTTCAAAAACATACAGATGTGGCATGAGGTATGGAAGAGTACTCTGTCACGAGGGTTAAGTGATCTGCATGGAGAGAGTCGGTTATAACTCATGTGAGAGTTTGGTGGAGTTATAGAAGTAGTTGGTGGAGTTGTGTTCAGTTTAACTCAATTAGACACAGTTGAGCTAGTTGTATCTAGTCTAACTGATTGATACACTAGTGAGAGTGGTGTGAATTAATTATTAATTATTTCACTAAATATTAACTCATTAATCAACTGAAGAATACATCAGTTAACTACAGTGCATGGACATTTTCAATGGAGACCAGTGGAGAGGTAGGTGAAAGAGCAGTGTGACTATCAGTTGTGACTATACTGGTGCATGAGTTTGCACCACACATTGATGGAGATGCCAATGAGGATTGCGCAGTGCAATCCAGGTGGATTCCAACTCATTCAGAGCCCATATTCAGTAGGGATTGCATAGTAGAGGCAGGCTAGCAGGTGGCAGAGATCAGTGCATGGGAGTTGCTAGATCGGACCTGATTAGTGTGTAGCAATTGGAGATTGTACTGAGAGCTTGTGAGGAGCTTTGTATGATGATTTTTACATGATCTCTATGACATATAATATACAGATAGTTGGGGGTTTTCAGCTTTAAGCTTTCCCATAAATTTTTGTGTTCATATGTGTGAATTTTTATGGTTTTAATGTGTGCATGCAATTGAATTAATTTCCGCAAGTAATGATCAATAGTAGAAGAGATTTTGTATTATGCATGAAGTAAAATAGTGTGTGATCAGGAGAATATTGGATGTATAACGCATTATTTATATAATTTCTACATGGTATCAGAGCAGTACTAATCATTGGAGCAATTACAAAGCATTGAAGCTGTTGAGTTTTGTGCTAGTGGAATTCCAATTTGCAGTAGTGTTTTCTTGGTGTCAAAGTTGAGATGTCTTTCAACGGATTGCGATTGGAGTATGCCCTTGAGGACAGCTTGAATTATATTGCATGGAAGGACAGGATGGAGGCGGTTCTAGAGGATAATGGGTTGAAGGAGTTCATAGATGCAGAAATTCTGAAACCTACTTCTAGCGATGCTGCCGCACTTGATGCATGGCAAAAGAAGACAGAAAAATGTCGAAGGATTCTATTGGAAGGTGTGAAGGATCACATAGTGTCCAGCCTTCATGGTAAAGCTTCTCCATTCTTGATGTGGAAAGCTTTGACAGACTTTTTCCAAAGCAAGAGTGACCAGAGGAAGTTGGCGCTCAAGGATAAGCTCAGGAAAATAAAAATGGAGAAGGGTGAGAGTATATCCAAGTACCTCACGAAGTTTTTCCAGTGCAGGGATGAGCTGGGAAGTGTGGGGGTTACTGTAGATGAAGAGGACTTGGCTAGCTTGGCTCTCCTTGGGCTTCCAAAGATTTGGCATTCCTATGAGGACTCTGTCAATGGTCGGGAGAAACTGCCAGGATGGGAGCGATTTTGGTCGAATCTTGTGCATGAGGAGATAAGATGGAGTACCAGGGATGGATCTTCATCAAAGAATGAAGATGAAGAAAATTGTGCTTTGGCTGCAAAATCAAGGAAGGGGAAGAGCAAGAAGAATGCTTCTCAATCCGGTGCGAGGCAAGAAGTAGGACATGTCCAAGGTGAAGTGCTTTCACTGTCACCAACATGGACATTACGCCACTAATTGTCCACAGAAGAAGAAAAATAAGCAAGCTGCTGGATCTGCAACTGGAGAGGCTTATCCTCGCAGTTTGAGCTGGATTTTTTTCTGATCGCATGCTTGGTCTCAAGTGTGATGGGTTCAGTGTGATTTCTTGACAGTGGTGCGTCTTTTCATATGACCGGAGACAAAGATTTGTTCAGTGATCTAGATGAGAAGGATCTTGGAGTGCACATCGAGATGGGCGATGACGGTAGATATAGTGCGACTGGTATCAGGACCATTTCCTTTGAGAGGGAGTCTGGTAAACCTTTCATATTGAAGGATGTCATGCATGTTCCAGGATTGAAGAAGAATCTGATCTCGGTGGCCATGTTAAAAGACAGGGGATATGATGTTGTCTTTAGCGAGGGAAAGGCTTTCCTGCACAATAAGGCAACTGGTGAAATCCAAAGGATAGGGGTTCGAGTTAAGAACCTTTATCAATTGCAGGTAGATGGCTGCAAAGCAATAGTAGGCAAGGCAGAAGGAGTGGTGAGCTGGGATGAGAGCGAGCTATGGCACAAGAGATTGGGCCATCTTCACCATGGTGCTTTGAAAATTTTGCAGCAGATTTCTATCGGGCTTTCCAGAGGTACACTTGCACAGTCAGATCAGTGCAAGGGATGTACTTTGGGAAAATTTGTGAAAGCCACCTTTCACGAGAAGGATAGTCACGCCAAGATGATCCTTGAGAGAATTCACACAGACGTGTGTGGACCTTTCTCAGTAGCTTCGAAAGCAAAGCACATGTATTATGTGATATTTGTTGATGACTTTTCTCGTAAGTGCTGGATCTTCTTCATGCAAAAGAAGAGCGAGACATTCTCAAAGTTCTGTGAGTTCAAGGCACTGGTGGAGAAAGAGTCGGGGAAGCAGGTGAAGGCTCTTAAGAGCGACAATGGTGGTGAATTCATCTCTGGCGAATTCAAGTACTTTTGCAGCACATAAGGAATTCAAAGAGAGCTCATAGCGCCTCATAACACACAACAAAATAGGGTCGCGGAGTGAAAGAACAAAATGATCATGGGTGTTTCACAGGAGATGTTGCATGATCAGGTCCTTCCCATAAAATTTTTGGCTAAGGCATGCAATACTGTGGTTTATGTGCAAAACCGTTGTCCTCACAGAGTGCTTGGCATGAGTACACCCGAGGAGGCGTTTTCTGGTAAGAATTCTAATATTTCTCATTTGAAGATTTTTGGCTCACCTGTTTACATTCATGTGACGAAGGATGCCAGGAAGAAGCTGGAGCTGACTGCAGAGGTTGGGATATTTTTGGGGTACACTGATACACCCCATAACTATCGTGTGTATTTTCTAAACAGTCGGAAGACTATTGTGCGACGGGATATCAAATTTCATGAGGAGAAAGCCATGAAGTGTTCGCTTGAGAGGGAGCTACACTTGCATGCAGATGAGGAGCTATTAGTTCCTAAGGATGACATAGGACAGCGGATGATAACAGAGAGGTCTGTGGAGTGGAAGAAACCACTCATGCGGCGCCAACCATCAGAGACGACGCCTTGCAGGCCCAGTGGCCCCGAATCGGATGCGAGAGAAGATTGTAGGAGCACCTACATCCACAACCTAGAGCAGAGGAAACAAATCACCCGACCGATATCGGATACATCGCTTCTTGATGAGCAAGTGTATTGTGACAGATCCATCCTCTTTCGAGGAAGCTGTGGAGGACCCTGCATGGGTAGATGCCATGGTGGAAGAGTATGATTCGATTGTCAGAAAAAGTGCATGGGAGATTGTCCCAAGGCCAGAAGGGAAATCAGTGGTAGGTTCGATATGGATCTACAAAGTGAAGCAAGCAGCTGACGGGAGCGTCGAGAAGTACAAGGCAAGATTTTTTGCCTGGGGCTTCTCATAGATTGAGGGGATCGACTATGAGGAAACCTTTGCCCGTGTCGCAAGTTATTCTTCCATACGGAGCATCCTAGCTCTCTCAGCACAGATGGGGTGGCACATTCATCAGATGGATGTGAAGACTGTGTTCCTCAATGGAGTGATTGAGGAGGAGGTGTACATAGAGCAGCCAGAAGGTTTCGAGATCTTCAACAGCGAGTCGCATGTGTGCAGGGTCAAAAGAGCGTTGTATGGGTTGAAACAAGCACCTCGTGCTTGGTACACACGGATAGACAGTTATTTCACTGGACTTGGTTTTACCAAGAGTGAGGTGGATCCCAACCTGTACCAGATAGTGGTTGAGGGTAAGTTGCTGATCATTGTACTTTATGTAGATGATTTGATGTTGATCGGTGATGAACAATTGATACTCTCATGCAAGGCTAATCTTGCAAAGGAGTTTGAGATGAAGGACTTGGGCCTCCTTCATTATTTCCTGGGATTGGAAATTTGGCAGCGCAGTGATGGATTGTTTGTGTCTCAAGGAAAGTATGCCCGGGAGATACTGGAGAAGTTCAACATGCATGGTTGTAAGCCTATCGACACTCCTCTTCCTGGTGGTTTTAGGAAAGAGGATTCTACATCGGCAGAGGTAGTGGATGCCACTGTTTACCGACAGTTGGTGGGGTCACTTATGTATCTAGTTAATACACGACCTGACATATGCTATGCTGCTAACCAACTTTCACAAGCTATGGTTAATCCTACCAAGCTCTTTTGGAAGGCGGGGAATCATGTATTGAGATATCTTAGAGGCACATCGGGATATGGATTATGGTACAGACAGTCGGATGAGGTGAAGCTGTGTGGCTTCACGGATGCAGATTGGGCAGGGAGCCCAATGGACAGAAAGAGCACATCTGGAGGTATTTTCAGTATCAGGTCTACAACATTTTATTGGTACAACAGGAAGCAGAGATCCGTGGCACTCAGTTCAACGGAGGCCGAGTATATGGCAGCAATTTTGGCTGCATGCGAGGCTATATGGATGAGGAAGATCCTGGTCGGGTTGTTCGGTTCACACTTAGATCCTACTGTGATATATTGTGATAATCAGAGTTGCATCAAAATATAGGTTAATCCAGTATTTCATGATAGATCTAAAAACATTGACATCTGGTATCATCATATCAGAGATTGTGTGCAGTGGAAGATCATGTTACTTTCTTACATTCCTACGGAGGATCGGGATGCTGATATCTTGACGAAGGTGCTCACCAGGAGAAAATTCAAATACCATAGAGGCAGGATCGAGGTGGCAGATAATCCCTATATTTTTGAGAGGGAGTGTTGAGATTGCAAAAAGATGAGGAGCTTAGTGGAAAGAAGTCACCTTCACTAAGAGGGCTCGCAGGCTATTTTTGGCACACAATCTATTTTTAGACTATGTCTATTTTTAGACATGTCAATCATATTCTATGAGTTACAGGATGTTATTTGTGGATGATTGGTCAAGTTGGAAAAATAGATGGACTTCTATTTTTAGACATATTGGGCGGAATCTATTTTTAGATTTCCAGTCTAAAAATAGATATGTCGAATATTATTAGCTCTTAATAATATTTGGACTATAAACATTATCTTATGCTCTTGGAGCACTTCAATTAAGTGCACAGATGTGGCACAGGAGCTGACAGAAGGAATTACGCTATTCTTGAGGGTTAAGTGGAGTTATTGCATGGAGTCTTCAGTTAGAACTCATGTGACAGAGTTTGGTGGAGTTGTAGAAGTAGTTGGTGGAGTTGTGTTCAGTTTAACTCAGTTAGACACAGTTGAGCTAGTTGTATCTAGTCTAATTAATTGATACAATAGTGAGAGTGGTGTGAATTAATTATTAATTAATTCACTAAATACTAACTCATTAATCAACTAAATAATACATCAGTTAACTACAGTGCATGGACATTTTCAGTGGAGACCAATGGAGAGGTAGGTGAAAGAGCAGTGTGACTATCAGTTGTGACTATACTGGTGCATGAGTTTGCACCACACATTGATGGAGATGCCAATGAGGATTTCACAGTGCAAGCTAGGTGGATTCGAACTCATTCAGAGCCCATATTCAGCAGGGATTGCGCAGTAGAGGCAAGCTAGCAGGTGGCAGAGATCGGTGCATGGGCGTTGCTATATCGGACCTGATTAGTGTGTACCAATTGGAGATTGTATTGAGAGCTTGTGAGGAGCTTTGTATGATGATTGTTACATGATCTCTATGACATATAATATACAGATAGTTGGGGGTTTTGAGCTTTATGCTTTCCCATAAATTACTGTGTTCATATGTGTGAATTTTTATGGTTTTAATGTGTGCGTGCAATTGAATTAATTTCCGCAAGTAATGATCAATAGTAGAAGAGATTATGTATTATGCATGAAGTCAAATAGTGTGTGATCAGGAGAATCTTGGATGTATAACGCATTAGTTATATAATTTCTACACAACCAAACTTAGTTTTTCTTAAATAAATATGGCCATAGGACTTATTTTAAACCTTCTACTACTATGACCTTGAGTAGTTTAGTTTAGGGAGAGATCCCTCTCCAGGTTGAAGAGCCAACTTTCAATCTCAAAGAGGTTCAAGGTTACCTTATAGTTTTTCCTGCAGCCAGGGTTTTCTCTAAGTGATAACATTTTGGCACCATTGCCAGGGAATGTAAGATACATTCTCCCCAAACAATTTTATTGTTTAGATCAAATCTCTGAGAGAAAACATGGATTTGAATATTATTTGGATGCAATGTTTTTTCTCTGGTGAGCCCATTTTAAAAGGAATACAAAGGTTCATAATTTCATGGCAACTACACTGTTAAAAGGATTTGATGCTCAAAGAATTCATTGGTGAATCCACCACACTAATGAATAACTTTGATGGTGCTACAATAATTTCAAGGTATGCAGGTTTGGAGTTTTCAAAAACTCTTGGTTTCCCTAATCCTTTACCCAAGGATGAAATATTTTTTGAGGAATGGTCCAAAATTTAGTGGAGAGGATTTGAGCTTGACTTTGAAGCATATTTTAAATTTTCATGACTTTACTGATCTTCCTAGAGTCAAATATGACGATGTCTTTATCGAAATTTTTTATGATTCATTCCAAGGAAAGTGCAGAAGTTGCGTTGTAGGTTTACCTGCATAATCTATACGATATTTTTCAACTTTTTGGCTCATCTTTTTGGAAACATGGATGGAGAAAACAGAGATTGTGGCAGTACCTGTTTCCATTTAAGGTTTTAAAGAATGGGTTGATATGTACACTGATGATGAAGTGGATGAAAAAATTTCTTCAATTTTTTCTTCTTATTTAAATTCATGCAAATGTACCTCGAAAGATCAAAATTTATTTTAGAAGAGTTGGCCAATGACATTGAAATCAAGATTGAAGCTTTAGAAGATTAGGATTTACCCCAGATATTTCCATTTTAGATCTTTCCTTTGAAGTTTCATTTCAGTAGAAGCAAAAAGATATATTGTTTACCGTTGGTTTTGAGAATGGAAAATATTATGACTTTAATAATGAGTTTGGCAATTTACAGCTGAAGCAAAAGGAACAATTAAATCATTAGACATGATGTGGTTTTTATGATTTCATAGATCCTATAGTTGTTTATATGGAGGAATTTTTTAGACTACATTTTCAATCATATTTTCACTATGAAAACTAGTTCCATTATCATTTGATATTGTTGTTATATTTTCCAGTTTTTGTTTTGTTGAAACACAGTCAAGGAGCTACATTATTCGAGCACCTACTTGATTGGCTATATTGGAATTTTTGTGTCACTTGATCCAACCATTGTTTAGCAGGTTAAAGTAGGATTGTGTGCAATAAGCTTGCTAGGGAAAGCATGCATTTCAATTTGGTTTTTCAGAAGTGAGTTTTTCAAATTTCAGTTTGTAGCATGTACAATTCTAGTTTCAGTTTATAGTTGCAATTTTATTTTAGTTACAAATTGCAGTTCTTCAGTTGGGATCAGCCCAATGGATTAGGCTCTGGTCTATAGGGGTTCTTGTTGCAATCGATGATCGATAGCATCCTCGTGAAGCCAGTTATTATCACAATTTTTTTCTATAATTTTTTAAAGTGTTGACAACGGTAGTGTCAATTCAAATTTGTAATAAACATGTTTAAAACATTGACAAAGAGAGTTTCAGCATTACTGAAGTTTTGAAATTTTTAAAAATGCACTGAAAACGGGAGTGTCAGCGTTATCGCGTGTTTAAAAATAAAAAATGGAAATTTCGCTTACAAACAAAGTAGTAATGCATTTTTGTAAAATTGGTCAGTTTAAAACTTAGTTTTTCCCTGTACAACACAATCATTTCAGGAACGTTTTCCAAATAAGTGAGAACGATTGTTTCAAAACTGAAAGAGGTTTTTGCCTGTAATGGAACCATTTAAAAAAATCTCTCTCATTTTTATAACAGTTATAACAGTTTTGGAGTTTAGAAGGGATCACTTGACCATATTTTTCACGAATTCATGAGGGAAAAGCTCATGGAAAGTTGTTGACTTGGATGCCACCTCATCAAATTCAACTTGTTGATCATTATCTCTAGCCATAACTCCAACAACATTATGATCTTTAGATGTAGATAGGATTGGGAAGTTTTCTATATGCATGTATTTGATAAAGTACGTTATTAATTTTAGATTTTGTAATTAAGTTTTTATAGAAAAAAGTTGTAAGTTATGGATTTTTCTATAAAGATAGTTTTTGTAAAATGAAATAGGTTTGGAACCTTTTTGAAAAGATGCCATATTTTGTGTATTGTTGATCATATTTTAATGAAAGTAGACTTCATGAGCAGTTTGTAGAAATTCCTGTGTTATGATTCCATGTCTGTCTTCTTGATTTAATATTTTCCTTATGTCTGAAATATTAAGTGTTTGAAATTGGGACTCATATGTTTATGCTCCATGTTTCTTTATTCTCATACATTTAATAATTGTTTTCACTTAACCACTACATTGATTTTCTTCACTTTTCCTCCAAATTCCTTAAAGTGTAAAAGGAATTATCACTACCTCGATTTTGTGCTTTTCTCACTGAAAAATGTTATTATATAAGCCTGATTGGATCAGACTCCATGCCCAATGGTGAAATTTTCTCATATTCCAACCAAAATCAGTTGTCCTTAAATAAATCCAGCCATAGGACTTATTGTAAACCTTCGAATACTATGACCTTCAGTAGTTGAGTTTAGGGAGAGATCCCTCTCTAGCTTGAAGGGCCAACTTTCAATCTCAAAGAGGTTTGAGATTACCTTAAGATTTTTTCCTGCAGGTAGGATTTTCTCTAAGTGATAATAGGAGTAATACAATAAAATTGATGCAAATGAAACTGGGGTCTATACTTTTTTGGCGTATTCATACCTCCAATGCACCTGGAAATCATTTCTAACTCTGTTGGAACATTTCTCTGATGACCAAAATTTTTCCTCGCCTTTGGCCTATTCGTTCATTCGATCAATTAGAATCTCATCACATGTTGGGGTAACTTCCATACAACAACCCCTTACTATATCTCGCTTTCATGCAGACATTCATGATTGGTGGACTATGTCATTACTCCATTGATATGTTAATTACAACGCTACTACAACAATGATAAGTGTAGGGTGCAAAGATTTCAACCTCCTTCAACATAACATGCAAACATGTTTAAAAATCCCAAGCGGCTCTCCTCATGTTGGTCACACGTACTACAAATTCATACACACACAACACATATAACTCAAACCCACACTACAACCAGATCCTCACTCCATAGTCCATGAGGTATAATTTACTTTACAGTGGCATCTTGGTAGGCCAGTTCATCATTCAATGGCCAACTTTTGATAGGCCCATAGGCTACATTTATAATAATAAACACAATGAAGATCAAATGACTAAAAAGATTCGATCTAATCCCTAAAAACACTCATAATCCCTAAAAATTGAAAAAAATAATACATTTAAAAAAACTTTGTCCTCATAATCAAACCTACTTTCTAAAAAATAACCCTTTTTTTCCAAAACATAAATCAAGACTCTGCATCAAACCAAACCACACTGCCCAAAATGAAAACAAACTCACTCAGTGAAGTCAACCCTACACTCTATAATTTAGATCATGCCTACACAACAACATTCCGTTAAATTATACTAGACAACAACATTCCATTTAATATCACATATTTTATGACCTAACATGATTTTATATTCATTCGGAACACCAATGCTTTATATAATAATGTAGAGAAACTATCTCAAAAATATATCATAAATGGTACCCATGATTTAGATAGAATATTGGCACAGTATTTAGTTGGTAAATTTTATGTACGTTGTATACTATGTGAAATAATTTTAGCATAAATATTCAATATTACTATTTTAAAAAAATTAAAAAAATTTAAATTCAATTTTCTCAAAATAATCATGTTTAATATATAAACACATGTGAAAGAACATCTTAATTAGATATACGATTTTTGAAAATAAAAAGTGTTACAACATAACACCCTTAACAACTTAGATGAAGTCTCATTGCACAATAATGTTGCGTTACTATAATTTAATAAAAAAGTTTACAAAGTTTATACTGGGAAAAATGTATTTCAGATTGAAAGAGTTCCACTGAAATTCGAAGTTCCCTCTTAAGTGTGATTTTAGATTTAAAGAGTTCTACTGAAAATCAAAGTAAGATCTCTTTGTTTATAAGAAATGGTTTGAATTGTATGTTGATCCAGAAGTTTAATAGAAGATTATGAAAGATTTTTGAATAAAGATAATGGAAAATATTAAAAATGATTTGGAAAATTTATTAGATGAAAATATTATATTATTGTCTATTTGAATAAAAATAATAGAAAATATTAAAAATGATTTAGAAAAAATATTACATTATTATTTATTTTAATAAATTATTTAATTAATATATATATATATATATATATATATATATATATATATATATATATATATATATATATATTTGTTAGTAAAAACGTAAAAAAATTTAAAAAGGAAAATAATAATGTATATTTACAACTAAATCATAACTTAACCCATTTAAATTTAAAATGTTTTTTCTATAAATTAAAGATAAATAAATGAAAACGTATACCAATTATTATAGTGAATTCGTAGTTGGTTTTGTAATCATTGTTATTGAGAATACATTATTTTGTTTAATCTTTGTTTTTGAAAAATGAGTATTTTAGTTTTAATTTTTGTTCATCTTTGTTTTTTAAAATAGAGTACTTTAGTTTTAACCTTTGTTCTTTGTTCTTAAAACAGAATTATTTGAATTAAAGTTTCCAGTGATTTACGTTGTGCTATTCAAAATCATTCTTATGTTTATTACAAATTTTGAAATATTTTGGAGATCGAATATGCACAATTAACCATTTTACTTTGGTCATGCTCTTTCGAATATTCTAAAATCCACAATCCACATAAGCTTAGTTTTTATAAAGGAGATTCTATGTTAATAAATTTCATGATGTAGTCATTGTTTCGAGACATCAAGCAAATACAATCTTCTTTTCTCACATTATATATATATATATATATGTGTGTGTGTGTAGTGAGAGAGAGACTTTGAAGTTTATAGATTGTCCAAGGAATAGGAGATCAAAAATTCCTTTCATAGAAAACATACTTCTTAATTTCATGAATCTTGGCTTTAAGTTTCTCATGTAGAAATAGCTCAAAATTCGCAATTGTTAATGAATTTAGACTAAAACCAATAGACATAAATTTCTTCTACTCAATTTGTGGAAGGGAAAACATACAATAGACACAAATGTAATCATTCAATAACAATGAGCACAATATTTTTACTAGGGAACCCAACGGGTAAAAACTCCTCCTTTGTATTAAATTAGATGAGAACAATGATCTATTACAATGACAACTTCAGTCCTTAAATCTCAACCTGCACTGCCATACTGATATCCTCCTCTTGAGTTTTCCCTGCCCAACACTTAGGAAAAATAGGCCTCTTGCTTCCTCCTATTTCCTTTTGTAATTCTTTGTTAGGCCTTTATAATAGTAGTGTAGCCCCCTTATTGTTATTGTTAATGTAGTCATCTTTTTCTTATTGTTGTACCCATGTATCCCCCATATTGTTGTTGGTGTGCCGCATAGAAGCCCACTAATGTTATTGTTTTTCCCGTAGAAACCCGCTATTATTATTGTTGTGCCCTTACATTATTATTGTTATGTAGGATCTATTATATTGTGACCCTTTTAGACTCCTATATATATCAAGGAGATCTTGTCATTTGTACCATCTAATAATTTTTCATTTATGTGATGTAAAGGAGGCTTCCCTCACAAAGAGGCTAATTTCCAAGATTTTAATCTACTTTGTTTTTTTTTGTGATTTGTTTGCATAAAATTTGGTATCAAAGCTTTGGATTATAGGGTTTTGTTGTTTCAAATAGGTCATCTTGGAATTTTTTCTATAACTGTTTTTATACAAGGCTTCAACCACTTTGAGCCAAAATCTTGCTTAACTTCATGTAATAAAGTCAGATATTTTTTCACTATATATTTCTTTATTATGAGATATATTTCAAAGAAGTTAGGGTTTATGCATGCTCTAGAATTCAATCTCAAACAAGTGACTTAGGGAAAATCGTCATAACTTTCTCTTCGAGCATCGTATTTGAATTTAGTAACAAGCGACTGAAAGTGTATTGAATGTAGTTTCTCATGTATCAATTTTAGTTATGAAAGTTGAAACAGTGACACGTGGTATCCCATACAATTCTCTCTACTAAACCAGTCCATAATCAAGTCATT
Organism: Pinus albicaulis; assembly: GCA_034641835.2. Lineage (NCBI taxonomy): Eukaryota > Viridiplantae > Streptophyta > Pinopsida > Pinales > Pinaceae > Pinus > Pinus albicaulis. The sequence goes on from CM076571.1 coordinate 421,150,345, forward strand.
GTGGAAGATTTGGAAAACATTAGAGGAAATTCCAGCCTAAAATTTCCCATGAAATTTTCACGTACATAATATGTAAACCAATATATTATATGCCATTTTCTTAATCTAGTCATTATGCCTCCTAATGGGATCAATCAACATCCTATTCCCCCTTGTCAACATAATTGCACAAAGCCCTATGTGAACCTCCTTCATTTCCTAGAATTTCTTCTTGAAACCACCTCATTTGAGCCAGTTTTAGCACCAATGCTCCCTGGGATTTTTTTCTGGATATCATTCACCTACAGGTTGCATCACTATGGCCAGCATTGATCACCTATAGTTTTCTCCTCTTTGCACCTACGTCAGTTCTAGAAATTAAGGAAAAAGAGAGAATTCCCGAAAGCTTCCTCTTCAAGAAGCTTCCATAATTTGTTACAACCATTTACCTTGGATTAAAATTCTAGATCACACCTCATCCTTCTTTGGAGTTTCCATCCCTTATCCTTTGATCCCATCCTCCCATCAAAGGTGGATCTAAAACCTTATATTGGTAACTGGATAAGAACTTTCAACTTACCCCTCATCTATATATTTTCTACCTTGCATATGCAAGGGGTTGGATTTTGGAGAGTGATTCTACCCTTATGTTGTAGAGGTGAGAGGTTATCATTCCATGCATTTAGGGTGATTGGAGGTGCATATTATGACAAATAAAGGGCAAGTTAACAACTTGGAGGAGCTCCTCTACAATATCAACACCTACTTGTGGTTGTAATCTCCTTCCGTTTATATTAATGCAAAGAGTTATATGTTTTCCTATATGTGATTTTCATTATTTCACTTATTTTAATACCATGTTGATCTATTGAATATAGTACTTAGATGCTACTGCATAGATCTCATATTTTCTTGGCTTTTGTTATCTAATTGTGCAGGTTATAATTTTGGCATTCATAGCTGGAATTGGAGTATTCAAGATGAAGAAGGAATGAAGTGTGTGATGGATTCTAGGTAGGCTTCATTACATCATCTATTTAATTTAAGGAAAGCATTGGGTTCCTTATTTCTTTGTTGCTCTACATTGGCTATAAAACCTAAGGGATATACTTTTGTCCGCAATCGTAAATTGTCTTATGTTTTATTACCTCCTTTATAAACCTTTGATGCTTTGGTCGGTAAGGAAAAAACCTATGAAGTGATTTCATTGAGCCTTTTTTTTTCATTTTTTTGTGCTGGAAACCTATTTTCTAGGACTAATGCTCCCCCAGTGCCTCTGACAGAGCGTTGCACCTCACTCAGGCCCACTCTGTCCCATCGTTGCAGAGCACTGGTGCATCCTTTGTACCAGCATTGACCCCTGTTTTTGCACAATATTTTCCTCTGTTTCTAAGTGCCTCTTTGATCAACCTACTTCCAGATGACCTTCCCAGAGTCTTGCTTGTATGTTGGTCTTCCTTAAGTCTCCATTTGGTTTGCATTTGAGTTTTATTTCCTTTGGTAAGAATTGGTTTTGATTTTTCTTTGTTCTTATCATTTGGTTCCTTCCAAACTAATTTTGTTTGGTCATTTATCACTTGGATGAATTGTTGTTCTAGTCCTCATTCTGAAAAGTGCATTTGAATCAATTATTAAAAATTTGCATCTTAGTTTTCTTCATTTCGAAAATTAAGTGTGGTGAAAAGAAAAATTTTGCATTTGGCATTTAGGGTTTTGTATGTGCATTAGTGTAGGAACGGTTACTTTGAAAGGGAAATTTCATCTTGTTTTTTGCATGTTGTATGTTGCATATTGATTGTTTCTTCCCTTCCTTAGCGATATTTTCATTGAAAGATAAAGATTTCCTTTTTCTCATGCTAGATTTCCATTTAGGGATATTCAGGTGACATTCGTGGTGAGCCCTAAAACTGAAAATTAATCAAAGATAAACAACAAAATTTTTTGAATCAACATAATGATCATTTGTAACATTAACACAAACACATAGAGGTCTAGGATAGAGACGTATTTAGACGTCATTAAACCTAGGATCTTTCGTTGATTGCTATTTTTGCATCGCGGGGGTGATATCATGTTCCATGTATGTGAGTGTATAGGATCATTCTCCATGTACCTTTGGATATATTGGACGACACTCCACGCACGTAAAGTATAAGGGAACGCACTCATTGAACAGTTACACATTAGACAACACTATTACAAATTGTACTACCACGTACTGTGGAGTATATTTTGGGAGTCCCTTATAGGTTTCTATCCATCCATAGGTAACCGATTCTACCGCCTTGTATATCTTCATACACCAAATACAACATTTGGGGAGATTGTATGTTGTACTTTAAGTCCTTGGTTCACCAAGGTGTATATTACAGTTCATAGTTGCTTGGTAATACTTATGCATTGATTACCCTCTTCTTGATTTATTTCATTTTGTGTTAATTAAATGTGTTTGCCAATGTGGAAGAACAAAATCCCCCACCCCATCGTTCATGTAGAATGCAAAATAAGCCTCCACTTCCACCAGAGGCTACTCCTGGTCATTGTCAAAAGCACAAGAAGACACAAGCTACTAAATCGGGAACATCAGAAACCACTTCTGGCCCTCCTCTTAATATTTATGTGCCAAAATCGTCTGTCCCTTTAAGTTCCAAGCCCAAGATCACATCTACTCTTGACGGTGACAATGACACAATCGAAACATAAATCCCTGAAATTTTTTTTCTTCAGGTTATTGAGCTTGATTTTTCTGAGTCAAACACTTTTATTCATGAGGTTGTTGAGCTCGAGGAGCCTCGACCATCTATACTTGTTAATTCAGGACCTTCCTCTTCTCTTACTTTATCTCAGTCAAAACCTATATATCTTGGACCCGACGTTGAACCTATTCCACCCTGACTTGTGAGTATTGAAGAGATACCTCAAGAAGAGCCTCGTCCTTCTACTAATTTTCATTGGGAAGGAATTCATTTTTATCAAATAGGCCCTCTTCCTCGTCAAAATACTACAAAAACTCCTTTACCTGATTCTTTGGACTCACCCATGGATTTCTCGTGGCAATATTCATCGAAATTGATGACCATGACTTGAATTGATCTAAATTCTCCCCCCCGTGTTTGCCAACATGGTCGAGACATCAAATTTTTCCTCCACATCCATGTTTTCAACATCATCAGAAACACATCTATGTGGTGGTTCATCCATCCCACCATGTTATCAGTATTTATGTGGTACCTTTTCTGGTGCAACTTCCAATCCTTGGCACCTCTCCCATGTCATCCAATATGGTAATATCATATGATACTTCCCTTATGAGTTCCACACATTATTTTCCTACTCCTCCTCCGCTTACACCTACGGTTGAGCGGCAAGTTGGCCCTTATATCAGTGGGAAAGGTTACCTTCAACAACCCAAATCTCCTTATGTTGGGTATCCTTTATCCGAGTCATAGTTGCATCCATCATCCCCTCCTCCTTTGTTAGGGGGGAACTTATTTTTGGTATACCTCAAATTGTTAACCAACCCCATTATGGTCCTCCTTATCCTGGAATGGCTGCCAACGTTTGGAAACCTACTTTTTCCATTCAACCTGGTTCATATTGGGACCAATTGTTGAATCATCAACTTTCACCATCCACTCAAATTCCTATCCATCCATAGACATCCCAAAAAGCTCAATAACATGTGACCCAACCTTTACAGACTATTGTTCCATCTCAATCTATTCCAACCGTATCTGGAACTTCCCAAGTTCCATTTTCCCAATCACTGCAAGGTACCTCACACTCTCAACCGCTTGGACAGGGTGCTCCTCAAGTCTCGATAGGAAAAAAATTTCATAGTATGGTGCAATCCCAACCGAACCTTCCTTATCATGAAACAATGCAAAATCCAATGGGGCAACAATATGGTCCATATAAAGTGCCTTTTCAAGGCCAAAAAATCCATACCCAACCATTCCATCAATATTATCATCACTCTGGTGTTGGGAATCAAGGTCACTTGTATACCGGTTATGAGAATCCTCCTTATTCTGGTACCCGAGTTCCTCATTATTATAATCCTTCTTATCCAATAATGCAAGTACCTAGTGCTCAAGTTATTCCTTCATATAAAGGTCATCCTCCTTCGAGCTCGGGCTTTAACTAACAATTTCATTTTGTGGCCACTCTCGAATTTCCAGACTTAACTCGACTCAATAATGACACCATCTCTCATTCACCATGGTGTATGATTATTCCCACTAAATTTCCTTCGTATATCCCAAAATTCAATGGGAATCCAGGAGAAAAACCATCGATGCACGTCATGACTTATCATCTATGGTGTTCTTCGAACTCCCTTAATGATGATTCCATTCAACTTCATATTTTCCAATAAATGCTTACAGGTACCACAACTAAATGGTATATTGAGTTACTTAGAGATTTGTTTCATTATTTCAGCACTCTAGCCACCACCTTCCTCACACATTTCTAGTTACCCATCATATATGAAACTGCAATGGAACTATTGACCAAATTCAAACAATCAGATTCCACTCACATTTCAGATCACATTCATGAGTGGAGGCATCACCACCGTTTGCTCAATCCTTATGTTCCTAATCAATTGTTAGCGAAATAGTTTACCAAATCTCTGTTGTCACCTATAACAGAAGATGTGGCTAAAGCTAGCTCATGCACAATATTTGGACCTTGTTTATACCCAATGAGACACGCTCTATGATAAGATACCGAATTATCTGAGACCTTTTAATATTGTTCCTCCTCCACCTAGTAAACAATCTCATGTCGTTGTGGCATGATTGGTTATGCCATTTAAAATTCAGTGAGTAAACAATATGGTGTTTCTCTTACCGCATCTTCTCAAAATCCTCAATCCCATCCTCCTGCAGATTATGCTTCCGAGATAAATGAAATTTCATCTGATAAAGGTAAGCCTCCACAACAACCTAGAAGCAATAAGAAAGGAAAAGGTAAAAAGAATAAATATTCTTCACTGGAGGATAAACGAACAAATTAGTGTTCAGATGAGAAGCGAAAGCCTCGTTTCCCATGATTGATTTGCAACGAGGATCACTTTACGTGTGACTATCTGCACCGTGCTAAAGTGAATCAGTTTCTCAAATATTCTGCTTCTCCTGTCGTGCTGACCGACCCATTTCCTAATCATGAGACACATATGGTTTCTCGGGACGCTTCCTCCTCAAACACGGTTTTGATGCTTTCACCTTCAAATTTGAGATCTAATGTTATGGTGGCCACTCGGAATAAAGACTATGGTAATGTGAATCCACCGAATGGTCAGGCTAATGATCAACCTTCCATTTCAGCATTAACTTCATCTGATTTTATCACACCTATGATTCTTGCAGAATTGAGTATCAAACCTCCAAAGGGCGTTATTCATAAGTCTACTTTCAACCCTTGTCCAAGAGCTTCCCAAAATTATAAAGTAGTTGAAGACTTGGCTCAGTATCCATTAAGTATGTCAACTCTTGAGGTGTTGCAAAACTTCCCCACCCAAAATAAGGCCATGTTGTCAACTATCGGATGTGTGGATCCATCGGATTCCAACCTAGTTGTTTTATCTCATAAAAAATATACCCATTGGCTTCCAGCTCAATTAGATTTTATAATCCAGGTCGTCATTTGTGGTAAGAACATTCATTGTTATATCGTGGATGAGGGAGCCTCGACCTGCATTATGTCAATTTCCTACTGGAAAGTGATAGGTTCACCTCAATTGAGCCAATCGAACACCACATTAAAAGCTTTCGATGCGAGAACTTACAAACCTTGTGGGATCTTGAATTCCCTTCAAGTAGAGTTAGGGGGAAAAACCATCAGTATAGAAGTATAATTTATTAACGGACCTCTTTATTACAATCTTCTACTGGGACATACATGGGTTTATGCTATGGCTTCCATCGTTTCAACCTATTTTAATATGATCACCTTTCCTCATAAGGGAGGGATTGTAGCCATAGATCAACTCCCCTTTTTTACTCTGATTCTCATGTTACTGGAAGTTTCCCTCTTGTGGGGGAATCCCTACAATCCTATCAAAATTTTTGGGTTGTATTATTGAAGGATTTATCACTCATGGGAACTTTTTTGCTCCCTCCTCCTACCCTTCCTGGCAACTCTTTTTCAGTTTCTTATATCAACATGATATCATCACCTACTATCCTAGCTGATCCATGAATTGTACCTAATGAAACCAACATCCAAGGTTTTGGCGACTGAATGTCACTCATCCCTGTTGAGCTAGATTACAAATCCATTTATTCATATTTCATGACTTATACCTTCCCTTCGATCAATTGGGTAGATCGATCACTGGATTATGGCATGCTTCTGATCCTTTTACTCACGTACTCTCTACTGATGAAATCATCATGGATATCATGATCCCAGATGACGGGTCGTGGGATGAACATCATCACCACTCCTTGTTATGTAGGTAAATCCTCTCTGTGGAGAGAGATCGTCCCTATAGCCCTAGAGTGGGTCTAGTAACAAAGGGACATGCTAAGGTGTAGGTTCCTAATTAATGAATGAAAAGGACAAAGTAGATTGGCCTACCTGGAGTCCAACGTTGTTGTCATGACTGTCGTGGTGGCCTCTCGATCTCTGTCTTGACAGGTCACGATCCTTCCGCAACGATGCTTGGATACCTGTATGAAGATCAACAAACAAGAGCAACATACGAAACAATGATCTCATTCAAAATTACTAACCAGTCAAGGAGGGTTAAGCATATCACATCAAATAAACTATATAACGCAAGATGGGAACCAGACAATAGTCATGTATATGTATAAATATAATAAAGAGTTACAACCAAAGCCTTGACATCGCAGCCTCCTTCAGTGGGGTTCAGCCGAAGAGCGTCTCGAATGATCATCGGGAATAGGGACAAGGTGAGGACACAAGCCTAAGCTCTCTCTCTCAACGAAGGGTATCTTTCTCTGTTCTATCTCTTCAGCAATTCGACTATGATGGCTCAGCTTTCTATTCTAGTGTTCAGCTAGTTTGTGTATGAGAGATAGCTTCATTTATAGAGGGAAAGGAGGAGGTTGGGATCCCTACAATGGTGGAAGAGATGCCTTATACTTTGGGAGGTTTCCCCAAAAATGTGGAAACAAGAGGCCAAAGGAGGGAGTCTATGGTTATTCAGTCGAACCACTCCAGCTGACTCACCCACGAAGTTGTTAGGATAGAAACTTCACCTCTATATTTAAAAGTCATTCCATAAAAAACTTGGCACGAGTAGCTAATTGGGACAGATCGCCAACTGGGGCGAGGTCCAGTGTTAATCTTCCTCATTGGCGCGAACGCATAATGGCCTACTAGCGCCAAGGCAAAAACATGTATTTCTGAAGGTCTGCTCAGGGAATTGTCAACAAGAGAAATGTTTTCCTCATGGAAAGGGATGCAATGATGGTCTTTGCAAGGCATGAAACTTCTTATTAGTCACACAAATTATCCTCCAATGTGCAGGATGGGGATTACAGGGACGTTGAAAAAATGTTGTATAACAGATGCCCCCTAAAGCATGAGGTCCAAGAGAGAGGGAGGGGTGAATGCTTTACGAGAATGCATTCGAACCAAATACTGCCATTGGAAGACCTGCAATTACAAATACAATTTATATCTCTGATACATGAATATGTGGTATGGGCACAGCCATCCATAATAAAGTACATATAAACTGAGATCCGAGTATGGATGCAACCATCGAGTAGTAAGGATCAATAAATAGACTTAGGTATGGTTGCAGCCATCCAATCAAAAGAGTCATGCAATAAGTCATGATAAAGTACAATATCCCGCAGCCTGGATCTTATTAGATAAAACCCAGGGTCTTACGCTCCATCTCAACCCAAACAAGTACAAATTCAAACATGCGAATATGTGAGCTGAAGTTGAACATGCAAGAAAATCACCTGACTACGAGCTAATGATGAAAGTTGTTAACAGGCGCGAGAGAAACCACCAATAATGAAAATGGCTCTCAAGGTACAACAGGTACAATCCATGGAATGTGAATAGTGATCTGGCATCGAACACCCATAGAATCACTCAATCGAAGGCCAATGATGTGGACCTATTGTCGAATGCGAAGAACCTGCCATTGAGGCATGCGGGCTCCAAGGTGCCAGAAGGGAGTCTCTAGATCAACTTCCTGGATAATGAGCTGGAGTCGACAGGAGGTGACCCGGTCGAAGGAGGGCCATAATTTTTCCCACATCATCGACGCGAGACAGAGGAACATGATGATAGTGAATCAAGACCAACAGAGAATCAGAGGGGGGTTGAAAACTGAAGAGGAAAAACTTCTCTTGCACATAGCAGTGACACGACTCTAGATTTGGCAGTATTTGAAATCAAGGGATCTGAGGTCATGATGATGTGGCAAAGAGCAGATGAGAGATCAAAATAGATTACCTAAACCCATGGAGGAAAAAAATGACGAAATGAGATGTCCCCAACCCGACATGAATGTAGACGAGTGTCATGTTCAAGAGCAACATACTGCCAACACAACTAAAGACTAGTTCCATTTTCCCCCACCATTTATGGCGAGTACCCCAATTATTTTTAAAACAAACTTGAAGGGGATAGCATATTCTTGCAATGTAAGTCTGTCCTTCAGAAAAATCCAACCTAGTACATTTTACGAGCCCTAGGAAGGAGGAACTCAAGTAATGTCATGGTAAAGATCTTTGATGTCATCAGGGTTTAACGAGTCTAACAAAGGGAGAACTCAACAATTTTTCATGTTTAGAGAGTTTGAAAAGAAGCTAAAAGAAAAATCTAGCATGTCCCTTTTCGTAAATAGTCTCTCAGATCTGAAAAGGTAGAAAAAATATCTGAAATAACCTCGTAGTCGCGATAGGCTAAGGTATTCCTTTTTCATAAATAATCTATCCCAGCCTGAAAAAAGGGTAAACATATACTGGGTAGATGTCATTTCGCAGCCATTTAACGAGTTCAAAATAACAAGAGTCTCAGAAATATTTTCAGTTTTAGAGAGTCAGAAAAGAGCTGAAATATGACTCCAATAGTGAATTTTTCGTTTTTTTACCGAGTCTGAAAAAGTATAAAATACAACTCGTTACTTCATCGCTATCTCATTAAAAACCTATCGTTGACAAGAGACGAACGTGAAACCCATTTCTCGAAATAAATTAGTGAAATAATCGAAAAACGTGTCTTAAAACCTAATTAGGTCTTTGAAAAGTTATAAAATGCTAAAAATAGTTAAAAACATTCACTTTTCATTTTTACCTCTTGTGGAACAATAGTTACCCATTTTACACTGCGATTTTGCGGCTACGATAGCGAGCAATTTGGCAGACCAATCTCGAATCCGTCAATTCCAGGTAAGAGCCAACATCGTTCCCCACATTTTAAGTCCTATTTCATTACTTGCAACCTTCAATTTTAATTTCTGAAGGGGAAATTGTGAAAACTAGGGCACGGTGGTCGGCGCGAGTTTCGGGCACAGACTCACGCCAATCGCCCGATTTTATGAACTAGGGCGCACCCATTGGCGTGACTATTTCTAAAAAAATCACGCCAACCGCACAACACTTTTTAAACTCACAATGCAAGTTTGTGAGCCCAAATTTCACAAATCTTAGCTTTAAATCTGGCTAATAATGTCCATATGAACATGTTTGCAAGTGTAGAGTGGCAAAATGGTGATCGAGTGGAAGGAATGGGAACACAGTGAAGAAGATGAGCTTGCCATGGAAAATGAGAGATGCATGGAAGCTCTCAAAGACTGTGGACTGAAAAAGTTCTTCATGACACCATGTCTCAGAGCTCAACCAGAGCTGTTGCAATACTTGATCAGTATCTAGGATGAGGATCAATAAAAATTCATTCTTCGGGATCAGGAACTTGAGATTTATGTTTCAGATGTTTATTTCATAACAGGACTATCGTGGAGGGGGGTAGCACCAACCTTGACTGGCACCCAGCCCACCATGGAGAACATGGGCATGGTAATTGACAGGGTATGCCCAGGGGCATGGAAAGGATCAAAAAGTGGGAAGGTGGATATCTATACTATCCTGGATCTAGCACTGAAGGTAGTGCTACACACCATCACACGAGCTGCGGGGTCACAAGCATTGCACGAGGTAACAAAGACACAACTACTTCTTGTTGTAGACTTCTTGACACAGACCATCTACAACTGGGCAAAGGTAGTGACAATCAATATGAAACATCATCTGACAAAGTGCAAGAAGGCTAAACTGAAGCAATTTGGTTATGGATCTATCCTGGTATCGTTCTTCCTGGAACGACTACCAATATTTTAGTGTCAGGAGGTGATAGTCCCGACACCACCATCACTAGAACCATGGATGGATTGATGGGCAGCTCTGATGCCAAGGTCAGGGGGTGGTCAGAAGATGTCTTGGAGACCAGACTTCTTTGATTGGCTCCACTGATAGTTGATTTTCGTGGAGGACTAGCCCTACTCTGGCACATATTTCACTGGTGATCTGGACCTCCTGCTCTCGGAAGGAGAGGATTGGGATAGAGCACTTGGTTAGACTCATTTTTTAATTTTCATGAGTATTATGATTTTTTTTGGTATGTATGTTCTGACATTCTATCCATGCTTTGCATATGTAGGCCGAAAGAGACCTGCAGGGATGTCTCTAATAGCGAGGAGAATACCTTGCGATTTTGATATTGCCCCTCATGGTGAGGAAGAGGAGATCGTGCACAACTTGGAGGGGATTACCTGTGGGGTCCCAGACTATACGTGATTTGACGATGTTCCTCGTGCATATCAGAGACACACTGTAGGGGTGTCAAATCGAGTTCACTGCTTGCTGAGGCAGCTTGTATTGGAAATGACATGCTATCATGATCATCATGCCAATTAGACACCTAGGCTTTATTTCTGCATATTTTTGAGAGACATGATGTCTCAGGATGTAACAGAAACACACATATTTTTTGAAACTTATGGTGCACACTAATGCAAACATTCGATATATATATATATATATATACATCTATTTTCCTATTTGATATGAGTCTCTCATGTGATGATGATTTTACAGATTACACAAATGTTTATCTAATACAATGTTAGCCACTGTATCAGTTAATGCATTCATTTGTCTAGGAATATGTTGATATGTGATATAATAAAAATTTCTTTACAACAAACGAACACGTAAATACAATCTTAAAATGTGAGGGTTTCTAACTGAATAATGCCCATTAAGTTGAAAAACAACAAGCTGTGAGTCTAGATTTACAACCAATGCACTAATGTCGAGGGTAATCGCCTCATTTAACAGTTCAATGATAACACTATACTCAGTGACATTGTTTGTAGTTCTTCCTAGACAAATACCTTGCAGATCTATCAATTCAGCAGCAAGATCATAAATCACCCAGGCTACCGAAAACAAGTTCCGAGTACTGTAAGAAGAAAAATCTGCGAAACCAACATAAGGGGTAATAGACATCTGCACAATAAGCAACGACCCAATAAGTAGGAAAACGTTCGCAAAACACACCAAGCCAAAAAATGTACAAAAATGAAAAGAACACCTATGTACACAAAACATCCATGAATGACTCATGCATAATATTTTTTCAGATACAACCCATTTCTGGACTGATCTAAAGGATGACCTTCATAATCAATGAGCTCATAGGCCCCATTCTTCAAAATGCGTTTAACAATGTAGGGCCCATGCCACATGGATTGAAATTTTCCTGCCCCTAACTTATCATGAGCTTGGTCATACAGGAGTACGACGTCTCCTTATACAAAGGAGCGAGGGGAAACCGACTGGTCAAAATGGGCTTTGACCCGCTTTTTATGTGCCTCGATGACCAAAGCAGAAAAGCGGCGAGTTTCATCTAGCCTTTCTAATTAGAGAACACACTCTTCTTTAGGTGAAGTGTTGGGCAGTAATTCAGCAGCAAATTTGAGCAAAGAGATTTCACACTCAATCGGAAGGGTAGATTCTAGACCATAAACAAGCTGAAAATGAGTGAATCCGGTTGCATCATTAACTGAGGTTCGATATGCCCAAAGAGCCGAAAATAACATGAGATGCCAATTTCATTTGTGTATCCCAATCGTACGTTGAAGCATAGTGACAAGAAACTTATTCATAGCTTCAACTTGGCCATTGGCCTGAGGATAGTACGATGTTGAGCTATCGTGATGCAAACCTAACTTAGAAGTTAGCTCCACCACCATATAATGTTGAAAATGGGAACCATGATCGGTAACGATGGCTTGAGGGACACCAAACCTAGAAATGATGTGATTGAATATGAATTGAGTTGCTACCTTACCATCAACCACAAGTGTAGGCATTGCTTTAGCCCATTTGGTGAAGTAGTCAATGGCTACGATAATATAAGCATGCCCCCCTACCAAGTGAGGGTTACATGTCATAAAATCGATGCCCCACTTCACAAAGGGACCAACGGTAATGACACAGTGGAGATGTGTGCAAGTGCACGCCAGACATTGTGTCAATATAGATCTGGCAATCATGTCATTTATGAACCACGACAATGTAGTCCTTGAAGATAGAGTGCCAGAAATACCCAGCATGAAGAATATTCTGTGCAGTGGCATAACCAGAAATGTGACCGCCATAGGTACCACTATGACAATCATTTAGAGCTTTCTGAGCCTCCTCGAGAGTCAAGCACCAGCGGAGAATGGAATCTACTCTGATACGGTAGAGTGTATCTCCGAATATACGATAAGGTTGCGATTGATGATGGATGTGTCGGTAAGCATCCTTCGTCAACTCAGAACTAAAGGTATAAGTCTAGAGATATATGATGATATCACCGTACCAAGGATCGAGGGTGCTAATAAAAAAAATCATATCATCCGAAATGCATTCTTCAGAACCATACAGAGTAGAGTCAGAGGGAAGGGAGCAGATCAAATCAACAAATACTAATGATTTCTTCGACTTGACAATAGTAAATTCCAAATCGAACTCTTGGAGGATGATAATCCACTTTGATTATTTTCTCCCCAGCAATTGTCGAGACAATATATAGGTCATGGGGTTGCATTTGGAAATCACAGTCACAGTACATAACAGAATATAATGATGAAAACATTGAATTGCTTGAACTGCCGCTAACGCTAACTTCTCGACGTGTGCATAATGAATTTCGGTATCGAGAAGGTTACGAGAGAGGTAGTAGATAATATGCTCATCATCGTCATCATCTTCTTGTACCAAAACCATGGCAATCGTGTTGAAAGCGACTACTAAATAGAGGGAAAAATCGCAATGTTAGTTCGGAGGATGCAACAGAGGAGTGTTGGTGAGCAACGTCTTTAGTGCATCAAAAGACTTATGAGCTATCTCATCCCAGAGGAATGGGACGCCCTGCTTTATTAATCGCATTAACCCTTTAGCCACTTCAGCATAGCTAGGTATAAAACATCGTATAAAATTAGCCTTCCCTTGCAGACTCTGCAGCTGATGTAATGAATATGGAGAGGGGAGATTAATGATAGCCTCAACTGTGAGCAGATCGAGGCAAATATCGTCTTTGGACACGATAAACCCTAATACACTATCGGAATCGACGCAGAAGATGCACTTGTGTGGATTTAGCCAGATGTTGTAGCATCGAAAACGAAGAAATATCTGATGAAGATGGTCAGGATGGTCCTTAAACTTAGCTGAATGAGCCAAAAGGTCATCCAGATAAGGTTGAACGATGTTCTTAATATCGTGAAAAGCGTACAAAATCACTCGTTGAAACGTGGCCCCAGCATATTGTAAGCCAAAATGGAGCTTCTTATATGCGAAAGTACCCCAGGGACAGATGAAGGTAGTCTTGTGTTGATCAGTCAGGAGAATGTTAATCTGGTTATAGCCATAAAAGCCATCAATGAGGGAAAAAATCTCACTCCCGACAAAATCATCAATGATTTGATCGATAAAGGGAGTAGAATAATTATCCTTAAGACAGGCCCGATTGATGTCACGATAATCAACACAGACCCAAATGGTACCCTATTTCTTATCTACACTGACAATGTTGGAGACCCATTTTGTCAAGGGAATTGAATAAATAAAACCAGCTTTGAGAAGTTTTTCAACTTCACCCTTAATGGCGGCAACCTTTCTAGGGTGCACAGGATGAAGACGCTGGCGAACAGGCTTCGAACCAGGGTAGGTAGGTATCTCATGCACCACTATACTAGGATCGATGTTGGGAATCTCTTCATAGGACCATGCAAATAAGTCACGGAACTCACGGAAAAGGCTAGTATAAACCTGGACTTCATCTAGAGAACAAGTGATCCTGATATGGATGTTCTCGACAATTCCCAGTTTGACGAAAATGTCGATAGGCATCGTTTGTGTAATATTACTAAAGTTACCCTCTATAAAAACTTCATGTGTTAGAATAGGCGTTTTAAGAGGAGGAGAAGGAACCTAAGATGTAAACCTCTCAAGACAGGTAGACATGGCCCCGAGGCCAAGCATAAATGAGGAACAATGACGACTATCGTCCAAGGGAAAATCCTCGAGAGACATATTTTCCATGATGGCTTCATCGGAGGGAAAAATATCTTTCAAGGGATCGGACGAATCCGAATCACCGAGCCAAGGGGACTGAGAATAAGTGTCGAAATACATGCTCAAAGGAGCATGATCAGAAAAAAGAGGTTCTGAAGCCTCAATAAGTTCACAATAGTCAATATCGATCGGACTCAACGGCATCGAATCTCCGAAGGCATTTATCTATTCAGGAAAATGGATGATCCATGGGTCATCAGACCGAGAGATCATATTGATCTGAATAGTGTTGGATGGAGGAAGGGGAAAAATACCCATGAGGGCAGGATATTTGAAGAGACCTGGCCCAATCCTCTCGTAGGGAGTAGGAATCTAATCCACATATGGAACGTTGTTCTCAGGAGAATAAGTGAAGAACAACAATTGATCAAAAGTAAAAATCCTTCCTTCGTGCAGGAATTTCAGGACATGAAAGAGAGTGGACGGAATGCACAACATGGCACGAGTCCAACTGCGACCGAGGAGAAGATTGTAATTGACCTTGGCGTCAACTACTTCAACCTCGACATTGACTATCTTCCCTTTCAAGGTAGTCAGTAAACTAGGGAGAACACCTAAAGGTTTTGATTCCCTTCCATCAAATGCTTCAAGGGAATTTGGCGATGAATTCAAGGCTAGAGAACCAATGTCTTTCCAGCAAGAAGATGACATGACGCACATAGAAGCACCTTCTTCTACAACTGCTCGATGGATATCGAGACCATTAATAACAACTTGTATAATGAGCACAATTTGGTTCGGGAGTCATGGAACGAAATTCTCTAAATTGAAATCGAGAAGGCTAGTATTAGTAGGTTCAACCCCGCCAATCGCAGATAACAAAGCCTTCCGTTGAGACATATAACTCTAAAGTACTTCTAACCCCGCCAATCGCAGATAACAAAGCCTTTCGTTGAGACATATAACTCTGAAGTACTTCTAATGTAGACATCGTATATGGCGTTTGAGCCAAATCCTCAAAAATACTGCAATGTTGACCAGCATGGGCATTTGTGTTGTAAGAAGACTTGCAGAGCACACCTTTAGAAGGGCCAGAAGTAGGCGAAGTAGGAGGACCATCAGCGATCTCCTTCCCTACTGCCTGATGCGATCTGGTATCATCTTTCGATCAAGTAGCAATAGAAACAGATGCAAAATCATTCATCATGAACACCTGAGAACCAAATGGGGCAGAGGATTGAGGTTGCTCTACCATCTGGGTCTTCTGATATGGGAAAGGTTATTTAAGATTAGTTGTAGCTCCTTAGGTGCCCTTGAGAAATCTTCTCACTTCGTTCCATCGAGGACAATCCTTGGTGTAGTGCTCTTTGTCACAAATCAAACAAGGGTACTTCAGCTTGTGCTGTGAACCATCATCAGCACGAGGTTTTGAAGAATCTAGTTTTGGGGTATCAGCTTTGGACTTACCTTTACCCTTCTTTTTCCCTTTGGAAGTTTTATTTGCAGGATTGGCCTGAACATCATTGACTTCCACAGTTTTACCAAGATTCAAGATGGGCTGAGAAGCAGCATCATTGGAAGGATTAGAATTTTGCTTCTTAGGATTTGAAGGAGAAGACTTCTGAGAAGTCTGAGACACAGAACCAATAATACCGTCGAAAGATGGGGTTACCGGTGCTTTAGAAGTTCCAGGTTGAGGGGCATCAGGCGAGATATCATAAAACGTGCCAGACTGAGAGTACACAGAATCAAGGTGAAGGAGTTGTGGGCCAATCGATTGACGGATCAAGAATCTTAAACTTGATCAAGCGACGACGACGCCTCCATTCATGGATATGATCCGAGATATGAGTATATCGGTCCTGTTTCAAAGATGTGAGGAGGTGCGTCCTAGTCTCATAGCGAATGGGTAACTGAAAATGTGTAAGGAATGCCATGGTGAGAGATTTGAAGTCTTGAAAGATGCCATGAGATAGCTCAATGTACCACTTTGCAGCGGCACCAGTAAGAGTCCGTTGGAAAATACAGAGTCAGATGGAATCATCAATCCAAGAGTTAGAGGAACACCACAAGTGGGAATTCATAACATGCACTTGGGGGTCTTCTTCGGACTTTCCCTCAAACATATGACAATCACCAGGAATCTTAGTTGGAACCGGAGGCCAATAAGGGTTATGAAGAATCAGATCGTTCATTAACTTTGACACATCGGGCAATTCCAACGTAGCGAGAAATGGAAATTGAGGATTAAAAGGCATTTAAGGTCTCTAATAAGGACCTTTGTTAACATTCCACCTAGTCTGAGAGAAATTCTACCCCCATATGTTTTGTCCTGGATGATTCTAACCATAGGGGTTATAAGCCTGATAATTCTACCGATACTGGGGTTGAGGACCAGGATACTAATTCTAAGTATACCATTGAGGTCCTTGTTGAGCAACGTATGGATTCTGTTATGGAATGTAAGCATTGCCTTGAGGTTGATTATACACCAACTGGGATTGATCTTTAGGGTAATAAGTGAAAACTTGGGGTGCACTATACACCGATTGATATTGACCTTGAGGGTAATAAGTGCCTTGGGGTTGAGCAGGTGGACCCTGTGGAGTAGGTTGAGCGGGCTGCTGAGCAGGTGGACCCTGCTGAGAAGGAGGACCCTATTGAGTTGGATGTACAGGTTCAATCGGCTGTTGAGCAGGTTGAACAGGCTGTTGAACAGATTGAACCGGTTATTGAGCAGGTTGAGCAGCTAGAATCAGCTAATGGGGTTGGTCAGGCTGCCCCTATGGAGCAGGTTGGCCTAGATACTAAGGGCCATCGGGTTGCCCTTGCGGAAGAGGTTTGCCTGATGGTTGTGATGGACCAAGTTTCCCCTAATAACTAGGTTGACCCGGAGCAAGACCGTAGGGTTGTCCCTGTTGCAAAAAGTTTTTGCCATACTGAACATATGGCTGCTACTGTTGTACAAGAGGTTGTCCCTATGGTGGATAAATTTTCCCCCCAGGAACATAAGATGTTCCAGGTTGAGGCTGACCTGAAGGACCGTAGGGTTGTCCTTGTTGGATCGAAGGTTGACCTTGCAGACCGTAAGGTTGTCCCTGTGTACCAAACGGTTGTCCCTACTAGACTGAAGGTTGTCCCTATAAGGTTTTCCCTTGTAAGCCTAAGGGTTGTCCTTGTAACAAAGGTCCTTGATGAATGACGGTCTGATAAGGATTTGCCGGAGGCAAATAGATAACCTGATTGGGATCGAAAAGAGGAAAATAAACGGGGTTACCGTAGGCATCATAGTGATGTGGAGGATTGACAGGAGCTTGGAGCTGCTGAGAACCCTAAGAGTTCTGCTGTTGAACAGCCAGAAAATACTCTTCGAAAGTAAGGCTGCTAGGAATCATAGGGACAATCAAAGTCATACTAGAAGCAGACGTGGCCTCTGGAGCCTAAGCATCCAGAGAAGGAGCATATCGTCGGTGAATTTCCAACATGTGGTCATCAAAAGTATAGGTAGATACCATAGGGGTAGTCGTAGTCGAACTAGCAGGAGCGGCCTCTGGAGCGCGAGCTTGTGATCTACTCAGGACATGATTGACAGGCCATGTGGGATTAAGAAAGATAGACCTGCGAGTGTGAAAATATCCTAATGATTGAGTCATAACAACCGGTGTAGACAAAGCCACATAGATGGTAGGTTGGGCTAGGACAGATGTAACAATGACCAACAAACTCAATATCGAAGGTGACACTCCCAACGAAGGGAAGACTGAACTCCTTGGGGGATTTGATGTACTATATTGTGCTATGGACGCAACACCAGAAATAATCTAACTCAAAGTCTGATAATTGGGTGGAAGTGACACCGATTGAGGAGAATATTGAATAGAAACATGCGGGAGATCTTCTGGGAAAATTTCATATTCCCCTGTAGAAACATACATTCCTTCACTGCCAATAGGACTCAAAGAATCCATATCTGACGAAGCCGTAAGATTGTAAAAAAGATGAAGAGGACTAGGGGGTATAGTAGTAGCTATAAATGGTGATCCTAAAGTAAGAGGAGGAAATTATTCCTCGTCCCCAAAACCAGACCAAGCATCTGGAGGAGGCCAATGGAACTAAATTGACTCTTCAGGGGGGATCGGGTAGTAAGAGGCAAGACAGTTGGGAGAATAGGCTGCGAAAATTTGGCAGACCTAGTGGACTGAGGGGATTCATAAGAAACATCAGGAAAAGAACTACCACTAGGCGACAGTGGATAAGATCACGAAACTGGTGGTTCTGCCACTGTGACAGTATTTAAACACATGAAGGAAAACGATATAGCCAAACGAAGGCTTCAAGATCAAAGTATAAGGAAAAAAAAAACAAGCCAAGTAACAAACTTTTAACGGGCATGTGATCGTGGGTAATTAATTTTACGACATTGAAATTGGACTTTGTTCTTTCATGTTTTAAGAGTCTAGAAACAGATTAAATATGACTCTAGTCACTTTCAATTTTAAACGAGCGTGAAAGGACAAGTGCTCGATGATCTCTTCTCTTTTTAAGGAGTCACGAAAATATAGAAATGACTACTCAAGTAATCTAATCAAGAGGGTGTACCAAGTTTCCGTGATCTTCCATATACACCTTGGTAATCAAATGAAATAGAAATGACCAAGGACTTAACGTACGTGCAAGTAGTCTCCTCGAATGTTGTGTTTGGTGTATCACGGTAGCAGGGCGGTAGACTCGACTTCCTATGGATAAAGGATTTGAACCTATAGGGGTATCCCTTTATATATTCAACGGTACTAGGAGCACAAGTTGTTTCGGGGAAAATCACCCTAGAGGTTTGTTGGGTTTAAACCTCCACAGAGCAGGGCATGCTACTCAAGAAGGACTCACACAACCATACATGTTCATGAAAAACTAAATAAATCAGATCGAAGAATGTACCCGTAGGTCCTACGGTTGAAGCAGATCCCGCGGGGTCCAAACCCCCAGCAACCCTTCTTCCTTCTTAACCTGAAAGACAAAAAGAAACAAGCACGAAGAACTGGTTGTACAGCATATATCTACTCTAAATGTTAGTGAAATCCACGTGAAACATTAGATAAACCATAATAAATGCTTAAATAATAATATTCTCATATATACAAGCGGACACTAACACGTATATTTCGGGAACAAGATGGTTCATCTGTATTATAAATAGCATGTACAGAAATAATGAGTGGAGAGATCACCTGAATCCTTCCACGATCTTCGAGCAGACCGTCGTCCGGATCCGTCCCACCCTTGCCTCGCTAAGATTCCTTCTGAATTGGTGCATACGAGATGACATATAGAGAGATGAGCATCTCCAGGAAACAAGGGTTTCCTGTAATGAACTGGGAAGTGCAGGAGGCACGGGAATTCAGACTTGGATAGGGAATACCAATAGAGTATAATATCAATAATTTCTCTTTCCCCCTTAGGCCATGCACATGAGGGGCTTTTATACTCCCTCAAAGTAGTTTCAACAGTTGGAAACAGTTGGCCACATGCTGGGGTGGTTGAACTACCAGAGTAACCATCAACCCAGCCTGAAAATAGGGATTTTTCTATATATTTTTTAATTATTTTAATGGCATACGCGGAAAAGTACATGTGGACTCGCGTATACACGCAGAAAAGTCTGGGCATAACCGCGTATGGGGATTTTAACACTTTTTTTTAGTGAATTTTGTCCAAGTATGTAGGAATGGGTGCCCAAAGCCATAAAAGAAATCATGAATCATATGAAGGTGAGAAATGATGCTATAACATATTCCCCCTAATATATGAGGTCATAAGGGGTACATGATGGCCGAAATGTATTATGCACATAGAAAGAACTCCACAAGGACAAGAGAGGACTTCACCAGATTTTAGCCTGCCAAAAAACCAATGAAAGAAAACAGAGAGTCAACTCATGCTAAGGCGGGCATACCCATGCTCAGTCAAAAATACATCATATAAAAAGTACTGAATAGATCCAACATGTATACAAGTATAGCTGAACTGAAAGTACACAATGAATCATCTGAGCATGGCCCGGAAATATAAGTCTGAATCAATGTCCGAGTATCACATATAGAAAGCTGATCAAGGATGGTGCAACTAGATGTCTGATCATATAAGTAACTGAATCTCCAAGTACCGAATCATAAGAGGTGGAACAATCGGTACAATCACGCAACTCAGGAGCCAACATATAGGATGCTGTTGAACTGAACTGCAACATATAAGGGTGGACGACATCACTGGCAGAAACTGAATGGACTGTCAAAAGTGAACCGAGAAATGTTGATGCAACCCGAGGTCTTCACCGATCACTATGGCACAATTCTACACAATGGGAATAAATGAGCTAAAGTCGACCATGTGAGAAATCGTTGGATTACCGGTCAATGATGTATACCGTTAACCAACGCGAGACAACCCACCGATAATGATAATGAGTGTCAAGGTGCCCCAGTACAATCTGACAAGTGTGAATGAATGAGTTGAAGTTGAACACTTGAAAGAATCTACCAATCAGGAGGCAATGATGAATCCCCACTGTCGATAGCGAAGAGTCTGCCAATGATGACTGCAAACCCTAAGGTACTGACAAAAAAACTCTAGACCTTATTCCCAGAGCAATGAGTCGGAGTCGATGGGAAAAGATCTGCTGGAAGGAAGGCATTAAGGCATCCCACATCAGTCCAGCGCGAGTGTAACCCGCAGGCCAAGATTTGGAAGGAATCGGACGAAGTAGACTGATGGAACCAAAACCGAAGTACGTTTCCAACATGCACAAGATGAAGCTAGCGCACGAAATAAACCCTCTGAACCAACCAATAATGAAAGCTGACACAGAGGCAAGAAATCCACCGATAGGGTCAAATGGAAATCAAGGTACTGCACGAATCCCAAGTGTGATAATGTGTGCTGACGTCGAACACAGGGGAAACCACTCAGTCAAAGACCCATAATGATGATCAAATGCTAAGCACAAGGTCACCTATCAATGATGGAAATAGGGCCAAGGTGCGGCTCTAGGTTTGCTCTTAGAGAAATGTGTCGTAGTCGATAAGAGAAAAACCCGCCAGCAAGAAGTCAATGGGGACCTTCTCAAACCAGCATGAGAAGAAGACAAAACATCTGATGTGATAGAACAAGATACTGACAAGACCAGGAAGGCCGACTGAATAATGAGTCAAGAGACACCGCAGAATGGACGACTCTGGTTAGACTTCCCTTGAACAAAAGCATGAATCGTGATGACCATGGCAGTAAAAAGTGACACTGTATAAGTCTGTTATGCAGGAGGCAGAACAAACTCTCCATATGATTGGAAGAGATAACCAACCACGAGAGGACTGATAAGTGAAACAAGGTAAAGGCTGAACCTAGGTCAGAAACTAAAACCATCCCAAATGTAGGAAATATATATAAGTATATGTGCTTTGTTCAAGGGCGACAAACTGACTCTATACTGCCATCAAAACGACAAAGATACATCCCGTTCCCGCTCTTTTTGTTATATTTGATTTTTTTGTCTTTTTCATATAATAAGCCTGAAAAAGAATAAAAGAATGCTATGGTACAATGGATAGAATGAGTATCAAGAAACAGATGCACTAGTTCCTGGGATTGGAACGATCCTATGCTCAATGCAAGGTGGCGGAAACTGGTAAGCGATACTCAAAGGAATGTTCCATCCATGGGTAAAAGGGTGTCAAGTCGCGATAGCTAAGTGCATGCAATGGTTAACTTGTAAAAATAGGCAAGGTCAAAATTTGGCTTAAACATCAAGTCCAAATGAAGCCGGCTAAAGGCCAGGATAAACAATTAGCCAATATGCAATGCAGTAATACAACTTAACGACACCAGGGAGCCTCTAGGGTAATAGCCAGAAAAGTGATAGTGAGGAAGAAGAAGAATGAAGCTTCAACACATAAGTCATGGCGGGACTAAAGAGGACTCCCGAGCCTACATAAAACGCAGCATGGGCAACAAGTAATAGCGAGGAACTAACTAGGAAGCCCATGTAAAGGAAGGCTCTACCACCAAGTCATGATTAAATAATCGGCGAGTGAAATGGGTGTAATAGTCATGACCTGATGGGATCGACCCTATGGAAAGTGATCAGTATGAAGGCTAGTATGCAAGATGCAGCGGAAAGTGATTTTTCTAACCTATATGCCAGTGAAGATCATATACCTGCCGTGACGAGTCAATAATCATGGATCAAAAAACCGGGAAAAATCTCAAATTCGTCAAAATGTTCCTGAAAACATACCAAACTGGGCACTTCCAAGCATCCGGGTTATGCAGCTTAAGATAGATTGAAAAAATAAGTATAACAAATTTTTGCGAAAATTTTCAACTTTTTAGGCATAAATAGACAAATTACCTCATATTTGGTTCATTATTACATTGCTGATTTGGAAAAAAGTGCTCTGGAGAAAAAAACTTCTTTCGTCAAATCAGGAGAAACCGACCGTCGAATCGCACCGAATTTGTTAGGTAAGCTCCTCAATCATCCTTGCAAATCATTTTTTCCGTTTATAAATTAAAATTTAGTGATTTTCACCATATAAACCCTTTCTAAAAAACACGGGTTTGCACATACGCGGGTTGGTAACAATAAAGTCGCGTATACACGCGACTGTGCATAAAGAAAGCCGCGTATGCGCAGGCCCAAATGAAAAATGCGTGGCTAATGAAGGGTTTATTGAATTTTTATAGGATGACAATCTCATGGAGAGAGCGTGAACACAGTGCAATTGATCAAGAAGTCATGCAAGATCGAGCATCACAAAATATTCTTCGAAATTGCTGATTGTTCAAATTTTTCAAAATGCCAAATATGAAAAGCAATGTTCGGTTGCTAGAAATTCTCGTCAATTATTGGGAACCGGAAGAGGATTGCTTTATGATAGATCAGATGCCAGTACGCATTGAAGTGGAAGACATATATTTTATCACTGGACTCTCCCGGAGGGGGGAACCAGTAGACTTGCACGGGAAGCCCTTGGGAGGGCTAACCGTGGAAGATTATGTCCATGTGTACTGCGTAGAGGGTTCCAAGAAAGTTGGAACTCAGATTGAAATTAAAGATTTAAGGGATTTGCACATGAAAATCCTCCTTTTCACCATCGGCAGAGTGGCAGGATCTGCCTCCCTACATCAGGCGTCTAGGACGCAAATGAGCATAGCAGTGGAATGCTTGACTCATGTATATGATTGGTGCACAACCCTTTTACTGAACATGAAGCAACAATTGACCTCAATCCGCCAAGCAAAGACAAAACACTTTGGATACGGCACAATTTTGATGACATTCTTCTTTGAGAAGATACTAGCATTGAGTCCCAGAGTTATCTCTACCATCAGCAGCCCGAGAGACCCAAGAATTTCCCGTTGGGCAGACATGATGAAGAGATTAGGGGGAAGTGAAGTTCCCCGGACCACTTGGGATGATGAGTTCTTCCTTTGGTGGGGAGAGCAAATCATCACTGTGGACGACTATCCCTATGCCGGGATGGACTTTCGTGGAGATCCAGATCTTTTTCTTCCACCAGGCACAGCATGGGGCACAGTCGGTAAGTTTGCAAAAAACAATTGACTTATATAATTTTTTGGAAGTTTTTTTTTTTTAATATGTATGAAAAAAGGAAAACAAACATGTTTTTGATTGGATTCATAATGACTGACAATGTAAACATGATCATGATACAGATATTGGACCAGTTCAACCTGAGGGTTTCCCGCGCCACAAGCGTCGCAGGGGCGAAGCAGATACAATGGATTCAGACAGGACCCTCCAGGCTGTACAGAGGAACTTGGAGGGGTTAACCTGCCAAATACCTATGGCTGCCGTGGAAGATCTGCCGGAAGCCATCCAGAGACGGGTGGTAGGAGTGCCCCGAGATTGGGTACGGTTATTCCGCCGAGTTTCCACCGCGATCACGTTCTATAGGAACATGACTTCTGGGCAGGGACCTCAGGAGTAGATAGATATTATGTATTAGATGACTGTATATTTTTTGAGACTGAACATGATCGGGCATAAGCCCAAATTTTGTATGACCTTATGGATCCAAATTTTGTAAAGTTTTTGAACACTCTGATGATATATATACATCGATATTTGATGTGATGTGATAAATGTATCAAAGTGTATGAGTTTTTTGATGATTAAATTTTATTGTATGGAATGATTGATATGCCAATCCAGTGCCTGATTAGCTAATGAGTCTGCTAACCAATTGTCAGCTCGAGGAATATGAATGAAAGTTAAAAATTGAAATGATCTTTGTAACAAACGTACCCTCAAGAACAATCGTAATAAAAATGGATCTCGAACCCGATAAGTATTGTTCAACTGCGACACCACCAGCTGAGAGTCCAAGAAAACTACTAACGAATCAACACCCAAAGATATTGCCTCCGAGAGTAGATAAACAACTGCAGTGTATTCTGCTATATTATTGGAAGCAGGACCAATGCAGACCCCTCTTGATACTAACAGCTGACCGGAAGGATAATGAAGCACCCAAGCCGCGGAAGCTAAGTTCCGGGTGTGTCTACTAGCACCATCGGCAAAACCAAAATGACTCATGACATCCGACACAACCTGCCAAAGCAGATCAAAAACATCACCAACTCATCAAAGATCGAACATCAACTAGATATGTACAAAGCAAAACTACTATATACAAAAGCAACATGCTAGGCCAAAGCTTAGGCATAATACTTCTTCAAATAGAGCCCATTTCGGGGCTCCGGCAACTCGTTCCCTTCGAAATCAACCAAGGTATACGCTTCTTTCTTGAGGACTTTTTTAACGATGAAGGGGCCATACCACATAGACTTCAACTTTCCTGCCCCCATGGCATCTTTTTCTTGGGCATAGACCAAAACAAGGTCACCTTTCGAAAAAACCCTGGGTTTGACCGCCTTATCGTACTGAACTTTAACTCGGTTTTTATGTGCTTCATTCATTGTGGCAGCATCCCGACGCTGCTCATCGAGATGTTCCAGATGAAGGAGCCGTTCTTCAAGACCAGAAGTGTCAGGAAGAAGTTCAACAGCTAACTTAAGAGAAGGAATATCGCATTCAATGAGAAATACGGATTCCACCCCGTGCACCAGCTGAAACGGAGTAAAGCCAGTTGCAGTTTTCACTGACGTCCTGTATGCCCAAAGTGCAGGATATAGCATAATATGCCAGTTGGATCTAGCTTTATCAATTTTCCTTTGAAGAATTGTCTTCAAGGATTTATTCACGGCTTCCACTTTCCCATTGGCTTGAGGATAATACGGAGATGAATGCTCCTACCGGAAACCCAATTTGAGAGCCAACTCAGCCATCATACTATTCTGAAAATGACTGCCATGATCAGTGACAATCTCTCTAGGAATACCAAAATGAGCGATAACCTGGTTGAAAAGAAAAAGAGCTGCAGTCTCACCATCATTCCCAAAAGTAGGCATAGCCTCGACCCACTTCGTAAAGTATTCTACTGCTACAATAATGTACTTGTGACCTTTAGTCGAAGGCGGGTTACAAGTAGTATAATCAATACCCCACTTTGTAAAGGGACCGATAGTAATGACTGGAAAAATCGGAGCTGGATGAGCGCGCATTTTTCGAGTATAGACTTGACACGGATGACACTTTTTGACCGATTCGATACAATCCTTGAAAATCGAGGCCCAAAAGTACCCAGCACGCAAGATTTTTTGGGCTATAGCAAGCCCAGATAAATGACCCCCACAAGCTCCACTGTGGGAATCATTCAGCACAGCCTCAGCTTCTTCGAGAGTTAAGCAGCGTCTGAGGATTGAATCAACCCCTCGACGATATAAAGCGTCACCAATAATCAAATAATTCTTGGCCAAGTGACGCAACTTACGACGCTCATCTTTCGAAAAAGTAGAGGGAAACTTCGCAGTCTGGAGATACACAATTATATCTCCATACCAATGATCCTGTGAAGAGATAAGAAACAAATGTTTATCCGAAAAGGACTCATCATAGATCATCTCTTCCCCACAGGGCAACTCGAAGATCAATTCCGCGAAAACCAATGATTTCTTGGATTTGGCAGACATAAACTCAAGATCAAATTCCTGCAAAATCACAATCCATCTATTGTATTTGCCCCCAATCACTCGCCTACTAAGGAAAAACTGAAATGGATTGGCTGCTGCCAAAACATAAGTTTTTCGAAGAATAATGTAATGCCGGAGTCGCTACACAGCATGAACTGCTGCTAAATATAATTTTTCTATCGGAGTGTACCGAAGTTCAGGTCCTACCAAGCCTCGACTAAGGTAGTAAATAACATGCTCTGCAAGAGCATCATCCTCCTGAACCAGAACCATACCAATAGTAGATTCTACTACTACCAGATACAAAAGGAAATCCCTGCTATAATCAGGTGGACTCAATAAAGGAGCAGAGGTCAATGCTTTTTTCAAAGCATCGAACGAGTGTTGAGCGAAGTCATCCCAAAGAAATGGAACTCCCTTCTTCAACAATCTCATAAATCCCTTTGTAACCTCAGCATAATTTACAATAAATTTCCAAAGAAAATTAGACTTTCCTTATAGACTTTGAAGCTGACGGATAGAGGACAGGGGAGGCAACCGAAGTATTGCCTCAACCTTGAAGGGATCTACCCTAATCCCTTCCTTAGACACAATGAATCCCAATAACCGACCGGATGTAACCGCGAAAATGCACTTGTTCGGATTCAATCTAATCTTATAGAACTGACATCATTCAAATATTTGCCGGAGGTGAGTAGGATGATCCATCCTCTTTCGAGAATGAGCAGCTAAATCATCCAAGTATGCCTCAATAATCTTTTTGATGTCGTGGAAGGCATATGACATGGCCCGCTGAAAGGTAGCCCCATCATTTTTAAGACCAAAAGGCATCTTCTTGTATGCAAATGTACCCCAGGGACAAATAAAGGCAGTCTTATGCTGATCTTCAGGACGGATAGTAATCTGATTATATCCGAAGAAACCGTCCATGAAGGAGAAAATATCATTACCGGCACACTCGTCAATGATCTGATCGATAAATGGTGTGGGGTAATTATCTTTAGGACATGATTTATTTAGGTCTCTGAAATCAATGCAAACTCGAATCGTTCCTTGCTTTTTATCTACGGGAACGGGGTTTGAAACCCATTCAGTCAGAGGAACTGGGAAAATGAATCTCGCCTTAAGCAGCTTCTCAACCTCAGCTTTGATAGCTGCTGCCTTCCTAGGATTGACCGGATGAAGTTTTTGCCTCACCGGCTTAGCGTTTTCATAAGTCTTGATCTCATGCTGGACAATATATGGGTCTATACCAGGCATTTCCTCATAATACCAAGCGAATACATCCCTATACTCTTTAAAGAGCTCGGTGTAAATTTGAACCTCTTCACGGGAACATTTAGCTCCGATGAAGACATTCTCGATAATATTGGGATCCCTGGAAATGTTCACCGGGATAGTAGGAGAAATCACAGCCATGTTCCCTTCAGCATAAACCTGTGTTGGTGCTAAAGGGTTCAGGACTGGGCGAACAGGACTAGGAGACTGAGGACTTGGGAAACTAGCTTCAACTTCGCTCAAATTAGGTGAAAAATAAGAACGATGATGCAAGTCATCCCACGGTCTATCTATACCAGTCATGGCTTCCAGGATGGCCTCTTCAGATGGAAGAGTGGTATCAAGGAAATCATGGGCAGAAGAAGAACTAAGTGTCCAAGCCGGAGCCACATCTCCATCCAACTCTTCCGGTGAAAGAGGAGCTGGCATGGATTCTGCAGAGTCAACAATAGACTGATAAGCAATCTCAGCTGCAGAAATAGGAAATTCCATTCCACCCACTTGACCTTCCGCTAATGTGGCAGTAGGGGAAGGTAAGGTCCAAGAGTCCGAAAAATAATGAGTTCTGAAGAACTCTCTTCGAAGAGGAGCCTTGGAGGATGAAATTGCATTAATATGAACTGTAGGAGGAGGAATATCAAAAGTACCCATCAAGGAAGAATACATTCCAACTCCTAAATTCTCAACAGGCGCCTTAGAATTATCCAACTTTGGAACAGATGAGTCAGTAGACGCATTCGGGTCTACAGGAGGACAGTCCAGTTGATCCACTGTAACAATCCTCCCTTCGTGGGGGAAACATATAATCCAAAATAATGAGGATGCAATGGCATCCATCTCATAAATCTAGTTTCTCCCCAACAGAAGGTTGTAGTCCAAGCTTGCATCCACTACCTCAACCTCTATATTGATAGTTTTGCCCCCAACACAGATGGGCAAAGCTGGGACAATACCATGGGGTCTGTGAGAATGACCATCGAACGCAGTCAGAACAGTGCTAGATGGAACAACTTTGGGAGATCCAAGTGTCTTCCAACATGCGAGAGACATCACGCATGTGGAAGCACCCTCATCAACAACCGTCCGAAAGATGTTACACTTCCGGTACGATGATTTAATATGAAAGGCCATGTGATGAGGAAGTCTCTTCTTAAAATTAGTCATATCAAAAGTAATCAGAAGAGAATTTTTCGGATCAATAGCCCCAATGGCAGTGAGAAAAGCACTGCGCTAAGCCGGACAAGACTGGAGTACCTCTAAAGCTGACATAGCACAAGGACTCTGCGCTAGATCTTCCACAATCGAGTAGTTCTGGGCAGCCCTAGCATTTGGATTAATCGTTGATCGCTTAAAAGATGCTTTGGGCATCCGAGGCATAGACTCAACAGTAGGCTTGGTAATATGAAGCGGCTCAGTAGCATCAGGAATATCCTTAGCTTTCGAAGACTCTTCTCCGCCATAATCACGGGATCTCGTAGTGATATCCGCGTGAGCACTCATCATGAAAATGTTCGATGGAATTTCCCCTTCCTGGGTGCCCCCAGAGGAAGCCCCAGGATTTTGATTCGCGCCAACAACTAATTGTTGCCCTTGGGGAAAAGGGTTTGTTAACATAGCCTGGGAACTAGAAGAACCCCGCTGGGCTAACAAGCGCTGCGCATCCTGAATTTTAGGGCAAAGGTGTGTAAGATGGTCTCCAACACATAGCTTGCATGGAAAATTCACTTTCCTTTTCTCCTTTGGACCCTCACCAACATGCTCGTTGGTTTTATTCGCATTACCCTTCCCGTTCTTGCCCTTTTTCTTATTATTTCGTCCCTTCTTCTTCCCTTCAGATTGTTGATTTCCTTTGGGATCAGAAGCTTGGACAGCATTTATGGACAAAGACTGGGAAGGTGATGACTCAGCAGGCATAGCCTGACTAGAAGGAGCAGATTGCAAAGACAACTGCTGCAATTGAGTAAGCAGGCTGGCTGCACCACTATTGATCGATCCAATCAGTCTGTCACCATGAGGACCGGGCTTAGTTTTAGATAAATCTAATTTGGAGCGAGGAGCATTGGGCAAATACTTATGGAGGACCCCAGACTGAGAATAGATCAACTCAAGCTGCTAGGCCCTAAAAATGGCCTGCTCCTCGGAAAATACCCCAGAGAGGGATACATCTTTCGAAATATCTGACTACAGGGATTTCAGAAACCATTCCAAAAGGAACTCACCTGGAATATGAGCTTTAATAAGCCTCTTCCTTCTCCTCCATTCCTGAATGTGATCAGAAATGTGGGTTGCGTCGTCCTGCTTAAAATTAGCTAGGAGTTCAATCCCAGCGTCATATCGGACAGGCAACTGAAAATGGTTTAGAAATGTAACATCTAGTTCTCCAAATGTAGCAAAACTGCCCCTAGTTAGCTCAATATACCATTTGGCAGCGTTTCCAGTTAGGGTGCGTTGAAATAATCTCAACCTAATCGAATCATCGATTAGGGAGTTCGAAGAACACCATAAATGGAAAGTAGTAATGTGGTCAGCTAGATCCTCTCCATTCTTACCTTCAAACTTTGGAATGTCTGAAGGAAGTTTGGTGGGAACCGGAGGCCACCCCGGACTATAACGAATCGGATCATTAGTCAACTTCGACAGATCTGGCAAGTTTAACGTTGCCAGAAAAGGTAAGCGTGGTGGAGCCTAAGGATTCCATCCTTGATGGGATGGATTCCCAACATTCTGAAAAGAATACCCTGGATTTGATGAGGCACCAGGTTGCCAAAAAGGACTCGTAGAAAAAGGAGAAGAACCTCCTCCCAACGCAGAGTTACCAAAGCCCAGACCAGTTCCCCCCGCTGAAGTATGAAATGAAGAGGAAAGCCCCTGATAGGGGTTCCAGGCATTAGAAAGAGGAGAAAAGGTCTGATAAGCACTTGACGAAGGGAAAGAAGTATTCCCTTGGTGACTAGCGTAAAACTGATTCCCTTCCCCCACTGTAGTGAATACAGGGTTCCATCCCGTAAAAGTGGTTGAATTCTGACCTCCAGACCAAGGATTGAAACTCTGGGTCTGAGAAGTAAACGGAAAGGACCCTAAAGAAGGATTGGAACTAGGAATATGCCCAGTTCCAAAGGGGAACCCCTGAAAAGAAGTTGATCCACTAGCCATGGAAGACATGGGTGTAGATCCAGCTGCAGCAGCGGAAAAGGAAAAAGAAGGAATCCCACTAGTGGGCATTCCGAAACAGGAGGGACCAGAATGAGAAGCGTGTGCTTGGGTGAAACCAGAGCCAAACACAGCAGCACTAGAAGCAATCGAAGATAAAGAAATAGTGCCCCCTCCTTCAACAGAAGCAGGAGTCTGAATTCCTGCAACACTCACAGCAGAAGCCATGTTCCCAGTCGTGGCCATCGAAAGGTATGAATAATACGGAGGATCTTCTGGTCTCTCTGACTCAGATCCGATGTATTGAACAACGAACGAATAATCAGGAGGAAGAGGAGATGGACCTGACACAGGAGGTTCAGGTAATTCCTCAATTTGAAAATCTTCTTCCTGAGGAAATAAAACTCGCAAGGTGAGCGGAACGCTCCTCTCGGAACCGACACCAGAATCAGCTATGAAATCTTCAAACCCTTGTAGAGGATCTCTCCCCACTGCGTTAGAAGTCACCGGGTGGTAACCACCTGCTAAATCACTCCTACGCCTTCTCGAAGAAGGCTCTGGACTCTCGGGAGATAACCCCCGGATTCTCCTTGATCGACAAGGCGCTTGATCAACCACTTTTATAGATTTTAAATTAGACTCAAAAAAGTGAAAAGCTAGGCAAGCTAGGAGAAAAGGGCACTCACTATAAGAAAAATCCCTGAGATACAATCAAGCAAACAGCCTTCAAGTATTTCCGCTCCAGGTGATGAGGACCGGACACCAAAATACAGGAAAGCGAAATATAGGACCTCCCGAAAGTAGTCTGGGATAATTACGGCCCAGGCCTACTAGCGAAGGTATCAGAAACAGTTACGCCGACCTCCTAACGACAGCCTTTGTCGGCTCAAGCACCCAAGCTTCTCAAGGGCACCCCCCAGAAGTACTGCTGAAAGTGATATGACGTCTGCCTCAGGTACCACGGGTATTCCCCCCCGCAGTCACCTGTGTGGAACCTAGGAGTGGCAACTATGGGCACCAATCCGTGTCAGAAGCCGGGCGGAATGGTCTTGAGGTCATATTCAACTAATCAGAGAGGGGGTATCCCTCTTCTCAGCCTTCACTTCCCCTCGCGCTTGACTCTCTGGAGGAGAGCTTTCCCGGTCCACCTAATGGAGTTGGATTTCGCTCAATTAATCAACTTTTATGTTTTGTTTGAGCGGCCTTGGAGATTTAACTCTCCACTCACCTAATCCAAGGCCCTACAACCTAGCTAGTTGGTGTATGACACTTAGAAAACTTGCTAGTTGATTTTAAATTATATCGCTTATTTTAATGGGCTGTTATGTTAAGTCAAAGGGATGCGGAAATGAAACTTATGGTGTTTTGACGCAGAAAGAAATTAATAAAAACCAAACTACATGAAAATGCAGTTATTGTCTTTCAATGAAAAGCAACTTCTACACAGGTTCTACGAGATTAAAAATTGTATTTTTCTTTTCAGATAACAAACTCACACTCACAAAAACTATGAGAATGAATAAATGCTTAAGTGCACCTGATGCAAATCACTACAAGCATGCAAATTCTAAGACGCAAAATCTCCTAAAGCAGAGTGAAATTTCCCAAAATCAAGAACTCTTAATATGAAGACACCCAAAAATGCTTAAAAACAAGAGGAAGAAATCAATGACAACTCCTTTCCAAAATCAAGCCAAAATCCAAAGGCAAGAAACCTCAACAAAGCTTCAAAAGATACAAAGAAACGAAAACAAAAATGCAAAAACAAAAGAAAACAACAAAGAAAAATGTTTTTTGAGCTTTTGAGTTTTATAAAAGAGTTCGAAAAGACCAAGTGAAACTATAAAATCCCAAGCCAAACAACACTGAATTTCAAGCAAAAACTTCAAAAATGCTCCAAATCTTATAGGGCTAACTAGTAGCAAGATCAATATGAGCAAAAGAAGACAAGAAAACTCAGGCACTTAGCCTAGAAGAATAGTGCAACCTTGCCGCAAACAAAAACTTCAAAGGACCAAGAAAGACTCTTTAAAAGTTGCAACAAGACCTAGCCAACTGAACTCAAGAAAACCAACCAAGAAACAGGAAAAAATCGTAGTGCAAAGCAAAACACAAAGATAGGATAGAGTAAATGAGCAGGAGCTCTCTGTTCTGATAAAGTAGAACAACCAAGAATCCCCAGAAAGAGATCTTGGTACTCAAACCAGAAATGCCAGCACAAGAAACAACACTTTGCCAAAAAGACTAGTTTTCAATCAAAAAAAAGAGAGAAAATACCAAAGACCACTTTCTTCACAATCCAGAGGACACAAAGACACTGCAGGAACAGGTCTCTACAGACAGAAAGGACTGAAAAGCCAAGAAATCCAAAATTTCAAAATCTGCCTAGGTATACGCAACTTCACAGTTTAGCAAGAAGCGTGCATACGCGACTGTGCTAAAGGAAACACGCGTATACGCGACTCCCTTTAACAAAAAATGCGTGTATATGCGACTGTGTGCAGACAAACCCGCGTATATAAAGGTAAATACTAAAAAACAAAAAGGATCAAGCCTGGATAAGAAACCAAGACTTCAGTCTGACTGAGAAAGACTAAACTGGACTAGAAATAAAAGTTAAAACTGTTGGAAACCTATCAAACAGCTGAAACCACCCAACAGGGGAATCACGAGAATGCGATCCCCAGTGGAGTCGCCAGTTCTGTTTCGGGGAAAATCACCCTAGAGGTTGTTGGGTTTAAACCTCCACAGAGCAGGGCATGCTACTCAAGAAGGACTCACACAACCATACATGTTCATGAAAAACTAAATAAAGCAGATCAAGGAACATACCCGTAGGTCCTACGGTTGAAGCAGATCCCGCGGGGTCCAAACCCCCAGCAACCCTTCTTCCTTCTTAACCTGAAAGACAAGAAGAAACAAGCACGAAGAACTGGTTGTACAGCATATATCTACTCTAAATGTTAGTGAAATCCACGTGAAACATTAGATAAACCATAATAAATGCTTAAATAATAATATTCTCATATATGCAAGCGGACACTAACACGTATATTTCGGGAACAAGATGGTTCTTCTGTATTATAAATAGCATGTACAGAAATAACGAGTGGAGAGATCACCTGAATCCTTCCACGATCTTTGAGCAGACCGTCGTCTAGATCCGTCCCACCATTGCCTCGCTAAGATTCCTTTCGAATTGGTGCATACGAGATGACATATAGAGAGATGAGCATCTCCAGGAAACAAGGGTTTCCTGTAATGAACTGGGAAGTGCAGGAGGCACGGGAATTCAGACTTGGATCGGGAATACCAACAGAGTATAATATCAATAATTTCTCTTTCCCCCTTAGGCCATGCACATGAGGGGGTTTTATACTCCCTCAAAGTAGTTTCAACAGTTGGAAACAGTTGGCCACGTGCTGGGGTGGTTGAACTACTAGAGTAACCATCAACCCAGCCCGAAAATAGGGATTTTTTGTATATTTTTTAATGATTTTAATGGCATACGCAGAAAAGTACATGTGGACTCGCGTATACACGCGGAAAAGTCTGGGCATAACCGCATATGGGGATTTTAACACTTTTTTTTAGTGAATTTTGTCCAAGTCTGTAGGAATGGGTGCCCAAAGCCATAAAAGCAATCATGAATCATATGAAGGTGAGAAATGATGTTATAACACAAGTCTATACTAGCACTGTCTAAAGCCAGATGGCGAATGACAACTACTAGGTTTAAATACGTCGGAACATGTCTCTAGCCTAGACCATTAAAAATGTTGCGTTAGGTTCCAATGCTTCCTTAGGTTAATTCAATTGATTTTATAGTTGATCTTGAATTAATGTTTTAGTTTCAAGGCCTTACCGAATTTTGATCTCGAATTTCCTAAATGCAAGCTATATGAAAAAGAACGCCATTTTACATTCAATGAATGCTAATTAAGAGAAGGATAGAGATCTTTCAAACAATATCAAACAATGAGATCACACAAAGAAGTCTGCTAATGCATCTAATACAATCAAACGAAAAACGAAAACTATTTCCTATTTTATTAGGCACTAGTTATGCAAAATAACTTTTCATTTTTTATGCAATTGAAAGAACGCAATTTTTTTATTTTTCAATGAAATGAAGCACATAATGCACTAATTACATTAAAAAAAAAAACAAACACTAGTTTTGAGTATTGTGAATGTAGAGATCTAAACCGAATGATTCAATGAAAGCAATACAAACACAAAAATTCACTCAAACCAATGATGCACTCTTCCAAACAAAGATAAAGCTTTCAAAACGATCCAAACGAGCAATGTGATCTATGCTCGGAGCGGTGGGAAGAAGAATCAAATGAAAACCGAAATGATCATTCAATCAAACCAAACAATCAAAGGAACAAGAAATACCAAACACATTCGATCAAGGGATGAGACTAACAAGAATTAAAAATATTCGATCTCCAATCAGAAGGCTCAGTGAGCTAAGAAGCCTAGAAACCCTAAGGCCATAAATTGCACCGATAAGAAAATGGACGAATAGCTGATTAGAGCAAGCCTACGACAATCTAAAAAATCCCAATGACTCAATTGCAAATAAAAAAAAAACAACCCAGAGTCAAGCAGAACTGACCAAAAACTCAATAGGGAGGTCAAACCAAACCATACAGAATTCGGCGCGACTGTAAGGCAGTAATCCGCGCCAAACAGGGGTTGGCGCTATTGCAACACAAGCAACATGCGTCAATTGGCACGACTGTTCAACCAAAAAGTGCGCCAAGCCGGGTATCTATGGGAGAGAGGGAAAACCAGTGAGCATAGGTCAATCTTGACTCTCTGGAGCTGAAAAAGAGGACTCTAAACAATCAAGCAAACTAGAAAAGATAGACAAGAAAGAAACCGACCGAAGTCGACTTGACAAGGACGAAACGATAAACTCACACTTATCCCCAGTGGAGTTGCCAATTTTTTATGTAGGTAAATCCTCTCTATGGACAAAGACAATCCCTCTAGCCCTATAGTGGGTCTAGTAACAAAGGGAGAAGCTAAAGTGTAGGTTCCTAATTAATGAATGAAAAGGACAAAGTAGATTGGCCTACCTGGAGTCCAACGTTGTTGTCGTGGCTGTCGTGGTGGCCTCTTTATTTCTGTCTTGATAGGTCAGAATCCTTCCGCAACAATGTTTGGATACCTATACGAAGATCAGCAAACAAAAGCAACATACGAAACAATGATCTCATTCATAATTACTAACTAGTCCAGGAGGGTTAAGCATATCGCATCAAATAAACTATATAACGCAAGATGGGAACCAGACAATATTCATGTATATGTATAAATAGAAGAAAGAGTTACAACCAAAGCCTTGACGTCGCAACCTCCTTCAGCGGGGTTCAACCGAAGCATATCTTGAATGGTCGTCGGGAATAGGGACGAGACGAGGACACAAGCCTAAGCTCTCTCTCTTGACGAAGGGCCTCTTTCTCTCTTCTATCTCTTCAACAATTCAACTATGATGGCTCAGCTTTCTATTCGAGTGTTCAGCTAGTTTGTGTATGAGAGATAACTTCATTTATAGAGGGAAAGGAGGAGGTTGGGATTCCTACAATGGTGGAAGGGAGGCCTTATCCTTTGGGAGGTTTCCCCAAAAGGTGGAAACAAGAGGCCAAAGGAGGGAGTCTGTGGTTATTCAGTCGAACCACTCCAGCTGACTCACCCACGAAGTTGTTAGGATAGAAACTTCGCCTCTATATTTATAAAAAAAATCCATAAAAAGCTTGGCATGGGTAGCTAATTGGGACATAGTGCCAACTGCCATGGGGTCCACTGTTAATCTTCCTCATTGGCGCGAGGGCATAACGGGCTACTAGCACCAAGGCAAAAAAATGTATTTTTGAAGGTCTACTCAGGGAATTGTCAACAAGAGAAATGTTTTCCTCATGGAAAGGGATGCAATGATGGTATTTGCAAGGCATATCACTTCTTATTAGTGACACAAATGATCATCCAATGTGCGGGACGGGGATTGCAGGGATGGTGACAAAATGTTGTGTACCACTCCTCCTTACCAGATTCCATTGAGGATAATCTTAATGTTTTCTATTTACCCAATTCTATCGAACCTATTACGAATTTTGTCTCTATTCATGAGATCAACTATGAAAATAACCTCTCAAATATCAAAGAGACAATACCTCCTGAAATTTCTATCAAAACATGTATTGTCGAAAATCTGTACATTGGAGGTTCTTGTTCTCCATCTAAGATCAAGATTTTTCTTAATGGAAAACACTATAAAATTTGATTTAACCCACACAAATGTGTGTTCTATGTTGGTTTTGACCATCTCCTAGTTTTTATTATTTAAAAACAAGGAATTTTTATTGATCCTTTGAAAGTGCAAGCAATCGTTGAATTTCCTCCATCATCTTCTATCATTCAGTTACAAAGACTCCAAGGGAAAAATAACTTCCTACGAAGGTTTGTCCCAAATTATGCCTAGTTGACCAAAGGATTCACTCGCTTACTAAAGAAATGGGCATCCTTCCATTGAGATGACATTCTCAGAAAGTGTGTGATGCCTTGAAAGATGTATTGGTTCGGGCATCTCTTTTATACCCCCTGATTATCAGTGCGACTATTTCTTGTACATAGTTACTGCCATTTCTACTATAGCAATGGTATTGGTGCAAGAGGACGATATTGGGGCTGAAAATCCCATTTATTATCTAATTCAGAACCTCAATGATATTGATATCATATATACTCATGTAGAAGTTGGATTTGGTAGTCGTTCAATCCATCCACATGTTTTTCCATTATATTTTTCTTAAGAAAACTACGGTCATTTTAGATTGCATCCCTATGACAAATATATTGTCACATCAATTGCGGGAGGTGTTACACAACAATTTTTCACTGTCCCCGTACTCCCTATTCCTAATAGTGACCCCTGTGTCTATTTTCCATCATGAAAATGTGACATTATATCCCTTGCAGCATATTGAGTAGCTTTATCTGTTGACCATTCCTGTAGCAGCTCCTTAAAAACATGGTTATCTGGAGCGGTGCGCCCTCTGTGTATCTTGCTTGTGCTGATGGATCTTTTTTGGTCTGAGGCAGCTCTGATCGGTGCTAGAATGAGAATCATACCCACGTTGATCCTCTTCTAGAATTTTTTAAAAATGGAATTGAAGCTTCGTGGCAGAGATTTGGTTGTTTTTTCTTGAGGATAGAGCCAAGCTTCTCCCTTTGGGCTTCTTGTTCCTACAAAAGTGGAACCACCCAAAGGGATAACCCATTTCCCCACCTTAAGTGGATCCATGTTCCCTCTTCCCTTACTATAAAATGGACATCCTCCCATATCTTTGCTGGTTAGAATAGAGATAGAATAACAACAAAGAGATATTTGTTTATATAGGCATCGAGCGAGAGTTGAGACCTTCAACCCCTTCATATCAAGTTGAAACGAGTGCTTTGGAGATGTGCTTGGATAAAAACCCGTCGAAGGAGAGCTACGACATCAAGGCACAAGTTGTAACTCCCCCTCTCTATATTAATACAACACAATTGATTCTTCCTTTCCATTCTCATCTTTAATGCATGATTGGATTTCTAGTTCTCCTTGAGGAACTAGGTAGATTGTTTATGCAAGATATATGTTATGCTTTGACGTTTGTTTTTGTTTTATTCTTATGAAGGTAACCAAGCATTAGCGACAGCGAGGATCTGACTACAGAGCGCGAAGGATCAAAGTATTCCAATGAGGAACAACATCAGATTGAGGTAGGTGATCTATTCATGATCTGTATCCATTTGCAATCTTGGAAAGTAGGCTTTAAATTGTTATGTGCTATTACTAGACCCATCCTAGGGATAGAGGGATTGTCTCTGTCCACAGAGAAGTTTTCCTACATAACAAATTGGCGACTCAACTGGGGAATGTTAGCCTTTAAGTCTAATGTTTTCAATTTTTTATTTTTTGTTTTTTCATCAATTTTAATCGAGTGTCCATCTCCTTGTCTTTTTAGCTTCTGTAACTGCTTACATATATTTGTCTCTCTATTGAAGTGATAATCCTGGTGTAATATTCCTAAATTAGCATGCAGCTAATAGGAATATAAATTTTTTCTCTTGACACCTAGTAGATGAATAAATGGGTAAGGAGGCCCATACATATCTTAAACAGACATAAAATCCCTCTTTATGTGAGAAGGGATGATAATAATAGTTGGATATTGCACCCTCATGTATGAACAGAGGAAAATGCATGTGGACAAGGTCAAGTTCGACCAAGTCAACAGCGCTGGTATGGAAGGAGAAGATCATCAATAGGGACAGCGCAGTGATAGTGGGAGGAATATTCCTTGATGGTGGAAACCCTAATGAGTGGGACCCAAGGTAAGAAGGCTCACACTTTTTAATAAGGAGGGAAAGGTAGCCATAGTGAGGCAGGTTATTGATTATTGATTTTATGGTCTACATGACTATTATGCATTCGTCAGCTGTTTAGTTGAGATTGTTGTGTTGCTTAGCACCGGGTGTTCCCAAGCGACAATCCCATCTCTTTCCTTTAGAGGCCTCTTGGGGGAGAATTTCACTTTATTTTTCCTAACTCAAACTTAAGGCCAAGCTTCAGCTTTCATCTACAGCATTATTTCTATAGGATATAGTGTTGTGTTGCAGGGTGCTGCAGTGGAGGGTTGAGAAAACCACTTCCATAGGTAGTTTTTCAGAGGAGGAAGCATTCTTCTCTTTGGGAGATCAGTGAGAAAGATCCTGGAGCATATTTCACACCTTGGCACTTGGACAACGTATTTCCTATCACCTACAACGTAGTATCCCTCTTTGATTGCGTTATTTCAGAGAACATGTTCGTGTCTTGTGATTTGGCAGATTGGTAAACCAAATGACAGAGTAACATCAAACCAGTCTTTGGAGTCCTAGGACCTAGCCTTCCTGGACTCAGAGAGGGCTCTCTCTATTTGTTTGTAAAGGATTTGAACTTTTTTGCTTTAAATGGTTAATTTTAGACTAGTTATTAAGTGTGGGGTTTGTTTTTTGTTTTGGTTGGGTATGATGATAAAGCAGAATAGATAGAATGAGGAAATATTCAAGTCATTGGGAAATGGAGTCTATAAAATTCATGATAGGTTCATCAATGGATAGGGAAGCATCATAGGTAAAATCTAACTTCATCAGTGGATCTTCAAGGTTTTTTAAGGGCAATGAGATGGACATTAATTGTGAGAAAAATTATAGGACAAAGGGAAATCAAGAATAATTTATCATGTACTCTTAACAAAAGGGACTTAAATATCATAAGCATAAAGAGGCAATCAATATACAGGGCAAACCATAAATTCGTTGATTCAACTTAAGCAGATAATTCTTCAAGACAAACATTCCAATGAAATATAAAAGGTGAGAAACACATTTAACTTCTAGCGATTTCACCTTCAAGGACAGAAAACATTTAAGATGCACATATAACTGTAATCAGAGAAGAGGGAACTCCTAAACATCTTTGATCGGAGCTATGAAGATCTCTAAAACAATTATTTAAGAAAGTACAAAGGGTATGATCGAAACAAAACCTCTTTTGCAGATCTAAGTAATGGTACTTTAGAGAGAGACTTCAAAAATAGTGTTTTAGTGACATCAAATAAGCATGGCTAGCCATAAATCATGCTTGATACCTGTTGTATTAAACCATTCATGAAATAAACAAGCTTAGGGGTTCTAGAGAGCAATTAAGAATTCTCTAAAATGTCTTAGCAAAGGAAAACATAAAGGTAGTGAAGAACAAATAGAACTAAGGTGCTTTTGGAAAAATTTCTTAGTCTAAATCCTTTGTTCTACTACAACATAGAAATATGGAAACATATTTAAACAGGAAATAAAAATAATAGAATAGAAGCACTTCATCATCAACCAATCTCAGGGATCCTGCAAGTAAGCCTCCTCCATCAAAAAAATCAAGGTATTCACAAGTTCCAAGACATCAATTTCTTTCAAACTTCCAAGAGAATATGTATTACTTCAAAGAGTAATCAAATACCAACAAGATAATGAGTTCAAATGCAGTATTTATCTGCAATTGAGGAGGTGAAGCTAAGTTTAGGGTTTGGGTGTCATTTATTGCAGAGTTAATGAATTCCTTACCTTGAAGACCATGCAAGGCTCAAGGAAGGAATATCTACAGATATTTCTCTAAATAATAACTCCTATCTTAACTTTTGAGGGTTTATAGGTGAAATTTTTTACTTTAAGGCCTATTCATAACTTTACAATAACTACTTTGGAAGATAGAAAATATCTCTGGCTGGGTTAAATAATTACCTAATGCTTCATTGAGGAAAACAAAGCACTAGGTGGCAGAAATAAGTTTGAAATAAGTAACTGCCATAGGCTTAGTCATTCGAATGCATTTTTGGGATTAATCTGTTCCTGTATTTATATTTAAACCTTGTATTAGGCCTTTAAACTTTGTCTTTGTACTATGACTGTTTGTTTTTGTCATGTTTTTATTTAATCTATTTGATCTCCATCTGTTCATTTAATATTTTGATTTGTACTTTTGATCTTTTGCCTTTATTCTTTAATCTCTGATTTGACTGGCTAATCTTCTGTTTTGGCCTTTGCTTAAAGATTAGCCTTTTAATCTCTCAAAATCCTTCTTTTCACTGTTTTCTTTGACTATGTTTGTCTTCTATGTGCAGGGGAGGCTCTTCTTCACGGTAGGAGGGTTTTTATCCATCGATGATCATGTTTCATCGATGAAAAACATTGGCAGAACACCTCTGGCCATTATCGATTTATTTTAAGCTCCTGAATCGTCATCCGGGCCTTCTCGGTAACTGAATTTGGCCCTATGGAATGTATTTCATATTTTTTCACAATTAAAACATGCACAAAACACAATTCATTAATTTAAAACCTACGGGGAGGGTGTGTAAATGCATTTTCTATGGTTTTGGGATGTCAGAGGGTGTTGCAGAGGAAGAAAGGGTTTAGGGGGGCAAGGTTATGAAGGTGGAACCAGGAAGGAGTTTGAAATGGAGGCGGGAGGTTTTAAATTTTGGTGCAGAGGGCAAGCGGTTTTGAAAATTCAGGGTGGTTTATCGCGTAGAGAAAGGGCAGTAAGTGGTTTTTGGTTGAAATCATGCGATATAGCCCAGGACTCGACACGTGGCAAGGAAAAACCGCCTATTTCACGTTGGTCAGAAAAGGTTAACCCCAGCGCAATTATATATGCGATATACGCCGGGGACCGTCAGATGTCGAGATGGGAGATCTGTTAGACTCCTATACCAATAGGTGTCATTTTTCATGATAGACTTGATGAACTATGTAATATGTTCAAACCTTTTTCTTGTTGCAAAAGGTGTTCCATATTTTCAAAAAATCAAAAAAATTAAAAAATTAAAAAATTAAAAATGTAAAGAGGGTATACCCTAAAAGAAAAATCAAAGGGTGAAAAAATAAAAGTGGCCAAAAAAGTCAAAGAAAATGAACCCCACCAAAAGAAAGGCCAAGGAAAGTGTCCAAGTCTAAATGCCACTACTTTTTGCTCTTTTGTAATAAACCAATTGTGTGCAACTTCTATTTCATGCCACAATTGATGAAGAGTCAAATTGTTTAAACTTGACTCATTCATTTTTAAATTTCATGTTGTAGAATAGAGAATAAATATATGGCCAAATAGTGTAATCTTGGCAGATAAGTAGATAGGTAGAGTTAATAAAAAGTGCTCAATAGTTTAATCTGAGCACTTGGATGTAATAAGTGTAGAGTTAGATAGGTTTGCCATGTAAAAGAAAAAGAAGATTGATAAGGGTTTGCCAGTCTAAGTGCACCCTAATAAAGAAGAGAAAATGATAGGGTAAAGTAGGTAGGGTAGGTAGATGTTGTTGCAGCATTATATGTGATGAATGATGGTTCTAAATGTGTTCAATTGTACTTTCATCACAAGTGCAAAGGCAGATACTACATTGGAAAAAATTCACAGCAAAGCAAAGTAAAGATTATTAACTTCCCTTTCATTTTTCCCTAAAGATTTCACTAATTTCCCCTAAGTGCTAAGGTATTTGAAAATTAAAGGGGCTCAAGGCATTTCCTTGACTTTTGGAGGGACCGGACCCTCGGCCCAATAATTGGAAAAAACCTAAGTACTTAAAATCATTCATCATCACACTCATTTACTTCCAAAAATTCTTTTCCTAAGTAAAATCCCATTTTACTTAGGAAAATCATGACATATTTCATAAAAAACCCTCAAAATCACATTTTATCCTAAGTCTAAGTGATGAAGTGATTATAATGCAATTTGATTCTAAATCTTCACTTTCTTAGTTATATTAATGTATTTTGAGTTTACATTGTCCCTTGTCATATTAAAATTGATTTTATTTATTAACTCCTTATAGAAATGACCTTCTCCTATTAATTATAATTCCTTTTATATAATATCCCAAAAACCCATGTATTATGATTTTAACCAAAGTTAATAAATCCCATGTAATTAAATAAATTACCTACTCTACAAACCCTTTGGCTAAACATATATTTATGTAAATATTATTTAATTAATTAATAATATTAAATAATAATACCAAAATAATAATAATACAAGTGTATGAGTTAGTGTGGATGATTTATATAATTATAATTGAATGTATTATTTTTTAATTTTTTTATATTATTAAAAAAATATTTAATATAATATTAAAAAATATATATATATTTAAAAAATATTTAAACTAATATTAATATTATTTAAAAAATATTTAAACTAATATTAAAATAATGAGT
The DNA here is from genome assembly GCA_034641835.2 of Pinus albicaulis. Taxonomy (NCBI): domain Eukaryota; kingdom Viridiplantae; phylum Streptophyta; class Pinopsida; order Pinales; family Pinaceae; genus Pinus; species Pinus albicaulis. The sequence continues at coordinate 421,194,234 of CM076571.1, forward strand.
AAAATAATTCTTACTCATTATTTTACTGTAATTATCCTTTATATCACCAATAATATTAATATATTAAATAATTAGGATTATTTAATATTATTATTAAATAATAATAATAATATTGTAATAGGGATAAGCTTATTATTATTATTTAATATTAATAATAATAATATATTGTTACTAATATTATTATTGAGTTTTTTTTTTATAGCTATAGACTCGAGTTACTCATATAGTGGACCTAAGCTCAACATAGCAAACATGTCCACAGATAAAAGGTAGGAATATCAGTGCATGCACAGGAAGTGACTCAGAATGTTTATAATCCTTAAATATTACAGTTACTTTAATATTGATAAATTATTTATATTGCTACAAACCCTTTGGCTGAATCATTTTTTTTTTAAATATTCCCGCCCCTATGGTAAGTTAATCATGTTGGTTTATTTATCATATAATAAAAAAAATCTATGAAAAAACTTTTAAACGTATTATTTATTATTGAGTAATATTAACAGTAAAATAATGAGTAATATTAATTATTAAATAATAAGTAAAATAACTCTTAAATTACTAATATAATATTTTAATTTAATAGTAATAATAATATAATCCTAATTATTATTATTATTATTATTTCATCCATGTAGATATTCCTTAGAGAAATTTATTCATCAACAACCCTTACACCTGCACCCTTGCTGTATGATCCTCTTCTCCTTATATAGTTTTAGCAATAAATAATTTTAAATTAGCCCAAAAATAAAATTCACCTCAACCCATGATAGCTATAGACTCGAGTTACTCATATAGTGGACCTAAGCTCAACATAGCAAACATGTCCACAGATAAAGGTAGGAATATCAGTGCATGCACAGGAAGTAACTGGAAAGAAATATTTAAGGATTATAATTCATTTATTATAAGAAATTTATATGAGGTTGGTTGTAATGTTAATGTCGAGTTTGTAGTTGCAGATTGAATGAAAGCGTTAACCAGACTTGAACAACGTGGAGGCGCATTATTACATTCCATAAACGTTAATGAAGATGAGCGAGCCATTGTGCTAAAAAGACACCCAGCAACACACAAGCGGTTGGTTGTCAAAGACTGTTGAACGCAGGCGCAAAAATTGTCGGAACTCTGTCTGTTCTGAATCAATGAAACAGTAATTGTTTAATGTCGGATGTACAGAAACGTTGAATGAATCATATATAATGGAATACTATTAATAATTAATATTAATATTAACTAAAAATTCAATTAATTAACTTATTATAAATTAAATTATAATAATATAAATTATATTAATATTAATAATATAATAAGAATTACAGTAAAATAATGAGTAAGAATTATTTTACTCATTATTAATATTTTACTTGAACGTATTATTTTTTAATTTTTTATATTATTAAAAAAATATTTAATATAATATTAAAAATATATATATATTTAAAAAATATTTAAACTAATATTAATATTATTTAAAAAATATTTAAAGTAATATTAAAATAATGAGTAAAATTATTCTTACTCATTATTTTACTGTAATTATCCTTTATATCACCAATAATATTAATATATTAAATAATTAGGATTATTTAATATTATTATTAAATAATAATAATATTGTAATAGGGATAAGCTTATTATTATTATTATTTAATAATAATAATAATAATATATTGTTACTAATATTATTATTGAGTTTTTTTTTTATAGCTATAGACTCGAGTTCCTCATATAGTGGACCTAAGCTCAACATAGCAAACATGTCCACAGATAAAGGTAGGAATATCAGTGCATGCACAGGAAGTGACTCAGAACGTTTATAATCCTTAAATATTACAGTCACTTCAATATTGATAAATTATTTATATTGCTACAAACCCTTTGGCGGAATCATTTTTTTTTTTTAAATATTCCCGCCCCTATGGTAAGTTAATCATGTTGGTTTATTTATCATATAATAAAAAAAATCTATGAAAAAACTTTTAAACGTATTATTTATATGTTTAAAATAAATAATAAGAATTACAGTAAAATAATGAGTAAGAATTATTTTACTCATTATTAATATTAATATAATATTAATAATTAATATTAGTAATATTAATTATTATAGTAATTAATTAAATTACAGTTAATAATAAATAATAATATAAGCTTATAATTATATAATTAAATATAATAATTATAATAGCTTATAATTATATATTTATTAAATATTATTAATTATAATTATTTTTAATGCACAGTCAGAACGTTTATAATCTTTAAATATTACAGTCACTTCAATATTGATAAATTATTTATATTGCTACAAACCCTTTGGCTGAATCATTTTTTTTTTTAAATATTCCGGCCCCTATGGTAAGTTAATCATGTTGGTTTATTTATCATATAATAATAAAAATCTATGAAAAAACTTTTAAACGTATTATTTATATGTTTAAAATAAATAATAAGAATTACAGTAAAATAATGAGTAAGAATTATTTTACTCATTATTTTAATATTAGTTTAAATATTTTTTAAATAATATTAATATTAGTTTAAATATTTTTTAAATATTTTTTTTTTAATATTATATTAAATTTTTTTTAATAATATAAAAAATATTATTATTTCTTTCAAGACTGTGACAATATAAACATCCTCATAAATAATATCAATCCATGTTAACACGATAGCTATAATTTATTATATTGCCCCTTATAAATAATATAAGTTAATGTTGGTACGATAACTTATTTTTTAGTGATTTTGTATTTTTTTTAATATTATATTAAATATTTTTTTTAAATCAATCTGAGCCGTTGTCGCGGTGCCTTGACAATCTGTGCGACAACAAGGCTCTAGTACTGCTAGCCACTGCATCATCTCATCATCTTCTGCTGCAACTGTTCATCCTGCTACTGTCTTTAGGTTGTCATAGCTCACATGTGATCCAAGAGTTTCGAAAATACTCAAGAATCTAGCCTCCTTGTAGATTCTGGATCTACAAATCCAAATCAGCACAGATTTTCATATATTCAATATTATTTTACTCATTATTTTAATATTAGTTTAAATATTTTTTTAAATATTCCCGCCCCTATGGTAAGTTAATCATGTTGGTTTATTTATCATATAATAAAAAAAATCTATGAAAAAACTTTTAAACGTATTATTTATATGTTTAAAATAAATAATAAGAATTACAGTAAAATAATGAGTAAGAATTATTTTACTCATTATTTTAATATTAGTTTAAATATTTTTTAAATAATATTAATATTAGTTTAAATATTAAAATATAAATAATAAGAATTACAGTAAAATAATGAGTAAGAATTATTTTACTCATTATTTTAATATTAGTTTAAATATTTTTTAGATAATATTAATATTAGTTTAAATATTTTTTAAATATTTTTTTTTTTTTAAATATTCCCACCCCTATGGTAAATTAATCATGTTGGTTTATTTATCATATAATAAAAAAAATCTATGAAAAAACTTTTAAACGTATTATTTATATGTTTAAAATAAATAATAAGAATTCCAGTAAATTAATGAGTAAGAATTATAAAATATGTTTGACTCAATCAAGAAAGCCATCATTTAAGCACCTTCTCTATCTTCACCTCACTATTCAAAATAATTTATTCTTTATACTTTTCCTTATGTTCATTCATTTGCAACTGTGCTTATGCAAAATAATGGTGAAGGTGCATAAGCCCCCATTGCATTTAACATATAAACATTACTTAATATATATAGGGGTAATGATTAGTTTGTTAATAACTGTGGTTGAAGGTGGCTCTGTGGCTGATGGTGGGTTGGGATGATCTGCTACCATAGAGTCCTTTTCAACGAAATTGCTGGGAGCATTGGGAGCATTGACATCCTCATCTGATGAACTGCTCTGGAGCTGGACCCCTCTTGTCCCTCGCCTCATGTTCCTTATCTGATCTGCAATAGAAACTCTTGGCATGGCTCCAACAACCTGCAGATTTACCACGAAATTTTAACCATTTCAAAAGTTGCAATCCTAGGATTAAAGCTTCATACTCAGCTATATTGTTGGTACATTGTGAAACTTGATGAATTTAAAAAATATTTAAACTAATATTAATATTATTTAAAAAATATTTAAACTAATATTAAAATAATGACTAAAATAATTCTTACTCATTATTTTATTGTAATTCTTATTATTTATTTTAAACATATAAATAATACGTTTAAAATTTTTTTCATAGATTTTTTTTATTATATGATAAATAAACCAACATGATTAACTTACCATAGGGGCGGGAATATTTAAAAAATATTTAAACTAATATTAAAATAATGAGTAAAATAATTCTTACTCATTATTTTACTGTAATTCTTATTATTTATTAGTTGAAATATTAAAACTAATATTATTTTAATATTAGTTTTAATATTTAAACAACAGTGAGTAAGAATGTTGTTGCAAATGCACTCTCAAGAAAGAATGAAGAGGTGGAATCATTACTTTGTGCCATTTCTATTATCCAACTAGATTGGATAACCTTTCTATTATTCTTCCCCAAGTAATGTTTATATGTTAAATGCAATGGGGGCTTATGCACCTTCACCATTATTTTGCATAAGCACAGTTGCAAATGAATGAACATAAGGAAAAGTATAAAGAATACATTATTTTGAATAGTCAGGTGAAGATAGAGAAGGTGCTTAAATGATGGCTTTCTTGATTGAGTCAAACATATTTCTTCCTTCCTTCCTTGCTTATAGCCCCATCAAAATCCATGTTTCATAAAGGCTCATTTTCTTCATCAAGTTTCACAATGTACCAACAATATTCCGGTCTCCAGGAATTTTTTTTTTTTTAAATATTCCCGCCCCTATGGTAAGTTAATCATGTTGGTTTATTTATCATATAATAAAAAAAATCTATGAAAAAACTTTTAAACGTATTACATGGATTTTATGAGTGAAATTTCAATTTATATGAATGTCATTCTGATTTATTAGTTTATGAATTGGAAACCCGCACGCCAGCTCGTGATCCTTCCTTGCTTATAGCCCCATCAAAATCCATGTTTCATAAAGGCTCATTTTCTTCATCAAGTTTCACAATGTACCAACAATATTCCGGTCTCCAGGAATTTTTTTTTTTTAAATATTCCCGCCCCTATGGTAAGTTAATCATGTTGGTTTATTTATCATATAATAAAAAAATCTATGAAAAAACTTTTAAACGTATTATTTATATGTTTAAAACAAAAAATAAAACCCAAAGTTTAATTTAAACCAAACTTCAAAGTAACCCATCCCGCGCGTATTTTTCACCCCCAACCCTCGTCGTACAAGGGATTAATTAATCCTTATGATTAGTTAATGACCGACCCCCGCCAATAAAAACACTCCCGAAATGATTAATTGATAATAAATTGCGTCGGACCCTCCTATTAACTCCCCATCAACTTCATGCCCCTACCACCGTTCGATCACCCGCTCCAAGATCAACGGCTGTTGATAATTCCTCTGGCCATCCCCTATCCGAACAATAACTCGCGAAATGCCGGTGGTTTTCAAAAAGTACCCTGACCACGTGTCATTCATTCTGTGGAATCGCTGCCCATCCACTCAATACCGCCTTCCCTCAAAAGCGGTGCGAAAAAAATATCTTACCACCTGCCTTCCCATGACTCATCTCCCATACGTGCTGATGTCATCCCATGAATTAATAAAAAATCCCGCCACCCTATTGACTTTGCGAATAAAACCAAACAACCCGCGTCTTTTTCATTTTTTCCTCCACAGTGAACGACTACACTCCCATGTAGAAAAATTTAAATTCCAACTGTTGAAATCTGCCAACTATTGTCCTTTCGAAGAGAATTGCAGTCAAAGCTTCTCACAAGATTGTCTGCCTTAACCAGTACCTGCTCAAAGCGCTGTTATCTCCAAAAAATAGGTATTTACCCTAATTTCCACTGAAATCCGTTAGAATCTTGGTTTTTGTTTTAAAAACTCTATAGAAAACTCAAACGGGATTCTAAATTGGCTTCCCTGAGTTCCCAAAAACCGCAATTAAATCCCCAAAACCTGTAATTTCGCTCAATTTTTCACCATAAGCCTAATTTCCATTTTTGAATCCACAAGAACCAAAAATGGAAGTTCTTGTGGCTTTAAACGTAGCGCCTTTAAACGCCCCTCACAGAGACTTGGATTATTTATCATTAGTTGAAAGAGATTTCCAAATTAAAGACCTAGCTTTTAGTGAAAGCCCTCTTCGAATTTTTTGTCGCTGCAAAGACAATTATTTGAATGGTTTGGATATGATTGGGTTATGGGAATCTAATCTTCCCAGGTACCTCTTTCCCTCTGTTCATATTTTCCCTGAAATAATCTATTTTTGCCATGCAAATTATGATCCTAACCAAAGAGTAGTCTTATCCCCAAATCAAGAAGTCCTTTTCCCAATTACATCTCAGTATATCAATGAGATGCTACATTTTCAACCTAATGAAGCCCTCACTTCCCTGTCCATGGGGGAGTTACTTGAGAAATCCACCAAACTATCCCATGAAGAATTAAGTCGCATTTGCCAAACCTTTATGTTGCGTGATCACCAGCCTAAAGGCCCTCCACCTTATGGGTATGCTTTTTTCACTGAGGAGGGTAAACTTGTTTTGGATATGATATCTTTTATAATGGGCTTTAATACTAGTGAATATGTCGACCATTTAATCCTAGTATTATTGTCTATTTTTACCCCTGGACAACCTCCTGCTGTCAGGTATGACTTTGCATCATACATAGCAGACAAAATCCATGATCAGTTCATGAGATTAGAGAATGAGAAAGTGTTTAAATATTCTTTTGTCATTTACCATCTCATGCTCTATTACCAGTCGGAAAATTTTCCTTTCTATATCAAAAATCTTGATGCCCAAGGGAATCCTAGGTCTGTTATCTTTTGGTCAGCCATCACTCATAGTTCTCGAGATTCTCCCTATTCCTATAATGAGTTCATTGATCTTTTTATACACCCTGCAACCACCTTGTTGACAAGAGTTTCTCCTCCAAGACTCAGCAATGAAATCAAGAAAACTTTACAGCTCTCAAAACAATACAAAGTTGGTGATTGGTACTTATACCAAAATCACACAGAAGTCAGAATATATGGATGTGAATTATGTCCATTCAAATTGCCAAAATATGTCCCCATGAGACTCTTTGCATTAGAGTATTTCAGGCAGATGAAAAACTCTGATATAATTCATTTTTGTAATGCAAAGAAGAAGGCTCAACTCCGGATCAAAAGTCAATTAGGTCCCTTTATTTGTAACTCTAGGGATGCAGGGGAAGAAGCTGAAAAGATATTAGAAGACTGTTTCAGATTACAAAAGAGTTTCTATTGGGTACCTTATGACCCATTCAGCTTCATTTGTGATAATAGAATGAAAAATAAATCAGCACCATACATACATC